>OX465289.1:28687692-29077692 GCA_949987695.1 Merzomyia westermanni
TTTGTGCGCCTGTAAGTATACTACATATAACTTAATTAAAATCACACACACACAAAGAAATCACTTCACCTTATACAATATTGAATGAAATCATGTTCAATCTATCAACGAGTATTTGTAGTAAAGTCTCCCTCATGGTGCCGCAAATCTAATCGAAACAAGCAAGAGGGAATAAGTTGAGATGAAAGCGCCTGCATGCTGTATATACCCCGTACTGGGCTTTAGTAGCATGAAAATATTGGAAAAGGCAAGACAACAATTATTTTGAAAGGAGATGAAAAAAATTTGTTTGCATGTATATGTGCCTCAATTTATATTATTTATATATATTATATAGAGTTTCATCTTCAAGACTCCTGAAATAATTTCAGCTGCACCTAAAATTATGCAACCAATATCTGTCACGTGCTTTATAACCACTGAAAATGAATGATAACGGCGGGTTAAGAAAGGATAAGTTAGACTATTTTAAAATGTTTGCTTTGGTTTGATACTCGCTATTGGATATCTTATTTGGGGTTTTAATTTAGATAGGTGGCAACCCCGTAAAAGTCTTAAATGTTGCTACAATTAAATAAAGGAGCTTGGGTATTAGCAAATAATCTATACACAAAATTTTAATTAATGTCTCGAGACATACAGTTGAACTAGGTGGCAACCCAATGAGGTAGCCTCACTTGTAAATATTACTGTTGAAATACGACGTAGTATACATTTTGATACCCACATGGACGTGCCGATTTGATTTACTTAAATAGGTGGCAACCCTTTTAAAACATTATGAGTGGTAACGCTTAATAGTTTATTCTTTTTGGAAATATGTGTTGCCGTTTTCGAAATAAGGCGGATAAATATAAATATGGGAGGATTAGGTGGCAAGTCTTGCTGGTAAGAATAACTAGAAATTTTTGTTGTTGGTATATGACGTAAAATATCTTTCCTTTGATACCCACATTTGCATATCTCAATTAATTTTAAAAAATTTCAAATAGGTGGCAACCTTGGAAAAGCATACTCAGTGGTACCGTCTAAGTAGAACGTCTTAGAAAGTAGTGCACCACACCAAATTTCATTTAAATCGATTTAGCCTTAAGAATGTCACTAACACAGTTATAAGATAAAAAGTTTAAGCGACTCTTACATGTTAGCGCTACTGGGTATATCCAAACACTTACCTGGCATAATAAGCAGCTGCGACCATCGCCTGCGCCGTCTCCAAACGCACCTCAATTTTGCCATGTCGATACGGCAATTTAGCAGTGCCGTCCTCCTCGAGCACAAGCACATCCTGAAATTCGCTGGTATCCTCTTCGAATACAATGGGTAGAGCAGTAGGACGCGCCGGATGTGAAGAGGATGATGTTATTATATTGGTGCTGGTGTTGGCGCCTATGTGGTTGGCATTATTATTATTACCGCTATTGTTATTATTAGTTGTATGTGAACTTTTGTTGTTGCTGTGATGTGTCCTTAATGAGGTAGCATGTGAATGCAGCAAACCGGCTTGATGCAACAACAACTCTACTGAGCTATCAGACACATCAATGGAAGTAGCAGATAATGACGGTGAGTTGATGGGTGTGCCATGCACCGTAGCTTTCGTCATGCTGCCTGTGGCTGCTGCAGGCGTTTGGGGTAGCATAATTTCAGTAGGCTTTGCGCCCTTTTGTTGACCGCTGACTGTGTGTTTTTGTTGTTGCGCGTTATGTTGCTCGGCATGTGCACCCAAAGGATGTTCGCGCTCTTGAGTGTTCTGTGCTATGCTGAGTGTGGTGCGATGTGTAGCTGATTTCATGGCTTGTTGTTGCGGACTTTGTGGTTGATGCTGGAGCTGTTGTTGTTGTTGTTGTTGCTCACGTAATTTCTGATAGAGGTAAGGACGCTGTTCGCCATCAGCTTTGGTGCGCTGTTGCGGATTATATTGCTGATGTTGTTGTAACTTATGACGTTGTTGCTGCCCTTGCTGCTGCGTCTGTTGAATTCCATGCTTCAACCCTGCATTTGGTGGCTCTACATAAGCTGGTGGCTGCATAGGCAACATTTTGCTGTTGAGTTTACCCAGCCCAACTGCGCCAGCATCCACTCTGTTGATACCACTATGCATTGTTTGTGGTGTTATTCCTGATGCGCGCTTAATATGACCCGACTTCGCTACTCTACCAACAGTGCCACCAGCAGCACCACCGCCGCTTACAATATTGCCCGCAACCACACGTCTCCGTAACTGCCTCGTTGGTGGTAGGGGAGGTGCTACATCTTCCCTCACTTCCATAATTTCATCACGTCTTCCCGGATGTGTTCCAACATTTTTGGACGGCGGCAATGGCGGGCGCTCTTTGATTGTCTCATAGACGTGATTGAGTGGCGCCGGCGTTGGTGGTGTTTGGTGCACTGCAGCTGCATCTGATTGCAACAGAAAATGTTGCCGGCTATCAACTGGCTCAACATAGCCATCGGAGAATTGAAAATGTTCCTGATAAGATTTGTAGCTACCCAAATCGGCGGAAGCTCGTTTATCGTGTACTGCTTGCTTTGGCAACATCGTGGGGGGCACTGGTGGTGGCGGCGGTAATTTTAAAAAGTGTAAAGGTTTCTGTGCAGCATGTTGCTTGCTGACACCATGTATAGGGATAAATGTAGCAGAGGGCTTCGTGGGAACATCTTGTGTTGCATGCTGTTGCTGGTTATTTGCGGTCGCCAAAAAGTGACGTGATGAATGTTGAAAGGGTTTTTGTTGTTGTGCCTGAATGTTCTGTTGTTGCTGTTGCTGCTGCTGAGCTAATTCGCTGTGCTCATCTTCATGTCCCATTTGACGTGCTGCCAAGAAACGTTGTTGTTGTTGTAAATGATGGCGCGCAGACTGCTGTTGTTTTTGTGCATGTTGTTGCTGCAGCAGCTTCTGTTGCTTATGCTGCTCTTGTTGCTGCTGCTTCTGTTCTGCTTGCTGTTGCAGCAGCTGTTGCTGTTGGTATTGGTCGTGGTGCCTCTGTATCTCCTGCTCCCTCTCATGTCCGCCACCATCGATCGGAAACATCGTATGACTGAGCAAGTGACGCTCGTAAATATCATTCAATAGATTTGTAGCGGTTTTTGATATTTGATTAAAATTTGTTTGTTGTTGTTGCTGCTCTAGCTGCTGCTGTTGGTGTTGCACTGGCATACGGCTACTCTTGGTCGGCGACAAATCACTTTGTGCTCTTTCGTTCGATTTACTTTGACTAGTCGGAAATGATTGCGGCATTGCTACCGCAATTGATTGTTTCGCTGCAGTGTCAATGGCAATAGATTGTTGTTGCTGTTGCTGGCGATGCATGTCCACTTGCTTTTGTTGTTGTTCAATCCAATTCCTGTTGGATTTGCTTTGCTTTTGTGTGCCATTCAAGTTTTCATTGTTGGCTGTGTGTTGTTGTAGAAGTTGTTGTTGCTGTAGCTGATGTTGTAATTTACGTTGTTGCTGATATTGAAGGAAACTTGGTCGTTGTGCATGACCAGCGCTCTCATTCGTTGTTGTCGTCCCTTTGGACGCAGCATCACGTCTAGCGGCCGAGTTGTGTCGTGGCCGATGCACTGAGGCCTGGAAAGAAAAAATTAGCTAAGTTATTAAACCGAATTTGTAATTGAGTCCACTAATTAACTTCAGCAAAACGGACTTGGTACCGTCTCAATACGCCCTTGCTGCTCTAACCTAACAATCGCTTTCACAAATTTCGGTTCCGTGAAAGCAGCAGTGCAGCTAGCACTAGACTTGCTGTGATACAAAGCGACTTTGCGGATGAAGCTTACCTTCTAGGGATCGGAGTGATCAAATACTACAAGCTGTACACGAGCATCTAATCAGCAGAATTTTAGTTAAAGTACTTATGCCCTCCGCAAGCTGAGTTACTTATCATTAGCCACAAAGATATCACGCGCAGCATAATAGGGGTTCTCTTCCTATGCAGGTCTTCAAATTAGTGGGGCAGGTAACGCTCCTTGAGTATATTGAGATCATCATCCCACCACCTGTGTCTAAAAGCTAGACCACTAGGGACCTTATTGGTAGATAATCGTAGCTTCAGACACTTTTTAGAAAACCATACACCCTGTGAGCACAAAACCTGTACATGCGCCCAAAACCTGTACCACGCCTTGAGAAAGGTGGGTTTGTGTTGGTACCCAGCACCACAGTGAGTCATATAAGAGGCAGAAGATACCAGATAAGGTTCATGTTACCATCATCATCTTGCATACTCGTAGATCTAAAAATTTAACTTATACACCGGGAGGAAGAGACAGAAAAATTATGGAAAAATGAGAGTCTCATTTAAAGAGGAGCTTATATCGTCCAAACCCAATCAAAAACAAGTAAGGAAGTCTAAGTTCGATGGAACCGAACATTATATATCTAGTAGTGATCTATTAAAAAAATATAAATGAATGGCGCGATTACAACCGGTATATCATCATAAACCTCCTAAGAGAGTTTTGCGTCGAGCTTCCCTTCCAATTTGTGGCGTGCCGTTTTGAATTTTTCCCTACAAATTGGCGCGACCTACAGACTTTCGCCGACTTCGAGATGAATTTTTGAGGAGAACTCTTCCATGTCAGGAAAACACTCGGAGAGTTTGCCAAACCACTGCCGAGAGGCGACCCCGTTTTGAAAACATTTTTCAAACCACTTTTGATGTTACCTGTCCCAGGACTCGAACCTTGGACCTTCGGTGTGGTAGGCCGACAACACTACCGCCACACCACGGCGGCCGCCATTAATTTATTTGTATATAAATAGCTTCCCTACCAACCACTGCTTACCACATTTTTTCAAAATTCCATTACATGCATATTTTATGTTTGAAAATTTTGCGTTCAAATAGACAGACGGACATGGCTAAATCGACTCAGCTCATCGTCCTTATTATTTCAGTTTACTTATTGATGAGCCCATTCCTTCTTCTTCTCACACTTACAAGCATTTCATGTTCATTAAAGGTATGAAAATCAAAAAAGTATAATTTCCCTATTGCAGTTGGGTATTACCAACTTGCCCGGATATTTTACTTGTGTGTTAACCGAGTTGCTTAATTTTGGCAGGAGTATACCATATACCATTGAGAAACAGGTGACCAAGTTTCATTGAAATATCTGGTTCAAACTACAAGCAATCGCCTGTGAAAATAGCAGAATTTTTATGCTGAAGAGTGGGCTGCGCCACGCCTACTTCCCCAAAATCCACAAAAGTTTTTCTCGGTCGAGTTTTGCTTAAAAAGTTTACTATGTGGGCAAGATCTTATTGATATAGCTTGCATAGTTATAGAAATATCCCGTTTTACATTTTACGAAAGAATTTTTCAGAACTATGTTAAAAAACTGGGCGTGGCCGTTGACTGATTTCGCCCATTTTTACAACAAACATTTTCCTTTATATATTCAACATTTCGCCAAATATCGCTTCGATAAATCAATTTTTTCCGGCGTTATGACATAAAAAGTTTTGTGGAATAATGCACTTTAAAAGGGGCGGGGCCACGCCCATTTTCCCAAATTTATATTTTTCGACTTTCTTCGTTCACGGACACTTTGAGAGTGAAATATAAATGATATTAAGCTTTTTTACGCAAAGTTATTGCTATTAAATATATCTATGATCAAAATCTTTCGTATAAAAGTGGGCGTGGACCTTAACCGATTTCGCCCATTTTTTTCCGGAACATACCTTATATTAATATAAATATGTGTGCTATATTTCGTTTCGACGTTTCGATATCTTGAACGGTTTTTGATTTATGATTATTATTATTTCTCAATTAAACTTAATCAAAAGTGGGCGGTGCTACTCCCATTTTCAAAAATTTCTTGAAAAATTCTATATATAAAATGTGGGCCTGGCTATCATCCGATTTCGCCCATTTTAAATATCGCTCGGAGATGAGTGCCAAGGAACCTGCATGCCAAATTCCATTAGGACATCTCAAAATTTACTCAAGTTATCGTGCTAACAGACGGACGGACGGGAGGACGGACAGACATGGCTTAGGAAATTTCTTTTTTCTCCTGAACATTTTGATATATTTAAGTCAATATCTATCTCGATCCGTTTATACTGTTACATACCACCGTTAGGCCACTAAAGTTAATATACCTTGTGTGCGTAGCACTACTAGGTATAAAAATTGTTTCGCCAGTACTGTGGCCCTTAGTTCACCGCCACGTAGTAGACCTCATACGAATTCTGTTTTGGAGATGGCACGGATAGGATATAGTGAAACAAGGCAAACGAGACTATTTATTTCAATAAAACCACTGGATGAATTTGATTTGTCAACTGGAAAGAACAAAAGATTCTGGAAGAGTTCTTAAAGAAACCTTAGAGGTACAAAGGCCACTGCAGTAGTACCTCTTTCAGGGGCTCTAGTCATCAAGAATGTGAGCCATCACCTGGAGTCTCATCCCGAAGTGTGAAGGTTGCTGCCAGAGTTACTTCTTGGAGAAGTCATTTCTGGAATAAGAACATGATTGTTTTGGTTTATTCCGCCAGCTGCAATTCTTAGGACTCCAATTGTTTTGAGTAAAGATGCAGGTAGTGATGTCAACACCTGAACTCTATTTAGGTATCTGCAGGATCAGATAAATGAAGAGAACAATGCTTAGCACGAAAGGTCGAAGTTCGCATTACACTTCGGTGAGTTGAACATATGAACTCCATAGTTCCTAACGGTTATCCTAGCCCACTTCCGCCCACTAGCTGGCGATGGATGTTGTCTAGGGTTTTATCTCTTAAACTGGATTATAATAGACGGTATTCGATCAGAAGCCATTGTGAGGAGAAATTTGAGAAAGCGTCCTTACTAAACCAGGTTTTAATTGAGCACTCGGATAATAGTGCCCCCGTGAATGTAATTTTAATTCTGAATGCAAATTTTCTGCATCTCCAATACCGGTGAGAGACCTACTTTGCTATTGCGCAGGACACTGAATAGACAGCTGGACAGCTGGTTCGGTGTCAGTTTCGCTAGAAGCAGCTTTTAAAGTAGGCTTAGTGAGACTTATCGAGCATTATACAATCAAGTTCAAGCTAGAAGGCTTAAAAGATATTGCTCTCAGCAGCTCTCCAGCGTCTCGATTCGAAAACGCGCTATTTTCTATTGTCCAGCACATAGCCAATGTTCAATAAAATTCCCTAAAAAGCCTGTGACAACATCAAGGTGGCAGGTCGGGCACTCCGTCTGCCGTCTTCTCTGGTAATTTTTTTCGCCCCACAGGATCTTCTATAAAGCAAGTTATGGTCACTGACGTACAGAAAGAGCCATTGAACTTTTCTGGAATCTAGTAGTATACCAGTTGTTGTCGAAAAACAACGAACACAGAACTGCCAGATCAACACCTGTTACCTCTCCTCTGAAAGTTGAAGTCCCATACCCACCCACTCACACACGCAACCATGCGTAGAGATCTATTAAAATTTATTAGGCGAAACACTTTAAGTCCATTGTTTACATGCTCCACAGTTGTTCGATATGCCACCGAAATCTAATGCACGGTACGAGCAGGAGGGCTTCAATTTTTGTAACTTTACGACATCACGTATCATCAATTAAAATGCAAAGACACGAAACTCGTCGCCTAACAGAGAACGAAAATGAAGTCATTTAAGTCATCAAACCATGATGCAACGACCAACCCAGCGATGAAATTGAGGTGTAGACAAGTTGTAAATAGAAAAGAAGAAGAAGAAACAAAGTGATGAAGCCGGAAATATAACAATGGAAATAGATGCAATACACTGGCATAGACATGCGCGTAACCCGGAGGGGTGCAAGGTAAGCTGAGGTAAGTAAGTTGGTGCTAGATGGTGAGGAGACGCGAGATTTCAAGCATGTCCTGGATGTGATTGCAGGGAAAGATTGCGTTGATAAGAGATTTAGCTAGGCGCAGTGAAAAGGTTTCCTAATAATTTCACACAAAGTTATAACCTTGAAACAACTCATCTTCTGACGTCGTAGCTCTGCACGAGCTTCCTCCTGCACTGTTCTCTTTGTGGGAAGACCAGAAAACGAGCAGTGCCTATTCCTCAAGCACCACTAAATACAGAGCACTGTTTTCTTATTCAAATCCTGCTCAAGTTCAGTGATCTTTTGTGATTGCATTTCGGAGCCTACATCCCCATCTTATGGTGAAAGAGCTACATTTCCAACACCAGGAAGAGATCTTAGGTTTTTGTCTGTGCAGTAAAATTCTGTAAACGTTGGTCGGCATCACCACTTGATTCTTAAAAAAGAATCTATGCTGAGCACCTTGCTTGACATTGAGGTTCGTGAGCGGAGGTTCGTAAAAGGGCTATTTTCACTGGCAGTCGGAGCTAATCTAAATAGCTAAATTTATCTTTGGTAACGAGATGTTGAGGGGATACAGTTACGAGAATAATGAGGATAGGTGCGCCACCGAAAGGAGGCCTGAACTCTTTACTTTGACTTTCTCGTAGAGCTTGTTAGCCTGAGCTGAAACAATCTCTGGCAGTAGAAAAATCTTGACAACCCTTCCTGATCAACTGCTTATTTTCAAAACAGGTGAAACTAAAAGTGGTCCCAAGACTGCACTGGTTTAGGCTGATTTGTACTGTCCACGATGCTTACGCAAAAACTTTATGTGAACAACAGAGCTCTATAGCTTAAGATGTTTTTTTGCAGGTGCTAAGGGTAATAGTCTGCATATGTGAAGAGGTGGTCAATCTGACATTTTTCTATAGGATATTGATCTATAGTATATCCCATGATGCCAACAGAGAGTTTCGGAGGAAATTTAACGATGAGCTGAGCGAGCTTTATATAGATAGGACCACAATGCAGAAAATTACAGCATAAAGATTCCGCTGGTAGGAAGAAGCTCCGCACCAGAAGTTTTTCCTATCTACAATATAATTAGGTATCATAGAAAGGGAGAGGCCTCGACTAAGTTGCAAAAAAACAGAAGGAATATGACTTAAATTCCCATGGTGTTTTCTCTTGCCGTCAGCAATCGCTAAAAAGAGATTTCTGGCATGCTTTGATACGCAAGGGCCAAAATCGCCTAGATGGCTAAGCGCCAATAAATAATGATGATGCTATATATTGCTGCAGCATGAAGCTTCGTTAAGTAATTGGAAGCTGGTGTAATTTTTAGCTATTTTGATATCACAATGCCCCACAATTGTGTCCAAATAAGCTTACCATATCAAGAGAGCTGCCTAACTAGTTCGGTTGCAATGAAGTGTTGCAAAGGGACCACAGCAAGTAATGTCTGAGTTGTGTTTCAAAAAAAGGATTTCTAAAACGACCGTCGTATCGACTCGGGGTAGTGGTCTAATGGAGTTCCTGATACAATAATGGGATTGTTGATAAGCTAGAAGGGGACCACGCGATATCTGAAGTTTAAATCAGCAAACCAAATGAACTACAAAAGAATCCTTTTTTTGTCTATAAAAGCTGACCCCTACAATGGTTCTAAATTGGCCTACGCCTCTGTTCGTTCACCTACGCTACTACCCACACACACACACATTCAGCTTTGAAATAAATGGAAATTGATATGAGTGAGGGCACTCCTCCATGAGAAGACCATTCGTAGGAATGAGGGGAAGCCGAATTTTGTTGGTCGAATTTCGATTCTTTATTTTTTATTTAACAAGTGTAGCATGAGACCGGTTGCATGCCACATGCCACATTGACATCGTTAAATTTACTATCAAAACACATAGCAACCACAGAAGAAAAACGCGATTCCAAATATAAATAACAACAACGCGAGTTAGAACAATTGTTGTTTAAATTCCAACTGAAGCCATGACCAACAAATAGCTTAAACAACAACAAATCTGTGACAGAGTACTCTGTTTAAAATTAAAACAAGTAAGGAAAGGACTGTCTTCGTTTGTGCCGAAGACTTTATACCTTTCATGAATACGCATCACGGTTTTAAGTGTCCGATCCTTACTCACAATTAGCAAAAACTCTGCAAAACTGATAATTTAAAGATACATAGCCCAGCCCCATTTATCGGAAAAATCGATTGTATGGGAGCTATATGTTATGTTGGTCCGATCTGAATGGTTTTCACTACATACATTACATATATAATATGTACCAAATCTGCAAAATTTTGCATTCCTAGCTTTTTAATTACAAAATTTATAGCCCAAAATCCATTTATCGAAACTATCGATTGTATGGGAGCTATATGTTATGTTTGTCCGATCTGGGTGATTTTCATTACTCACACTACATATATAATAAGTACCAAACCTGCAAAACTTTAAGCTCCTAGCTTTTTAATTGCAAAATTTATAGCCCAAAACCCATTTATCGAAACTATCGATTGTATGGGAGCTATATGTTATGTTTGTCCGATCTCGGTGATTTTCATTACCCACATTGCATATATAATACGTACCAAACCTACAAAATTTTACATTCCTGGCTTTTTAATTGCAAAATTTATAGCCCAAAACCCATTTATCGAAACTATCGATTGTATGGGGGCTATATGTTATGTTGGTCCGATCTGAGTGGTTTTCACTACACACATTACATATATAATAAGTACCAAACCTGCAAAACTTTAAGTTCCTAGCTTTTTAATTGCAAAATTTATAGCCCAAACCCCATTTATCGGACAAATCGATTGTATGAGAGCTATATGTTATGTAGGTCCGATCTGGCTGAATTTCATTACACACATTACATACATAATAAGTACCAAACCTGCAAAACTTTACGTTCCTAGCTTTTTATAGCCCAAAACCCATTTATCGAAACTATCGATTGTATGGGAGCTATATGTTATGTTGGTCCGATCTGAGTGGTTTTCACTACACACATTACATACATAATAAGTACCAAACCTGCAAAATTTTACTTTCCTAGCTTCGCAATCGGTTGTATGGGAGCTATGCGTTGTATTGGTCAGATTAAGTTGGTTCCGACAAATGATTAATGCCTCTTACCAAATTTCATCGAGATATCTCTAAAACTGAGGGACTAGTTTGCGTTCAAACAGACAGAGGGACAAACGGACGGACATACGGACGGACGAACAGACGGACTTGGCTAAATCAACTCAGCTCATCGCCCTGATCATTTCTGTATACTTATTGGAGGTTCTATCTCTTCTTCTTCTCATACTTACAAACATCGGATCAAAGTTATAATACCATTTCATGTTCATGAAAGGTATAAAAACAGAAGGAAATTGGAGGAGGAAAGCATGTCGGATACGGCGAATGCAACGGAATGACGGCGGAGTAGTCGAGTTGTGTGACATGTGGTCGCATGCCAAGTAAAGAATGCGACAAAAGTTGAAAAGTCATTGAATGTGTTTTGGAATAGAGTTAAAGGAATTTATTTGAAAAATTGTTGAAATTTTTTGGTGGAGTTTGGTTAATGTGGCAAATATTTCAAGAATTTTATTTTAAAACCGATTTAAAGATTTGTGGGGTAGTTTTACTAGACGTAGGGCATTATAGTCAATTATGGGTTGCGTACCAAAGCAGGTCAGTCATCCCCTTTTAGCGATAACTGACACCAACCAACACTTCACCCCTCTGTCACCCCAATTAGCATCTATATAGGAAAATTCAATTTCATCAAGTTCAAATAAAAATTGTTAGTGGTTTTTTGATGAATTTATTGGTCTTCGTAGTTGGAGCGATATTAGAGAGTTGGCAACACTGATTTGAACAGTCGCTTCTTTCTTCCTCTTACGCGCACTTTGGCAGTAGCCATTGGTAATGACGCCTAGCTCTTTTGCCTTGAAGAAGTTTAAACACCTTGGCCACGAGGGACAGAGTTATTTAGCGGCTTCTTTTAACCTTTCGCGATTGTGATTGCCCTATTAGAGCCTGGGAACCCGGCGAATCAAGGAGAATCATGTCATCCGATATTTATCCTATCGTCGGTTGCGAAGTTATTAGAGACCACTTTGCTCTGCACTACACTGCAAACTTGCACTTGGCCGAGCACCAACATGGCTTCCCCAAGTTACACAGCAGAGAATCTGCCTTAAATGCTATAAGTACACAAATGAACTAAGCTTTGAACCAACATCAGCCTAACCATAGAACGGTGCTAGTGGCACTTGACTTATCAAAAGCATTCGACACGGTCAACCACTTTACTAAAAGACCTAGAAGGGACACCGCTCCTTGGCGGCCTACAAAGGTGGACCGGCAGGCATCAGTTAAGTTTAGGAACACGAAATCTAGATTTCGAAGGATTAAACAGGGGTGTCACAGGGTGGTATTCTGTCATCCCTTTTGGTTAATTTCTATATTTCGAGGCTTCCTTCTCTACCAGAGGGAGTCTCCATGGTCTCCTACGCTTAACGACCGTACGATTATAACATCGGGTAAGGGCCCCTATATTGACATACTAGGATAAATTGTTTACCCCCGAGAGCTTTCCAGCTTCTTTACCGCGCGAAATCTGACCCTATCTCCGAGCAAAACGACGGCGACTCTCTTTACAAGTTGAAATGCGCAGACAAGGCAAGGGTTAAACGTCCACGTAGCTGGAGTAGCTGTACCTACTGTCAACCATCCCAAAATCTTGAGCGTGACGTTTGACAACGGCTTCACCTTCGCTAGTCATGCCATCGCAATAGCCTCAAGGGTACAGAGCCACAAAAATATCTTCAAGTCACTTGCCGGCAGCACTTGGGGTAAAGATAAAGAAACGTTGCTTGCTACATATCAGAATATTGACCGACCCGTTATTGATTACGCTGCGCCGATAAGGTCGCAAAATTACCGCCTTCAGAACTGTCATGGAATGTCTTCTTATGTCATCTGTGGCTCACTTCCATCAAGAGTCTACAATGGTCAATGTCAGTGAGCACGCGGGACTGTTGAGCAGACAGTTTTTACTGAGCTGCCACAAACCTAGTCATCCAAACCGTCGACATAAGGAAACATCTCCGTCAACACTAAGATGATATCCGGCATCACATTACCTTGCCGTTTGCTTAACCATAGGCGGGCTTTCAACGACCTCCACACCAATTTGGTGAACAGATACCTCTGATCTCGGATTGTGGACCCCGTAATTAATATCCAACCACATGAAATAGCTGAAGAGGAGCGCGTCCTGCCGAGTGAGACTCACTCATGCTAGCACAACTTTGTTGTGGATATTGTAACAAGTGAAACCCTTACTTAGCCAGACTGAACCCCACCATACCAAAGACTTGCCCTGCACGTGGTGTGTCCCCTCACTATACTAAACATCTCTTTACCTGTTCAATTAATCCTACTCTTTTGACACCAATATCACTCTGGTCGAACCCTGTTGAAACTGCGCATTTCTTTGGACTTCCATTAGAAGAGCCTGATGACGATTCTCGTGATCGTACCCATTAGACAGGGCTAAGCTCTTTTAAAAACAACACCAACAACGCCTAGCTCTACAGGTAAAGGAGCTCTTATAATCGCTATTCAATATCACTTACAAGTTCCATAACTCTAAAGTGATGATGGAGGACTCCAAAACGTCAGGGAAAGTATTATTAATTAGGTTGGCTTACTAGTAACCAAGACGTTCCCAATACCGGTAATGATATTTAAATTCTAAACAATTTTAATGGAACCAATTTTTGTAGGAACTACCTAGCAGCAAACGGATTCTGCTGGACTTTGTGATGCTTCCTATAGAAAATAGGACCATTGCATCAAGCTTGCTTGACGCTACCAACCAGAGGTACCCCTCAACCAGGTGTCCGTTATCCTCCAATACGGAGCCTTAGTGTAAGCACCTTACTTCTGTGATTGCAATCTACTGGTTGCCCAGCCATTGCTTATCCTGTTGGAATAACTTTAACTGCCACAGGGAAGCGCCTTCAGACTCTCAGCGATCTGCCACAAAATGCTAAATGTAATGGATTCTTGGTCAAAGGACTCTGGGCTCAATGTAAACAACTCTAAGATGGAGACGTTGCAAAAACATCCATTTAAGAGCTCAACCTATCTAGTGAAGTGAAGTAACTGGGTATTATTCTGGACAGCAAACTACTCTGGAATAAGCCACCACAGGCAAGAGAAGATGGTCACAGGAACCCACCTGTAAGGTGACCAGATTAATGTCAGATAGGCTATCACTTCGGCTGCTGGTCGCACTAATAACGGGCCACTGTTTGATGGGGATTTATGCAGAATGTACAGGACTCACTGCAAATGATTTTTCCAGTAGCTATAGGGATGATGATGAGATGGAAGTAGGCGCAACTTCCATCGATTTTTAAATCAAAGCTTCTTCGACTGCCCAACAAACCACGGGGATTCAGTTTCATGGAGGGGTAGAAGACCAAACTTACCATTGGTATCCATAAGGCCAACAGACCCTAGAGTGCCCCCTCTGCCATATTATTAGACTACTTTCTACTTTAATAAGGTTTACTTACAAACACAGGCGTCTCATTTGTCGAGGAGTCTCCATCACTGCACCTGAAATGTAAAAACTTTTATTTTATACAAATATTAATAGTTTAGGTATTGCTTATAGCTAATAAGTGATGTAATTTTAATTGTTTAAATACTAATTCAACATTAGCTATTTTACCACTATATTTTTTGTTACCTTATTTCGAGATAGGTTATTACTCCAAAAGCAAAAGGTAGGAGAAGTTTTGAAATAATGGCCCATAATCATAGTCAAATTAAAATAGAGTTTTATCAACTTTAACATGATTCTATAATAAACATCATTTCATGTCTGTCATAGTCAACTTAAACTACATTTTATGTCTAAGACGGAGTTCAATTTTAAAATGACGAAAATGTCATTTTAAGATTTCAAAATCATGGTTCGTGTCTACGATTACGCTTGTGACATCGCTTACTCCAAACTTGAGTTTAATTCCTTTCGCTTGTTACTACAGATATCCTATGGTTTGTGAATTAAATAGCTGACACAGGGTAACCTTGCAAAACATATAAAATTTCTTCATACCACCAAAGAGCATAGATTAATAATATTCTCCATGCTAAAAATTGAAGAGCAACTGCTCCCTCTTATTAATCTATGCTCTTTGATTTGCTAACTTTCGCTTATTTCCCCAGAATTTCTCTCTTAACTCAACTTTAGCTGTTATACCTTTTTACCGCACATTTAAAGACAGAAATATTTTGTTGCATACAGAAACCGATAGGTGGCACCGCTAATCGCTTTTCTGATTTTATCGGAGCAAAGCGTGTATTCAAACCACAATCATGCAGCGTCAATCAAACTGTGTATATTGGTAGTAAAAATTCACCTAGTCTTTCAAACTGTCAGTACATGTAGAATATTAGTCCAAAAGCTTTCATAGCTTTTGCAGAGGAATGTAATAGATTACCATACTCTTTCGACGTTTTAACAGTAATGCAGCAAGATATAAAACCCGTTAAACTATGAATTTCAAGAGATGTACAAACGCGTGAATTCAAATATTTAACTGAATATTTAGACTAACTTTTTATGATCAAAAGAATGTTTAGATAACAACATTGTTTTTTTTACGCCTACATGCTTTTGCGCTAAATGTTTGCATGGAATAATAAGCGCACAACGTTATTTGCGAGTATTAAATATTATCCGACATCCGGTGGAATACTTCCTCGTAGGCTTCAAGCGGATGTCAATGCGCTTGCTTTCATGCAGATCCGGGTATCCATATTATTAAAAAATTTAAAAAAAAAACCCCAAGCATTTTTGTTTAGTACTAAAATTCAAATAAATATGCGCAATTGAAATAATATATCTGTAAAAGCAGAAAAGCCAAGTTGGCTCGAAAACGAGGTAGTACCATCATTGTGTTCTTCGTGTTAAGATCTATAATCACACAAAATTTCACGACTTTTGCTCCAAAAATTGTGGATCTTATGGGCAAAAAACTATATCTCAATTCCATACATTTACGCTACAATTTCAGCTTTCGAAGCGCTCTATTGAAAAATTCAAAAAAAAATACTATTGTAGTTTTCTCTTATTACCTGCGGCGCTTTTTTTCATAAATGTCAAATTAATAAGACTACAGAAGCCGCGTCTCAGGAAAATGCTGTTTGGTTTAAATGATGTCATTGAGATGTCATGTGATACATAAACATCACACGTGCTATTACCAAAAGTGCGATAATGCCATAATGGCTTTATTTCACATTCATTGCGGAAATAATGTCATATTAATAGCTTTATTGCCTATGGTTTCATTGCACCCCGCCTCACATCTACATACGATTGTCGGCCACTCAGGTAATTCTGTTAGGAGCTGAGCTTATACAAGTGCCTCGAGAATAGCCCTCCGATGTCTGAGCGTTTGTGCCATTTAGCCTGGCCTTAAGGGCGTCCACAATGCAATGATAAATACATCTTATGAAGTAATTTCCCTTACCTCCCACTAGCAGCTTTTCGATTCCTGTTGGATTTTGTGCGTTGCAACATGTTTCCTTCTTTTATCTACTTTTTATCCAAAATCATTTAGCAGATCACGCTATATCCGATTTGTATATGGCTGAACACTGAAGATATCGTTAGCATTTCTTGCTGAACAACAGAGCGTTGAACAAAATTATTTCATGTAGACAAAGACGTCCCTCTGTAGCTGGGAAATAAAAGAAATTAAAAACGAAATCATTAGTGAAGCAAAAGACGTGTTCTATAAAGGAATTTGCAATTATTGTTGATAAGAGATAAATGAAATGTGGAGCGAGCAGCAAAATAGTAAACTAACAGCAAACATATTGGCGAGTCATGAGCATTCAAGTAAGTGTTTTATGTACATTAGGGTGTAAGTTATTTCCAAATAAAATTAAATTAAACTATAATTAATAAAATACTATATAAAATAAAAAAAATTTAAAAAAAATGTATTTAAATTAAATTAATTGAAATGAAATGAAATTGAATAAAATATAATAAATGAAATCAAATCAAATTAAATCAAAATAAATATAAAAAAAATAAAAGTAAATAAAAATAAATTAAATGAACTGGAATGAAATGGAATGCAACTAGACGTAATGAATCGAAATGAAATAAAAATAAAAGTTAAAATAAATTAAATAAAATCAAATATAATAAAATAAACAAAATTAAAATAAAATCAAATTAAATAATACCAAATAAATAAAATAAATTAAAATAAAATAAAATAAAACAAAATATAAAAATAAAATAAAATAAAAGAAAATAAAATAAAATAAATTAAAATAAAGTAAAACTAAATAAAATAAAACAAAACAAAATAAAATAGGAAAAAAATTTTAAAAATTAAATAAAAAAAATTTTTAAAACTGAAGTAAAATTAAATAAAATGATATAAAATGGAATGAAATGAAATAAATAAAATAAAATAAAAAAGTACTATAACTATAGCCTGTATATGTTTGTTGCTTTCAATTTTTCCTCTAATCAAAAATAATAATAATTAACTAAGAATTATTATCAACTGGTCTTGAGCTCGTTATACTTAGAAAAATATGTATAAACAGACCGTAAAACCAACAACAAAATACATTTATACCGGAGCACGCGGTTATGTACAATAACTATCTTCTAAAAATGGAAAAGAAGAATGTACAAAAACAAAGTCCAACATACACGATTTACATATAGACAGAATGTCTAAAATATTGTGTATACCGTTGGCAAGATAACAAACAACAATTAGAGAAAACCTTAATTTAGCAGCTTGCAAAACTACACGCAGCATAGCCTATGGCTTAGGCGGCTGCGCTGGCAATCAGAGGTGAGTGGGTTCGATTCTCCACAAGATCCTCTGAAATAGCAAAAACTATACGAATTAGTCTCACGAGAAATCGTGGCTGTTTTCGAAATAGTACTATATAACTATAGCCTGTATATGTTTGTTGCTTTCAATTTTTCCTCTAATCAAAAATAATAATAATTAACTAAGAATTATTATCAACTGGTCTTGAGCTCGTTATACTTACAAAAATATGTAAAATGAACAGACCGTAAAACCAACAACAAAATAAAATAAAATAAAATAAATTAAAATTAAACTAAATTAAATAAAATCAAATATAATAAAATAAACTAAATTGAAATAAAATCAAATTAAATAAAATCAAATTAAATAAAATTAAATTAAATAAAGCAAAACTAAATAAAAGAAACCAAAACAAAATAAAATAGAAAAAAAAAATTAAATAAAAAAAATTTTAAAAACTGAAATATAATTAAATAAAATGATATGAAATGGAATGAAATGAAATAAATAAAATAAAATAAAATAAGCAAAGAAAACAAAATAATATTAAACTAATTTCAATTAAAAAAAAGATAATTAAAATAAAATACTATATAAAAAAAATAAATTAAATTAAATTACATGGAATGAAATGAAACACAATAAAATAAATAAATAAAGGCAACTAAAATAAAATTAAATTAAGTTAAATAAAAATAAATAAAACAAATTAAACTAAAATTAAATTAAATAAAACCAAATATAGTAAAATAAACTAAATTAAAATAAAATTAAATTAAATAACTCAAACAAAATAAAATAAATTAAAATAAAATAAAATAAAATAAAATAAAATAAAATAAAACAAAACAAAATAAAATAAACTAAAATAAAATAAAATTAAATTAAATAAAATCGAATAAAATTAAATTAAATGAAATTAAATTAAATTAAATTAAATGAAATGAAATAAAACAATAAAGTTAAATAAAATGTAATGGAAAGCAATAAAATAAATAAAAAATAAAGAAAATAAAATAAAGTAAAAAAAATTTATTAAAATAATATAGATATACAATTTAATAACACAAATTATGTAAATAGGAAATTAAAGAAAGAAAAGAGAAAGTCAAATAAAAGGAGGAGCAAATTAATTAAAAACAATTAAATAAAGTTTTAGGGTTGAATTTCTATCAGTGGATAAATCCTAGTACCATTTCATGTTCACGATAAGTGTAATAACGAAGTGAGAAAAGTTGGAAACACGCTAATATGCCTCTAGTGCTATTTTTAATCAAAATGTAAAGTGCTTGTCACACGTTGATCGCCTTTGATTCGGTTTGCGATAAACAAAAAAAAATTTATAAATGTTTTGATGTTTTCGTGAACGCGCCATTCAACATTAAAAGTACTCCACCTACCCCACACGTTATAGAAAAAGCTAGCCCTTTTTGTGCGCGCTTGAATGATCTTTAAAATGTATTAATGATGAAATAGGTCGACCATTTCTAAGCATTTTAGGTTTTTTAAAATCATAGCTAGCTCATAAACACATGTCGCCCTACTCATCTTTTGAGGTTTCTTATTTCATCGTAATTTGCTTTATTTGGCAGTTGCGCTCATTCCGAGCATTCTTCTGTTCTTATCCAGACGTAACATCTCTTATCAGGCGATCTCGGTATTAGATGAAACTCAAATAATAACTGAAGACTTTTCAATGCAATATTCATTTACACTGTCAGCACTTGGATTTGGTATACTCAATGCAAGTTTCATAAAGTCCCTGTCTCCTATAATAATTTATTACTCAAAGGATTGTCTCAGTTGGAAAATACATCCTAGTGGGAGCTTTCTCTTTAGCAGTGTTTTTGAATCAACACAAAATTGCATTGCTGCTACTACAGGTTTTATTAATGTGGATTGTGACATGTGTGACGTGTACAAGTGAATTCAATGTGGATGGGTGTGAGTATCCGTCAGTGTTTGTGCGAAGAAAGGCTAGTGGCTGATCGAAATTAAATTTGATATCGCGACGGAAACTCGAATAATTATAATTACTCTCACTTCGAATTATCCGAGTTATATGAATGCCATCTGTCGAAGTGCAGTGGGTAGAGATATGGTTCATAGAAAGGTACACAACTAGAAATTCCTGCAAGAACAATAACGAGGATCTGAGGGAGCACTTTTCTTAGGCGTTAAATAGTGAAGGGTATTATGAATCGGGAACCCCATCGAGGACTTTCGAATCTGCGCAGCACTAAAGTCATAACAAGTTTCCCGTCAAGCTGTTCAAGCATGATAGTCCAGAGTAGGTAGAGCGTTGGTATCAAATCTTAAAGCCGCCCGATTCCTTATGGGTGGTCCGCCCAAACGTAACAATGAATTGCGGAATCGTTCTACTCAAGATGGAATGTATGATATATATGAAAGCCCAACGAGAAGCAGTCGATTGGAATTCGTCAGATCGTCTTCAGAGCTGATGAGTGTACCATCGACCAATTCTTAGGGAAGGCCCATTAAAGCTAATCGAAGACTGCAGACCCTGGAACAGACCACAGAAAAGATAATGAAAGTCACAGTGCTGTCAAGATGGGGAAGGATGTCTCATAAGACACACTGAGGCCCATCTTCTGTTGGTAAAGTCAGGTTTTGAAAGAAAATCTTGAGGGCCAGATAATATTATACCCATGATACACATGCGGTATAGATACTACAGTATCGATACTGTAGTTTAGAGTATACTAAAACCAGTCTACATCTACTCGTGGTATGAAGGTGATACATACGTGGTATAGATCGGGCTATTGATACTACAATGTGTGTCCCAGGCGTTGAGATATTATTAGTCAGACAAACGGGTAGGACCATTAATTCTTCGGCGAAATTTTGACTCGAATACTCCGAAGGTCTTTTTTTTATTCTTGTAAACTCAAAATACGCACCGAAGTTTTGGTGAGTGTTGTGGAAATGAATTTTTGTCATCTCTTACGACATGCATACCAAGCGTTTTTACATATGATTTTGTCAGGGTCCATTATTTCGAGCCATACATTGCCGCTAACACTAACGAAATAATCTTATCAGAGAACAGACAGAGTTTAGAGTATGTAGCAGAAAACGGCGAAATAGATTGCGAAATACTATTCGATACCTCCGGGCAAATATTCGATTTGTCACTAATAGATTCACAAATTCACGAGAATAGTAGCCAACATTGTCCCGTGTTATGCCCCCCATAGTGTGCGATATTGCAGGCGCTCTTCATAAACTCCAACAACATACAGAAGAACATACCCTGGAAAAATCTCGTGACTAATCTCTAAAGAGAGTGGTCTGTGATTAATACCTTTCCTCCACAGTGGGCTATAATAGATTCCTTCTGTGCCCATAAGGGAATACATAGTTGGAATCAGATTATTTTTATTTTTGTAGCAGGTGGAAAGAGACTCCGTTCGGGTAGAAATTGTTCTATCCATAGGACAGCTCCAACATATATGACCAGCTCAACGCATTCAAGAAATCAGAACTCACATAAGTCGCATGCTACTTGGCGATTAATTTCGGATTCATCCTAGACTAATGGCATGTCCTGTCGGGTATTTTTAAACAGACGAACAACGAGTTGTTTGCTCACAGCATATTTGTCTATGTGTGCGTTGGTTTTACAAAAGTGTATATGAAAATCTGAGATAAGACAAATAGAGCTGAGCATTTTATTAAAAGCAAGAAAGTAAGCAAAGGACTTTTTAGTAAATGTGATATTAATGCACAGTGGGATTCAAGGAAGTAAATGGGATTTTTTGCTATGACTAATGAAGTTATTGCTCTGGGCTGAATTCTCAGCATATAATTTAGCTTCGGTGCCTATCCGTAAAAAAATATATTTAGCCCCTTTTCAGACATCTTGAAAGTACGTATAAGCAGAGGGCTTTTTTCAAAACCCATCAACAGTACGGTAATATTAAGGTAACAGAAAAAGTATCAACATAATCCTGGCAGACTTTATCAATGGGGATCCGGTCTTACACAATAGCATCAGTCGTAATTCTGCAGCATAAAGTTAGCCGATGGCATGTGTAGAGGAATCTTCGTTTAGGCGATGTGCCATCTTCAGTGCATCTTACCGAATATTATATATAGTCAGCTGTGAAACTTAGCAACATATATATATATATAATACAGGGTGGCTGATGAATTTTGCTACATTAACAAACTCAAATAATTTTTTTTTCAGTGTATGGAATTCATTTTTCTTTTATTCATGTTAAAGCTCATTAAATTTTATTAACTATAGCTTAATTAGTTTTAAAAATAATGGAATTTAAATGCCCGCCCTGCTCGTCGATGCATCTTACCAAAAAGTTGTTCATTACTGCTTGGACAAGAAAAAGTCAGGTGCAGTAAGGTCAGGCGACCTGGGTGGCCAACGGAATGTGGAGTTTCTGGATATCAGCTTATTGGGAAATTTTCATCGCAATTCTGTCATAACAGGTTGGGCTATATGCGGAGCTGCACCATCTTGCTGAAACCACACAGAGTTGAAAGAAATTCTCATTCGGCGTAATTCTGGATAGAAAAACTCTCTCAACATGCTCAAGTAACGGTCTGCAGTAACCGTAACGGTGTGACCGTTTTCTTCGAAGAAGTAGGGCCCGAAAATGCAGCGTGATGAAACTGCACACCACACTGTGACACGAAGTGGATGCAATTCCGTCTCATGGAGTATCTGTGGGTTGGAAGCACTCCATATTCGACAATTTTGTTTGTTTATGTTGCCGTTTAAATCGAAATGGGCCTCGTCAGACATGAAAAGACAGTTCAACATGTTTCCATCATCTTCCACCATTTGAAGCATCTTCTGGCAAAATTCCAAGCGAATCGGCAAGTCTGCAGCGTTCAGTTTGTTGGCCATTTGAATTTTATATGGGAATAAGTCCAAATCTTTGTGCATAATTGACTGCAATGACTGTCTGCTTACACCCATTTGAGCAGATAAGCTTCTTGTCGAAACACGTGGAATGTTTTGTATGGCAGCAGCTACAGCAGCGATTGTTTCCTCCGTTCGAACTGAAGGGTTTCGATGGTAAGGTCTTCTGTTGACTGTCCCATGCTCGGCAAAATTGTTTACAAGTCTTATTATGGTCCATCTGCTCGGAGGATTGCCGCCAAACGTGCGCCTATACTCTCTTTGAACCGAAACTACGGACTCCAGTGCGTGATAGCGGCGGACAATCCAAATTCTTGTTTCAGTGTCCCAGTTATCCATTTTTGTTAAATGTAAAAGTCAATCTGCAAAATAAAAAAAAAAATAACCAGATTCATTAAATAGAAAAAAAGTTATTTAATTTTTTTTTGGTAGCGGCTTTCATCAGCCACCCTGTATATACATTTACGATATAAGGGCATGTACCTGGAAAGTCAGGTCCCTTAATGAGGAAGGTGCCGCAGCCCGGCTGGTTGAGGTCTTGAGGAAAGCAAAAGCTGACATCACCGCCATACAAGAGATGCGATGGACGGGGCGAGGAAACACGATCAAAACACCTTGCAACATCTACTGGAGTGGGCATGAAGACAAGCGCAGATTCGGCGTGGGAGTTGTGGTGGGAGAGAGATTTCGTCACCGAGTACTGTCGTTCACTCCGGTGGACGAGCGTCTCGCCGCAATCCGCATAAAAGTACGATTTTTCACCATATCTTTTATCTGCGCACATGCATTCTACGAGCGCCTGGAAGAAGCATACGAGCGCTGCCCCCGCCATGATATTAAAGTCGTGCTTGGCGACTTTAACGCCAGGGTGGGTAAGGAGGGTGTATTCGTCCCCACTGTCGGGAATTTCAGTCTCCACGATCAGACTTCGCCAAATGGATTCAGGCTAATCGACTTCGCCGGTGCGCGAAACATGGTTGCATTTAGCACTAGGTTTATGCACAAGAAGATCCATCAGGCTACATGGCTGGCCCCCGATCGAAAAACACGCAACCAGATCGACCACGTTGTGATAGACGGACGGCATGCTTCCAGCGTTTTAGATGTTCGCACAATACGAGGACCTAACATCGACTCTGATCACTACCTAGTAGCAGCCAAGATTCGTACCCGCCCCTGTACGACAAAACAGGTGCAACAAAAAACGCAGGGAAAGCTGGACGTCGAAAAGCTGCAATCGCAACAGACCGCCAATTATTTCGCAGATCGCGTCTCACACCTGCTCTCCGAGAGTACAACTCAACCTAGTGGAATGCATGAGCAGTGGGTTCATATCTCAGGAGCACTCCCTACCGCAGCCGAAGAAGTAATTGGATTCCGGCGAACGCGAAGAAACAACTGGTTTGATGATGAAGAGTACCGCGCTGCAACGAAAAGAAAAGACGAAGCCTACAAGGCAACGCTGAGTTCGAATGCAACGAGGAATGTGTGTGAACACTACCGCGAGTTGAAGAGGGAAGCGAGGCGGCTAACATATCCCAAAAACTGGACGATAACGGAAAAGGGGGCGTGGCACCTCCCACACAAATTTTATTTTTCAATGTAAATCTATAAAACTGCTGCTAGTATAACTTATAAGGAATAATCACCTTCAATAATAGCCCCTAGCTAACTTTCAATGTTTCCTCCTAGAAAAAAAACACCAGATTGAATTGATATTAGGGAACACCACAAACAGCGTACGTCATGTGGCTCACTGTGCAATATTGTTGGTTTGCAAATAGAAGTATCATAAGTTTTAATGAAAATCTGTAATGACATTTCTAATGGCATGAATGCATACATACAAATGTAAGAGTGCGTCTCTATATGTATGGAGTCTAAGGTAAATAATGGATGAGTTGTGAATTAAAAATAACAACCTGCTTTGATTCAAGGAGGAAATCATATTGTCTGAGGTGCGATAAAATCATGAACTCCAATACAAAAGATGTCTGTAAAATGTCACTGCTTTGGAGCTTTAGAGTAAATCCGTCTGAAACTTTCGTATTAGGTCAAGTGCCCTCAGTGACGAAACTACCTTAAGTTGTACTCTAACACCGCCCAAGGATCTAGCCCTAGCTCTAAAAGTTTTTAAAACGATTATTCCCTTCAGCAAAAATTCATAAAGTGTCAGGTAATCCAGTAAGGTCAACAGAAATCTGGAAAGTTCTGTTTATACTGATGGTACGCTGAGCTCTTCCTCTTTTCCTAGGTGAATCCACCATTATATTTACCTTTAATTCATTGTAATATTAAACATTTTATGTACTCCATCTACATCTCAGTTGAAAGTAGAAAGTCATCTAACACTTGGGTTTCTACTAAAAATATCGTTATAATCAGCAAACAGAAATATCAATATGATGTATTAATAAGTTACTACCTCGACAAATAAGCCTTGGTCAGCATTCTTCGAGGTTGCCGTATAATTTAAATTGTGTTGAATAATTTTCAAAGATCATCCTTGATGGAAACACTTAAGTAGGAGAGCTTGTAATGTAGCATATTACCTATCTAAAAAAATTTTGAACAAAAGTGTATACTACGATCAGATGGAAACTCTGTGCGCTAAACCTACCTAAAACATTTTTTTTGGAATACAATGGAAAATATTTAACTAACTAAGTGGCAACACTTAAGTGTGGGATCTTAGCAGATACACTATATATTCTTAGAAATTTGTTATGTCTTCCTTCATAGAAATATGTCAGGTCGTATATGAGATAAATGATATAAAAACTAATAAGCATTGCGACATAAAATACCAACAAAAATCAATTAGATGGCAACCTTTTGAAAAGAGCCTCCGTGGCAGCTAATAATAGTCTTAGTATCTCATTTAAAGTAATAAAATAGTAGCGTCATGGTTCTCCCTAGACAGAGAAACATATGTCTAGACTGATCGTCCTTGAAAATATTTGTAGTGTCAAAAACGAGTCCCATACGTTTTAGAGAGTATTACGGTCCTTTTCCGTATATCAATCCTCTACGGTCGGACTCTAGTTCCTTTAGATTTTGAAACAGTATGCTACGTTTTGTACATCTTTTGAATATTCTAATAAAGTTAAACAAACTAGTTCTATACTACAGGGTGGCTAATGAAAGCCGCTACCAAAAAAACATTAAATAACTTTTTTTCTATTTAATGAATCTGGTTAATTTTTTTTTTATTTTGCAGATTGACTTTTACATTTAACAAAAATGGATAACTGGGACACTGAAACAAGAATTTGGATTGTCCGCCGCTATCACGCACTGGAGTCCGTAGTTTCGGTTCAAAGAGAGTATAGGCGCACGTTTGGCGGCAATCCTCCGAGCAGATGGACCATAATAAGACTTGTAAACAATTTTGCCGAGCATGGGACAGTCAACAGAAGACCTTACCATCGAAACCCTTCAGTTCGAACGGAGGAAACAATCGCTGCTGTAGCTGCTGCCATACAAAACAATCCACGTGTTTCGACAAGAAGCTTATCTGCTCAAATGGGTGTAAGCAGACAGTCATTACAGTCAATTATGCACAAAGATTTGGACTTATTCCCATATAAAATTCAAATGGCCAACAAACTGAACGCTGCAGACTTGCCGATTCGCTTGGAATTTTGCCAGAAGATGGTTCAAATGGTGGAAGAGGATGGAAACATGTTGAACTGTCTTTTCATGTCTGACGAGGCCCATTTCGATTTAAACGGCAACATAAACAAACAAAATTGTCGAATATGGAGTGCTTCCAACCCACAGATACTCCATGATACGGAATTGCATCCACTTCGTGTCACAGTGTGGTGTGCAGTTTCATCACGCTGCATTGTCGGGCCCTACTTCTTCGAAGAAAACGGTCACACCGTTACGGTTACTGGAGACCGTTACTTGAGCATGTTGAGAGAGTTTTTCTATCCAGAATTACGCCGAATGAGAATTTCTTTCAACTCTGTGTGGTTTCAGCAAGATGGTGCAGCTCCTCATATAGCCCAACCTGTTATGACAGAATTGCGACGAAAATTTCCCAATAAGCTGATATCCAGAAACTCCACATTCCGTTGGCCACCCAGGTCGCCTGACCTTACTGCACCTGACTTTTTCTTGTGGGGTTATTGCAAACAGGAAGTCTTCAAAGCAAAACCAACAAATTTGAATGAACTAAGGCAATCCATTCGAGAAACAATTGCGGCTATTCCTGTCTCAACTCTCCAAGCAGTAATGAAGAACTTTTTGGTAAGATGCCGCACATGCATCGACGAGCAGGGGGGGGCATTTAAATTCCATTATTTTTAAAACTAATTAAGCTATATTTAATAAAATTTAATGAGCTTTAACATGAATAAAAGAAAAATGAATTCCATACACTGAAAAAAAAATTATTTGAGTTTCTTAATGTAGCAAAATTCATCAGCCACCCTGTATTTCATAAGCAGTATTATCCCTATAAGCAACTGGGGTTTTTCCATGACATATTCTGACATAGTTTAAATCGGCCAGTTCCGATTCGACTGAAATAATTTGGTGAAGAGTTCAAAAGTTATGCAATTTCAAAACTTCACTTTTTCTCCTGTTTTGCAAAGTTAATTTTTTCGATATTTCTGAAACTACTGAAGTTAAAAAAATTTACTTTGGCATTTTCAAATGGGAACTTAGAGGTATTTAAGAAAAAATTTTTAATTTTTAATTTTAGAAAATTTTCGATATTTTTAAACCGAAGTACATAATTAAAGTTCGCCATTAAATTCTGGACCCAAATTTTTTTTGTATTATACCGCCCATATATCTAAAGATATCCTGAAATTTTCAAAAGGGTCTTTCTTGTTTTTTCAAAAAAGTGTTTTTTTCCAAATTTTTTTTTTTTAAGTTTTTTTAACCTTCTAGTCGAGTTCATTTAGTGAAACAGAAAATTACTCAATTTTGATCATCGAAAAATTTTGCTGCCAAGAAAACCATTTTTCAGTGATCAAAATTAAGTAATTTTGTTTTTAACTAATTGAACTCGCCTAGAATTAAAAAAATTAAAAAAAAAAAATTGTGTAAAATTCAAAAACTCAAAATTTTGAAAAAGTAAAAATCATACTTCTGAAAATTTCAGGACATCTTTAGATACTTACATCAGAGGTGCAATACAAAAGGAATGTTAGTCCAAAACTCAATAGCGCACTTAAATTTTTTCGATTTTGAAAAATTTTTAATTTTCTAAAGTTAGAAATAAAAAATTTTTTTTATTTTTTTTCAAAATATTTGTTTGTTATACCTCCAAGTATCCCCTTTAAAAGTGCCAAAGTTTATTTTTTCAACTTTAGTAGTTTCCGAAATATTGAAAAAATAAACTTTACAAAACTGAAGAAAAAGGGATAAAAGTGAAATTTTAAAATTGAATGGCCCATGATAATAGTCGATAATTAACACATCATGGTCATATTAAACAAAGATTTTAGCCAAAATGGAAACTAACATGAAAAAAAATTAAGTTGGTTGGTGGTATGAAGAAATTTTTTATGTTTTGCAAGGTCACCCTGTGTCAGCTATTTAATTCACAGACCATAGCATATCTGTCGTAAAAAGCGAACAAAGTCAAACTCAAGCTTGGAGTAAGCGATGTCACAAGCACAACCGTAGACACAAACCGTGATTTTAAAATGTTAAAATGACTTTTTCGTCATTTTAAAATTAGAACTCCGTCTTAGGCATAAAATGTATTTTAAGTTGATTATGACAGACATGAAATGATGTTTATTATAGAATCATGCTTAAGTTGATAAAACTCTATTTTAATTTGACTATGATTATGGGCCAATAACTTTTGAGAAAAAAAATTTTATTTATTATTATTTAGAACTTTTAGATGTTTTTTGATAAAAGGAAACTCTTCATCAAATTTTATTCAAATCGAAAGGGGTCGATTTCAACTATGTGACGATTTGACATGGAAAAACCCACTGGTATTTTCAACATGGATATGTCTGAATATCCGACTAGAATCGAATTGTCCGATTTCGGACATAAATATGCCAGTCTAAAACCAATTCAAAAAGTACCAACAAATGTTTAATTCAATTATGGTAATTGGAAAAAATGTAAAAGGTTCCAAGCTTAGTGAAATAGTACTAGGCTCCAGGGGTCGTAGCTTCGAACGCTGGTGCCGAAAACATCAATATTGCAGGTTCCGCTGCAATTTTTCTTACTTTGGCCACTCTAAACTTTGAATTTTTACCGGTACACATTAGTTTTTTTTTCGAGCTAGTTTGTCACCAGTTGAAAAATTCTGTTTGTAAATTCGTAGTTCTTTTGACTAGGTTGGTGTTTGCACCTCACACTCCTCAATATAATCAGCTTGAATGTGTTACAATACGGCAACTGCTTCGGTGGCAACAACTGGCATCATATTGTCTGCTAATTTGCAATTAGCGGTCGGTTTGTTTAATATTTAATTTGGCGTAGTTTTTATTTTTATTTAATGCCCACTCAAAATATATTTAGGCAACCAAATATGCGGAAAATGTATTGACATTAGCGCTTTCAAAATACCAAAATTAAGTATTTATTTTAGTTAATTGCTCTATTTTGTCATTACAACAACAAAATAAATATTAAAAAAACACAAATGCAATTCGATATGACAAACGACTATGCAAATTAACATTTGTAGCTGTCCCAACTGCCTAAAGCTGCTTATAAAGTTTTGGAAAGTGTGCGGGGCGACGTCCACATGGTTTTGTGTTTGTCATTTATTGTCGTCGAAAGTTCATCACCTATCTGAAAATATTCATGGTTGGTACAGGGGTTCGCTGTGTACTTCACAGACTATTCATAAATTTTTAGATTGGAAAACCCACCAAAGTTTTGCTTCGTCTGAAAACCATTTGACGATTGAACCATTTATATTGACATTAATTACAAGGCACATTGCAGCACTCCTTACCTTCAGTTTAATACCTATATTGTACGAAGGAATTTTGGGTCATCCTTGTCCACATATACATAGGTCGATAACTCCGAGAAGGTTCGATTTATCGAAATAAGTCATATATTAAATTTTAAGCTAGACGTCTAGTAATAAAACGCTTAAAGTTCCATTCAATTCCATTCAGCAGCCTTTGAGTGATGCGCGACCAAACATGCAGACAAACAGACAAAATCATAAAAACTGTTGCCTTGGATTCTATTGGCTTGACGGCTGCACGCTAGCTGCAAGGAAAAGCTGGATTAGCTATACATTCATAGCTATTTAACCATATACATAATTTGTGATAAGCAGACTCGCTAAATCTCCGCCTCCTAGAGATATAAAGAGACACCTCCGTAAGCACTATGATGAGATCCGGCACCATATTATCTTGCAGTTTGATCTGTCTAACCATAGGCGGGCTCTAAACAACCTCCACACCAAGTCGTTTGACAGATCCCTCAGATCTCGGCCTGTGAACCCCGTAATTGATATGCAACCACCTGAAATAGCTGAAGAACAGCACGTCCTCCCTTGGGAACTAGAGTCATATTAGCTTAACTTTGTTTTAGATATTGTAATAGGCTAAACTCTTACTTATCCAAACTCAAGCCCACCATACCAAACACTTGCCCTACATGTGGTATGTCCCCTCACGATACTAAACATCTCTTCTCCTGTTTAGTCGAACCTACTCCTACATCACTCTGGTCCAACCCTGTTGAAACTGCGCACTACCTTGGACTTCCATTAGAAAGCTGGATGACGATTCTCAGAGTGATCGTGCTCATTAGGCAGGGCGAAGCATTGTTAATAACAACAACAAAAACAAGTAAAGGGAAAGGGAGAACAAGAGGAGTTGAAACAGGGATAGGCAGAGGTATAGAAAAAAGAAAGGAGGAATAGGTAGGGAAGAGTACAAGGAAAGAAAGGGGGCAAAGGAGAAAGTAGGGAGATATGACAGAGGAATAAGGGGATGAGCTAAAATAAGAAGAGCAATGGAGATAGATTGACAGATTTCATAGCAATGATATAAATTCGTTTCGATCTGTATATTTCTTGTCCCTCAACCTCTATATCCAGCTGGGATCTATACTCTATTCTTAATTAGTTTATTTTCTGTTAGATTTGTAGTCTCAAATTTTTAATATAGTCTGAGTAATCTTCTTATCCAAACTCTTTGGACCAGAGCTCACAGCCTGAGCAATCTTTGCATACGCCCCAAGCCCTATGCTGGGCAAAGCTAAGTATATATCTACCCCCAATTGCCTTTATAAAATTCGAAGAGGATAATGTGGCGGAAAATTTTTGCCCTAGAGGCAAATCCTTCTACTGAATGCTTTAGGTTATCCTTCGACTTTCAAAAGGTTTTCTATTTATGAAATTCCCAAACCTACTTCCAAATATCTATTCCAAATCGTTCATCTTTTGTATTTGATGTAGCCTATTTGACTACGATTCTACTTTGAAAAATTAACAAATCAATTGTTTTCATCCGACTTTGTATGGCTAATTCCGGCCTTAAATATTTGAAGCCCACACCTATTTATGCCGAATAAATTAAAGTCCGTTCCAGCTATCAAAAATATGTTGAAGGCAGTTCTGTGTCATCCAGAGGTCTAGTCACGTCGTGTCTCTATCTAACGTGATTTATTTATTCTCGAGACTGTCGCTGATACTCTCGCATTGTACCCAATTAGTCGATGGTTTCTGAAATTCAAGACCGAATTTTTAAACTTCGCTTACCCATTTTGAAACACAATACATTTCGAAACTATTTCATGCCAAATATTAAAAAGCGTAATCATCAGCAAAACAAAAAGATTAAACACACAACGAGACTTCCTTTGCCACCTGCCGCATAGGATCAATTTCTTTATTATCCATAGACTCGCAAAAGTTTATCAGATAACCAACTGTTCTGATTGCCTCCACTTAAAATTAACGAATTCCATTGTCGCAAACACAAATTCATGCTGATTCCCACAGCTCAAAATGTGCTGACAAATCTCCCCGTCTTCGATTTCTTTTACGTACCTATAAAGACTTCACTCCACCCCAAATTAGAGCCAGCTACTTTTCATCAAACACCTCCACCTCATTATAGTCACTCAATCCATTAACTTGCCCATAGTACAGCGCACAAGTTACATTATCAGTAGGCGGTCAGTAGACCTTCTCTTGGCTAGACCATAAAAAACTGAGTGGTGTTGATAGGGTAGTTAGCACCCGGTAAGCTGCGTAATGGAGTAGTCCAACGCGCGTAATGAAGAGTGAAATGTCATCGTTTCCATTCAAATCCGTATGATAATGATGATGGTGATGATAATCAAAGTACGACAAAAGTAGCAAGCAACTCATCTCAGACAACGCGAAAATAGTAGCAAAATGTGAATGTTTACAAAAACACTACCAACAATAACAAAAGTAACTAAGCATAATAGAAATCATTATTGTAGTATGAGAAATTCGCTTCCCGTGATACAAGTTCTCAAACTACCTAATAGTGATGTCCAACTACGGATATTTAAAGAACCGGGTCAGTTCCAAGAAGTACTTATATTTCGATATTTTCGCCGGTACCTGAGCTGTTAGGTATCGTATCCCATCGAGTTGACAAGTATAACAGAAAAGATCATGAGGAGGCTAAAATACAAGGATATAATTGGGATGATGACTGAAAATAGTAAGGCCCGAAATTTTACAAGTACAAAATAAGAGCAAAAATAGATCAGTTAATGAACTTTGACACTGCATTTCTAGAGGGAAAATTTTAAACAGCGAATGGGGTCCGACTTCACTATCCGAGGACATTGAATCAACGTTACACAGCTCTACTAGGTCGTAGGGATTAGACTAAAAGCTCAGTAAGATGCAACAATATTAAAACTACCAGGACTTCCGCCAGCAGAGACTTTTGACATTTCCATAAATTGACGTGCGAACTAGATACAGCTCGGTAAAGTGATGTGTAAGAGAAGTTAATCCAGTCACCAACGAGAGGATTAAGCTTTCCATTGCGCCCTTAGACCTGGCAAGCCTCATATCGACTAAGAAAAAACCCGTGAATCGAGGAACATACGCTCTTTGTATATTTCGCAAGTTATATTTATAGTGCTACCGCTTTCAGCCATTTAGAATTTTAGTCGAAGCGAGTTGAGGCTGAAGAGAATAGTTAAAGCAGCAGGAGTGAACCGCTCAGTACAGGATATGCTTTCTGTGGTCTGTAAAAAGAAGAATCAAATTGGAAATGTCGAATCGAGAAAAGCTCTGGCCCAAAAAGTGATACTATTGACTTACCTATGTGGCGCCTGAAAAAGGGTAGGCCCCCCTGCGCTCAAATAAATAGGTGGTAGATGGTCTGTCTTCCTTTTGTGATTTGATTTGGCGTCAGCTGTTACCAATGAGAGTGTAGTGTTTTCTTTTTTGAAATTCGTTAACTTATTACTTTATTTGTGTTACCGCAAACCGACTCCTTAAATTACGGATATGGACAGTCCTTGTAATATATAGATGCGGCACGCTCCGGTATTAGCACATTCTTCTACCCCCTGGACTACAGCTATTCCGTCATTCCATTCAACAATTTTTCAAGCAATGTTTAATCGTTTATCAAATCTTTGGGTAACCCAGTTCTTTGTATCCGGTTCTACGGTTCAGTACATTGCTACCACTAATACTCAATAGAGCGAACCAAGTTATTGTTGTAAGTAAATTAGGTAGGTGAATGAGAACATCAATTCATGCAGCAGAGGTTGTGGATAAGTAGTTGAATTCCACTGTTAGCGCTCGGTAAAGATTAATTGTTAATTTACGCTGATAAACGCCTCAGGTGGAAATGAGAATTAATGATGCGTGTGAGAATTACATAGGCAGACTCCGTACGACACTGACGAAAGTAGTGAGATGGTGAGTAAAGGTTGGTGCGAGATAAAGAAAGGCAGAGTAGGCGCGAAATCCCACTAAATGCTGATTACTTAAGATGCTTGTAGTCGATATTGTTAGCAAAATTGCTTTTCTCTCGAGTCTTAGATTCCTTGGCTGTGGTTTGTGAATATTTAATTTTTGGCATTCCTTAGCTTCCTGTATTGAGGTCACTTAGGGCGGTAACGAAGTTTGTGCACGGAAAAATTGTTGTCATATTAGAGTCGGAAGAGTTTAGTATTTGGACTGGTCTATTAGAAGAGCAATTTATTTATTATAGATGGCGCCGTTAAGGAAAGTATTAATTGTGATCAACCTTTTAGTATCCCGCTTTATTTCCGGGTGCGGGAGAGATAAAGCAAAGCGAAAGGAATGATGGTTTTTCTGCAAACTTAAGGTTATGTGGCTTGGAATATACCCGAGATAGGCATGAATGTTGTAAAACGTGACTAAAATTCGCATCGATCAAGCGGTAGTCGGGCTAGTACCGGAGCTTAACTGGTGTAGATCGTACAAGGGACTGTCAATATCGTTATAACCCTGTGAAGTACTTTCCGGAAACATTCCCACGATTACTGTCCGGCGATGCGAAGTACGAGTTGTTTGGGACTTGTAGACTTTCACCTAGTTTTCTAGTTGTGTGAAAGAAACAGTGCAGCCACTCTTACCTACGTGAATAAGGACGAACCAGCCCCTTCAGGCCATTTGAATGGGTTAGAAGCAAGAGATATTCAAGTCTAAAGTTGACTACTTATTGTAAACTAGAGTTCGCCCAGTGGTTGAAATTCAACCAATAAACTTTATTTTATTTTATTTTGTTGCTGTAGGTATGTTTTATCCGCCTTTTTTTCTTCCTTTCTATGTTGTTCCTTTCCTCTAACATATTTTTATTTTCCTTGATTTCTTTTTTTACTCTCTTATTTTATTTTTTACTTTCCTCAAACTTCTTTTCCTTTCCCTTCCCTTCCTTATATTTTCTTTCTTTCCCCTTCGTTTTCTTACCTTTCCTTTAATTCCCTTCCCCTTCCCTTCCTTTCATTTCCTTACCGTTCCTTTCTTTCCTTTAATTTTCCTTCCTTTCCTATCCTTTCCATTCCCTTCCCTTTCCTTCCTTTCCTTTTCCTTTTCTTTCCTTTCTTTCGTTTAATTTTCCTTCCTTTCAATTCTTTTCCTTTCCTTTATTTTCCTTTAATTTTCTTCGGTGTTTAATACCCTTTATGAGTAATCATTTATTTTATTTTTGTAAACCCTGTTTGTAGGTATCAGCAATGAAGTTTACATATTTGCTCATATTTGAAATTGCGTGTTTATGTCTCCAACAAAGCAACTCTTCGTGCTTTCAGGAGAGCCGCTGACACTGGGCATCGTAATCAGTGATCAATACAATAACAGCAACTAAAGGAAAAATGCATGACACAACAGAGACTCTATAGTGCGAATACTTATTTTTCATTGGTCCACTACCAACTCTTCGAACTCACAGTGAGAGCCGACTACACGAAGAACACAAAAACATGCATGGCAAGTCTACTCACACTACTACGGCTCTTAATTTTTTCCTACAAAGCAACTCCTCGGCCATGCTCACGATTCAGCATAGTACACAAAAAGCAAGTACACACACACAGCGTGTCTATAGTGTGAATAAGTGAATGTGTAGTGGTGTGACTTTTATGTTAAATTTTTTATATTAAAATGATATTTTAAATTTGTTTTATTTACGGATAAAAGTACACCTCAAAATTTCCTATCTATACATATATAATTTGTATACCTTAGAATTATAGTTTAGCAGAAAACGGTTCTACATTGCATTCATCTTGTCTATTTATATATAAGATTCTGGGTAGTGCGTTTATTGGTCGGCCAACAGATGTCACTGAAATGTATAAAATGTCTTCGATTTCTTTGTCAATAAATAAACACTATATTTAACTATACAAACATGGATAAAACTCAAATTTTAAAAAAATGTCACTTAGATCCTTTTGCCTGTAACTCCTTCATTTGTAAACATTGCCACTGGTTTATTTTTGATTGACGATCCAGCAAAATTGACAGTCAAGAAACCCCTAAGGGAATGACTTAGCTTTGCTTTAATGCAGTTTCCTACGCCAGTAAGTACACCGTCTTCTCACCAAACTGTGAAGTTGCTTCCGGTCTTTGTGCAAAAGTTTTCCAACGCCCATTGACCACACAATTAACCGCATCAAAAACTGTTGAGAAGTGAAATGCATATCTACATTATTTAAATCTATTCAATTCACCATAGACAAGAAAATATGCTAAAAGTCTATTAGCGAATAACTAACGGAAAGCAGCAACGCGTGGGCTGAGACGAGCAGAGCAGTGAAGAAAATTTCAAATTCTCAGTCATGCTGACTATGGAGAGGCTTTACTGTGCGCACGTTTCGAACTTCCGCTACATTCTTAGTTGAGTTAAGAAAGAAGCAGCAGTTAGCAAATCACCGTTAACAAACGACGCTCAGTGGCCGCGTGCAGCAAGACAATTCAATAGTCAGCACCATGAATTCGCTCTTGCTGTACTTGATGACGTTGTTATGTTGGGCGTCTTACTGTCTGCGGCGTAAATGAATACAGTTGGGCTAAAACTGTCTATACTGTAGACTCTACAGAAAAGAAAGTTTGAAATAAAAGAACTCAAAGGTTGAGAAATAGAATGAGTTTGGAAGCGTTGAAAATAATAGTTCATTCATTAATTTCCCTTTCTTGGAGTATGATAAACAACACAATGAAATTATTGTAGTTAAAATTTTACAGCCGCAGCGTGAAATTTGCAAAAGTGTAATAGAAATAGAAATGCGGAGAATGTATTCAGAAGTGGCATATAAAATGGAATGTCTGAATCGCAAAAAATTTAAAAGATGCTTGTGTTTTGTAAGAAAAAAAGTTTTTTTTTTTCGAAGCAAGTAAGTTAGTACGATAAAATATAGGAAATGTTGCGTTGTTAAAAAGTTTTTAGTTGCTTATTACTAGCGGTCGAGCAGCGGGCTTTTTTTTCGTAGCTAGGCATTACCATTTTGAGTATGAGTAAACAGCCTAAGGTTGAACATGGTTACAGTAGATACAGTATAAGCAGGAAGAAAGAGGGAAACGTAGAAGCACTGACCATAGCGAACATATTTGCAATGCCAGTAAAAGTTTTGCTTCTCTGGAGTCACCCTTCGTAACAAAAACAACAACTACTTCAGCGCATTGTATAAAGGTTACGGCTTTCCATACGAATTCGTTTAAGTGCGCATAGACATTAGGCCATAAAAATTCTAGCAAATATTAAAAATACGATCATGTTTCTAAGCACGCTGTCCAATTAGCGCGCCACACGAAAACTAATAAAAATTTCGCATAAAAATTTATTAGAAAAATTTAAAAAAAAAACTTTAAAACAACAGTTCAACACATCCAATCGCTTCAAGCCTTGGTTCGTCCATTTGTAATTACTTATTATTTTTAAAATTCTTTTTATAATTTTTTTCCAAAACATATTAAAGCGATGCTTATCCTATCCAATCACTTGGCCGGCTTGCTCTACTTCAGCACGCTCCATTGCACGCAAACCAGCCAAGCCACTTTTCCACTTAAACAGCTGTATTGTAGAATAAGTTTTTGGCGCTTTAATCACCACTTTCCTCAAGGTGAGGCGGAATAGAAGCTAAATATACACCCATTTGTATGATAGCTGCAGAAAGAAGGCCAACGTGCACTTTCTGCTAGCGTAATTAATGTTATGGCACGACAACAGAGTGCGCGCCTTAGTAATCTGACGATGGGTGCCTGTCATCAAGTGCTGAACGTGGTGTTGCTTAAGAGCAGTGTGACCAGGTGATAGAAAAAGAAGCTAAATCGGCACGAAAAAAAGGTTAGAAAAGGCTAAAATTAAGAAAAAAAAGAAGCTAAAAAAAGTCTGAAGTCTTTTTGCGAAATTTATTTAAAATTTTTTATTTTAAGTATTCATGAAACGAGCTCAAGGCCAAGAAAAATAATTTTTCACTTTTTTGAATTTTTATGAAAATTATTATGTTTTTTATTTTTCAATAATCATTTTTAATTAATTATTAAAAGTTTTTTAATTGAATAGAGTAGGAAAAATGTTTCATGAATACTTGAAAATCTACAGGCCGTAAATCAACAAAAATTGTTGGTATAAAAAAATCAATTTTTTATTTTAGTTTAAACTATTTGTATACGAAGCTGTAGACATAACTTAAAGGAACTATTCTTGTTTCAACACATATCAGGCACATTTTTCTTGACTAGGAATTTTTTCAAAGAAATACATACTATAGAATAATCACTGCAAACTAATTAATTTTATAATATTTTCTTCGTCTGATGAATCAGAAGAGCTTGACTCTGCCTACAAAGTTTGGGTATTTATCATAGGGATGAGATCATCGGTAATTTCAAAATCAGTGCGACATTTGAATAAACGTTTTAACGAACATCTAATATTAAGCAGCGAGTTGAGCATTTTAATTTTTAATCTGTTCCTTAACTTAGTTTTGAAAATCTCCATGGCACTAAAAATTCTTTCAAAATCCCCATTACTGAAAGGTAATACCCAAAAATTAAATACGAATTCTACCACTTCTAAAAAAGGGAGTTCGTTTAATGTTAATTTTTATGTTCTCGGACTTCCGCTCAAAGTAGAGGTCACACTTGTCCACTGAACGGTTATTAACTTTCGCCACTGCAGCTCAATCAGTGCTACTTGACTTGAAGAATGCCTAGACTTTTCTTTTTGAAAGTGAGAAAATACTTCCGGCTTTGTAACTTTTAAAGAATTATCAACTGAATAAAATGTATCTTTTGTAAAGAGTTCATATTATCAAGTAGGCGATGTCGCAATTGGGTTATCAACTCCATTAAAAATAGTTGACAATGTTTACGAATAATTTTCTGTATTTCGTCATCAATAATACCTTTATTCAACTTTAGTTATATATATTCCTCAAAGTTGTATGAAAAATTATGAAAAATAATGAAAAATATGGTGTTGGGATCAGAAAAGGGGTGGAGTAAAAAAATCTAGAAAAAAGCCACGAAGCTAAAACCAAATTTATGAGGCTGTATCTAGCCTCGAAAAGGCTAACCTGGTCGCACTGCTTAAAGCAGTCTGGCGACACGCAAGCATATGCTGCTGGTAGTCATAGCAACGGGTGGTTGTGTGCGTAATCGGGTGATTGTCGTTTGCCCGGCCACCATACAAGCATAAAGCATCAAGCGCCATTTGTATTGAAAATTCGTAGCGTGCGGACGTAAACATGTCATCGGATGACGATTTTTTATTGCTTGTAACTGCAGTTGTTTTGGCGGAAAAAAAGAAAAAAAATAAAAATTGTGGATGAAAAGTTTGTATGCAAAACGTAAACAGTTTACGCATGAGAACCTCTTAAAAGAGTTAAAAAAAAGCATCATGCACTCGTAGGTTTCAATAAACCGCAACGTAAAATCGTTTTCTTCCGCGAGCTTGCTCATTTCACGTTCTCACAAAACTAACACACTAATGCTTGTCAAACACGTTGGCAACGATCAAATAGACCCGCTGTCTAGCGAAAAAATCTAAAATTTTTGATTTTCATCAACGAAAGCCGACAACAAGTACGTGTGAGCACGACTACCCGTCGTTCGCGCCGATTGCTATGGTAACCACCCGTTGCTATGGCTACCAGCAGCATATGCTTGCGTGTCGCCAGGCAGCTTAAGAGCAAGATAATTGTAAATAAAACAAGTAAGGAAGTCTAAGTTCGGGTGGAACCGAACATTATATACCTAGTAGTGATCTATTATGTCATCCCAATTTACGCAGGTCTATTTTAATACTTTCAGTTCGTATTTGCGTTCAAACAGACAGACGGACAGACAGATAGACGTATCGAGAGACGGATATGCCTACATCGACTCAGCTCATCCTCCTGATCATTTCACTATACGTACAAACATTTCATGTTCATGAAAGGTATGAAAATCAAAAAAGGTATACAACTTCGCTTTTGCAGTGGGGTATTAACTACTTGCCCGGATATTTTACTTTTCATCCTGAACGTTTTGATTTACATTAATAAATATTATCTCGATTCGTTTACGCCGAATGAAGTAATTCACCTTGTGTGCGTAACAAAAATAGATATAAAAAAGGGTGTATTTTATAGGCGCCACAGTACTCAACTGATCTTTATGAAATTTTCACAATATATACTTGGGTTCACTGGGTGCAGCTTGGACACTATATAGAGTTGGAAAAGTGGGCCGAGCTACGCCCCCAGGCTATATAAGGTTTCAATTCGTCATAACTCCGAACTTTTTTGGTCTAAATTAATGAAATTTGGACATATGTCTCACTTAGTCAATATCTACATAATTTTTCAAAAGTGGGCAGTGCCACGCCCACATGTTTTGTGTTTTGTTTTGCTCTTGAACTGTCACGATATGTTCAGGAGTTCGTTGGGCACGACACAGTCTGCATATAGCTTTTGGAAAAGCCCCCAGGTTATGTAAAGCTGCAGTTCGGTATAGTTAGGAGTTTATTTGGTTCAAGTTAATGACATTTTATATATATATATATGTTCTATGTATCAAAACGTCAAATAAACGTCTACCGGCTTTGCTAGTACATTATAAAATGGCGAAAGCAAACCACGAATTTCAGCATTCTTTTGTAAAACTGAGAGACTAGTTTGCTTTCAAATAGACAGACGGACGGACAGACATATCGACTCCGCTCATCGTACTGATCATTTTAGTGAACTTTTCTCTTCTTGTTCTCATACTTACATACATTTAATGTTTATGAAAGGTATGAAAATCAAAAAAGATATATAACTTCGCTATTGCAGTGGGCTATTAACTACTTCCCGGAATATTTTGCTTGTGTGATTTCCGATTTCGCTAATTTTTGCAGGAGTATAAAACATACTACTGAGAAGCAGCTGACCAATTTTCATTGAAATATCAAGATTGAATTATAAGCGATTGCGAAAAAATTACAATGAAGCAACAGCATAATTATTATTTTAAGAGCGTCGAAATAAAACACCACTGGTACTGACTTCATTTTATTTATTTATTTTAATAGGCCTATAGCGCCTGTAGCTAGGGCCTCAAAATGTAATGCAACTATTTACAGTTGTATTTCGTTAAATAAATAAAAACACATTTTTGGTCACATTTTTCCCACATTTTGGTCAATAACTCGGGAACTGGATGAGATATTCAAATGAAAGTTGTCCTAAATTTTAAGTTAGACGTTAAGTGATAGAATGGTGAAAGTTTCATGCAATTTTATTCAGTAGTTTTTGCGTGATACGCGCACAATCATACAGACGGACAGACAGACAGACAGAGAAAAATTCTAAAAATTGTAGATTTGAGTTCCGCTGGTCCAATAACGACCTCTCCTATCAGTTTTTCTTGAATATCTTCAATGTACAGACATCGACCTGTTACAATTTTATTATATGTAGAGATGAGTGATACGAACAAATCATACAGTCACCCTGGGTCCACATTTAGGTCAATAAATTGAGAACCGGGTAAGATATGGCGGTGAAAGATATCTTATATTTTAGAAGAGACGTCTAGAAAATGATTATTGAAAGTTTCATTCATTTCTATGCAGTCATTTTTGTGTGACGCTGGCGTTATGGTAAAAAACCACATATTTGGTCACATTTTTCCCACATTTTGGTCAATAACTCGGGAACTAAATTTTAAGTTAGACGTTAAGTGATAGACTGGTGAAAGTTTCATGCAATTCTATTAAGTAGTTTTTGGGTGATACGCGCACAATCATACAGACGGACAGATAGACAGACAGAGAAAAATTCTAAAAATTGTAGATTTTGGTTCCGCTGGTCCAATAACGACCTCTCCTATCAGTTTTTCTTGAATATCTTCAATGTACAGACATCGACCTGTTACAATTTTATTATATGTAGAGATGAGTGATACGAACAAATCATACAGTCACCTTGGGTCCACATTTAGGTCAATAAATTGAGAACCGGGTAAGATATGGCGGTGAAAGATATCTTATATTTTAGAAGAGACGTCTAGAAAATGATTATTGAAAGTTTCATTCATTTCTATGCAGTCATTTTTGTGTGACGCTGGCGTTATGGTAAAAAACCACATATTTGGTCACATTTTTCCCACATTTTGGTCAATAACTCGGGAACTAAATTTTAAGTTAGACGTTAAGTGATAGACTGGTGAAAGTTTCATGCAATTCTATTAAGTAGTTTTTGGGTGATACGCGCACAATCATACAGACGGACAGATAGACAGACAGAGAAAAATTCTAAAAATTGTAGATTTGGGTTCCGCTGGTCCAATAACGACCTCTCCTATCAGTTTTTCTTGAATATCTTCAATGTACAGACATCGACCTGTTACAATTTTATTATATGTAGAGATTATCACCAAATTTCGTTTCGACAAATCAATTTTTGGTGGAGTTATGGCATAAACAGTTATGTGGAATAGTCCACTATAAAAGGGGAGGGGCCACGCCCATTTTCGAAAATTTTAAGTTTTTGGATTTCTTTTTTTACGGAAACTTTAAAAGTAAAATATAAATGATGTAAAGCTATTTTAGGCAAAGTTATTGCCTATTTAATATACCTACGATCCTCTTCAAAATCTTTCATATAAAAGTGGGCGTGCACCTTAACCAATCCCGTCCATTTTTTCCTGGAACATTCCTTGCATACCTGAAAACCTGCGTGCTGAATTTCGTTTCGATATCTTGAACGGTTTTTCACTTATGATTAATATTATTTCTAAATTTTACTTAATCAAAAGTGGGCGTTGCCACTCCCATTTTCAAAAATTTCTTGAAAATTTTATTTTATGCCTCAATCTCAATGTATTCACCAAATTTTATCCTTATAGGTGTATTATGTACTGCGTGATCACTTTTTTTGTTTTTTCGAAAATATTCTATACATAAAAAGTGGGCGTGGCTATCATCCGATTTCGCCCACCAAATTTCATCAAGATATCTCAAAATTTACTCAAGTTATCGTGTTCACAGACGGACGGACGGGCAGGGCTTTCTCTTTTCGTCCTGAACATTTTGATATATATAAGTCAATATCTATCTCGATCCGTTTATGCCCTTACGTACTGCCGTTAGGCGACTAAAGTTAATATACCTTGTGTGCGTAGCACTACTAGGTATAAAAAATATAAGTTCAAGAGACGCTATAAACATAAGAATGTTAAACAACGATGTGAAACCTCAAAATATTGCTAGGCCAAGATGCAAGTTGTGCACCGGCCTTCGGACCCATCTCGTAAAACCCCTTCCAATAAAAACAAGCTATACAAAAGCCTCGGTTGAGAACTCTCTTTTCTGATTCCGACCATAGCCAACTTTTTAAGGACTATATCTGTGGTGTCAGGCTGGTTTATGTTCTCTGATGGTTTATTGGCCATGAGATAATACTAGCGAAAAAAGAAATATCGATATAGTATGGCAAATTAATCGGTGCGGTATCGAACAAAGAGTACTTGCACATACATACAATTATAGGCGGGTGTTCACGAATCCTATTAAATAGTTTTTTGTTATAATTTAAGATTATTATATTTAAAGCCAAAAATAAAAATATTTGAACTTGATATTCTTTACGAGCATTTTGTCTATAAATTTACATTTAAAGAGTACATAAATAAATTTCAAGAAATGTTTTTTTAATCTTTTTAACGATTTAAAATGTTTGGCTGTCGTAAAGTTGTTTGTTTTGATACGCTCATTTATTGTTGTTGATACTTCAAAAAAAGTCAAATGTAGCACAGCAGATTTACATATGTCAATAAGTGTATGTGTGTTATAAAACAAAAATTCTAAAAGACAGTAAAAAAAATCATAAATAATCCGTTTGATGGGTCCATCATAATTTGTCAGCTTATCGCTGGTGGACAGCGTAGTTTATGATAGCTCATAAAGTCGCATGTGAAAGTTACAACTCGGATTGACCGACTGTCAGACGAACAGATGTGCCATGTGTTGAGTACTTACTTATGTTTTGTATTGGATGTAGATATTTACATTTGAATGTGCATGATTTTTATATATATTATGATATTCACATGTTTAAGTGCCTAAACGGAGGGTATGTGCTTCAATAAATAAACTTCCAGTTAAATAAGCAAAACACTCTCAATAACAAATCTGACAAATTGCCCTTTGTACGACAATAAAATCTTCAAAAGTCTTGAAGCTGTCGCTTTTTGTAAGCGATCTATACTATGTTTATACGCATGCATACGTCGTTCTCAATTTGTACGCCTATACTCAAAACGCATGTATAAACAGAATTTCAATTCGCATTGAAAGTATAATTGTTTTGACTTAAACTAATTTTCAAATCGGTCGCTAATATCTCCATACGCATTGAAAGAGTGTATAAACACCTCTCATATTCCAAGCGAATTGAAAAACAGCTGACTGAGAGCACACGGTTCGTTTGTTTTTTTTTTTTTTTTTTTTATACATACTTTATGTAGTTAAATATGTTAATATCTTTTTTGTAAGTTTAACTAACTTAAGACCAGTTGATAATAACTCTTAGCTAATTATTATTATTTTTGATTAGAGGAAAAATTGAAAGCAGGAAATCTATACAGCCTATAGTTATACAGGGTGTTTTTTTTACAGGTTTGTTTTTCGAATAGAGATAAAACTGGCATTTTGTGGTCAAATCTGGCAACTCTAATGTCATTTATGTTCAGTTTGGTTTGCCATTTCATCATGAACAGGTTGACAAAAGAACAACGCTTGCAAATCGTGCAAATTTATTTCGAAAATAATGGTTCAGTTCGCGAAGTTTACCGTGAGCTCCGTCCATTTTATGGTCGACATAATCGTCCATCAGAGCAATTAATTCGGTTAACCATGGATCGTTTTCGCACTACGTTTACTCTATGTGATAATACGCATCCGCAGAGACGTCGAACAGTGCGCACCGAAGAAACAATTGCCGCTGTAGAGCAAAGTGTTGAAGAGGACCCGAATGAATCGATTCGCCACCGTGCACAGCAATTGGAGCTTTGTCCATCAACTTTATGGAAGATTTTGCGCAAAGATCTTGGCTTGCGACCTTACAAGATCCAGCTTGTGCAAGAATTAAAGCCGCGAGACCATGCAATGCGTCGTGATTTTGGTGTATGGGCCGAAAATGAGATTGATTTCGATGCTGATTTTCATCGCAAAATTTTGTTCAGTGATGAGGCTCATTTTTGGTTGAATGGCTACGTCAACAAGCAAAATTGCCGCATTTGGAGTGAAGAGAATCCACATGAGACCCTTGAAACGCCATTACATCCACAAAAACTGACTGTTTAGTGTGCTCTATGGGCTGGTGGAGTCATTGGGCCATACTTCTTCCGCAATAATGCTGGAGAGGCAGCTACCGTTAATGGAGACCGGTATAGAGCCATGATAACCGACTATTTTGTTCCCGAATTGGATGGCATGAATGTGGATGAGTTGTGGTTCCAACAAGACGGCGCTACATGCCACACAGCGCACGTCACAATCGATTTATTGAAGGAAACATTCGATGAGCGCATAATTTCGCGGAATGGACCTGTCAATTGGCCCCCAAGGTCGTGTGATTTGACACCATTGGATTATTTTCTTTGGGGATATGTGAAGTCGCTCGTCTACACCAACAAACCAGAAACGTTAGGGGAATTGGAAGCCAACATTCGTGACGTTATTGCCGACATACGGCCCCATATGCTCGAAAAAGTGGTTGAAAATTGGACCTGTAGAATTGGCTTTATTCGAGCCAGCCGTGGCGGCCACATGCCCGAAATCATACTTAAACATTAATGGCATAAAATTATACTTCCAATAAAGCCAAATTGATGGACCTTAAAACGATTTTCTTGTGTTTTATTTCAATTCGAAATTCTATACCCCTAAAAAAAACACCCTTTAGTACTATTTCGAAAACAGCTACATACTAATTCGTATAGTTTTGCTCACTCTGATTGCAAGCGCAGCGGCCTAACCCATAGGCTATACTGCGTCTATTTTTGCAAGCTGCTTAATTCAACTTTTCCTCTAATTGTTGTTTGTTATCTGTCAACGGTATACACAATATTTCAGACATTATGTCTATATGTAAATCATGTATGCTGGACTTTGTTCAAGGCGAATTCAGTACAAGGTGGCATCATCCAATCAGCTGATAGCTACTTTTTTCTCGAATTTTGACACTACAAATTTCACCGCAGTACGATTTTGACATTAGATCCACTAATTACAAAAACAAAATACATGGAAAATGTGTATCTGTATGTTTGTAATTCGCCTTGCTTCCACTTTATATTGAATTCGCCTTGACTTTGTTTTTTGTACATTCTTCTATTTTTAGAAGATAGTTATTGTACATAACCAGTGGTTTCGAACTGTCAGTTCAAGACGGTTTGTCATTTGCCAGGGGTCTTGCGAAGCTAACTCCTCTGTTCGTATATGCCGCAGACAGGAAAAACACTAAATGTTATGGTATAGTTATCGATAGAGTGTAAGCAGGAGTTTATTTCTATAAAAACACTTTATAAGTACAAAATACATATACATTTAAAACATTTAACTCACCGCAGTTTTCTCAACCTCCTTGCAATGATAAAATAAAAGTGATTGAACTATCAAACTAGGCGCCAAAATATGATTGGCCATTGTTGCCTCATGATTGGCGTATAAATAGTAGAAGAATGAGGAATGGCAGAATGCGAAAAAACCGGGTGATTCACATTCACAATTTACAACAATTCATGACAAGGTTTGTTCCGGTGGTCATTTCATCACACGGTTTCTTTGCTATCGATTTAGGTGTGTTCATATAAGCACTGGATAAATATTTGTGTTCACTAAATGCGCTTTTTTTTAGAACCGTTTCTTTATAGGTATAAACAAGGTAATAGACCGCAATGTTGGTACGGTAGAGCAAATCTATCGGTGAGTTTATATGTAAGCTCAATAAGCACAATGAGCCGCTTTCATAAAAGCCAGTAACTGCTAACCGGAGTTTACTTGACGTATTTTGTACGGGTAGCTGTCAATTAATGGCCGATTAGGCTTAACCGTCCTTTATGAAAGTGGCCCTAAAAGGGGATGTGGTAGGTACTATTTATTCCACATACTTACTAGTGGTGTCAAATGGTCGATAGGCTCAACACCGATTGTTTTCAAAAAGAACGCTTATGACAGCCTGAAAAAGGGATGGTCGATAGTTAAAAAACGATAAATGCTCATGGAGTGTGAACAAACCAAAGCCATCAAAAGCACTGGCCTGGCTTTGTATTACAAATAACAGACTTCGCCAACTCAAACTGCACTGAAAAAGCTGAGTAGATCAACTTGATTCATTCAAAGATAGATATAGTGTACTTCACCACTAGAGCGAGAAGCCCTGCAGAATTATGGTTTTCTTATAGAATGAAATAGCTAGGCAACCTTGTGCCACGTACGTTGAACTGAAGTCTTAATATAGAACATGAAGTCAAGCAGACATATAAGGCTCTGAATGCCTGCCAAAGAATGTTAGGTAACAGTGGAGCCTGTGCCCAGAACTGCACAGATGTACAAAACGATTGTTCGACCAATTCTAAATTAGGGGACAGGCCCGTGCGCAGCAAATATCAGAGGGGGGGCTTAAACTCAAGTTACGTAATCAATGAAAAAAGATAAGAAATTTATTTTTGGAGTACGGAAGTTCTATTGTGAAAAGTCATATTTAGTTACAATTATTTAATAAATCAACTCTTCGAGGTACTGAAAAAAACTCTTTCAAAATTATTTGCGGTTCGATTTTGACATCGCGATGTACATTGAGTGAGGCTAAGCCGTTCAAACGATCTTCAGACATTGTTGATCTCAAATACGTTTTTAGTCATCGCAAAGTTGAGAATGATCGTTCATTCGTCGCTGTTGTCACAGGGAAAACTGCCATAACGCGAAGCATTTGGTTAACATTTAGAAACGCATCTTCATTACAAATATCGAGTGCTTCAAGTGATTTCTCTATTTCCTTTCCGGCAATGAGCCAGAAACAGGTTAGCTATGTGGGACGACTCAACGGTACAAGATGTTTTTAAGTGTAAAGGCCGGTGTGCAGATCACAAGAAATTGCTCAAGAAAAATTTTGCAATCTTTCTTGCGTGAAAAATAGTAGTATGGAAGTAATAAAAGTTCATGGTTAATAGTGAAGCAGCAAGAAGAAGAGCACATAAGCAAATAAACGAATTAAACGCTTTTTGCCAATAACTTTTCACTGAAACAAAATTTTTCTTTTCCGCTCTCGGATTATTGCTACCGAGGTCCAAACGCGTCTTTTGATACCTCTCCATACATTTTTGGACGTGTTTTACCAGTTTGCATATTACCAAATTACTGCTTTTTTCAAGAAATAAATGCCACTTGATATATTTCTTACGGAAACCTGTGTTGCCGTACTCAAATTTCACGATAAAATAGTAGTAAAATTACGTTGAGAACTGCGTACTACTTTAAGAAAAGGTAACCCAAGAAATTTTTTTAAGCATTTCTTAAGCTTTTTTTTATATGGAGTTTTTGCTTTTCTTGTGATCTGCATACCGGCCTTAATACATAGCTTCTCTAATCCAAGTGTCAATCTCAGCTAGAATAAATTTATTCGTAAAACCAATGCGTTGGCAACACTGGTTGAAATGTAAACAAGTTGCAGATGAAACCATGAGGTGGTAGCGGAAACGTTAATCATGAAATTTGTGGTAGCAATAACTTTTGAAGTGACGCCATAGGGACATATGCTACTTTGTAGTAAATATAACTTAAAAGTTAAATATTTTTCAGTTGCTAACACTATCGTCAAGTAATAATTACTTTAAAGCTGTGACCTTGGTGAATTCGACTTTAAAGTAATTTACTCTAATTTCTGAAGTACCAAAGGAACGAATTTCGACAACTAGCATATGATTTACTTCCATGTTTCCAGACACTAAACAAATTTTTTTAGAAAAAATCAATTGCAAGATAAAGCAAGCAACGTGTTAAAAGAGATTTGTACGTAAAGTTCATTTGAAGTCGCAGTTACCAAGCTGCTACATCATTGCTACGTAACCATAACCTCAATGGAACGTTGCGCTTATCGACTATTTTCAAGTATGTATCATACCAAACTCGATAACACTCCCACCACTAGTTAAACACAACAGAGATAACGATGGGTTCGCTTATGCATGCAAGCATGTATCAAGCAAGAGGAAGAGATATCGAGCGAGTGCTTGCGAATACGATGCAAAGAGGAGATGCCAATAAATAACACCGACCCTTCGAGAATACAAAGAGCGAATAACCAAGAAAGTTTTCGGTGCGTAGGGAAGCAACCTGTTTAACTATATAAGGCAGTGACCAAGCAAGAGAGGTTGATCAGTTTATTTCATTGTTTACCCGTACTAGTTTGGCATCTTCTTTTGCGAATCGGAGTGGAAGGCAGTGGATGAATGTACTCCGAGAGAGTGTAATGAAGGAAATCGCGTTCAGAGTTGCTTTAAAGTAAAAAGTACAACTAAAAACTTCAATTTAAACTGAAATTTACATTCTGCAGGAACTGAAAAGGTGTTATAACTGCTTTATATTCAATAATTTGGGTGTTTTAAGTCTTCACGTTCAATATTGCAGCATTTAAATTTTATTGTTTTATTATTGCATACAATTCACCCTGTGTGGTTTGTGTGTGTGTGCAGATTCGGAGTAAGTTGCGCTACTAGTAGACATATACTATGGTTTATTTTCAAGCGTTGAACAGTGAACTACCGTGAAGTTACCAAACTCTTAAATTTGTATTGCGTTTATTACTAGTAAATAAAACTAGCTATTAGTTAAAATATCTGTGTGTGTGTTTATTTGACTTTATAGTGATCGAACCCAGGATTAATAATAGAATACTCATCGAATTCCTCATATTATTCAATATTCCGTGAATATTGGCTCAACACTTTAAAGTCACAACAACAGTGGTAGTTTCGTTTCAGCGACTAATTGTGCTAGTTCCACTGTTAGTGAAAACGAAGGGGAGAAGAAAAATAAAGCACTCTCAATGTCGATCCTAAGAAGTTTTATCGCCAGACCTATCTGGAACTTATATGTTTGCAGTCTATGAAAAGATATTTAGCTATGGGCTAATCAAGACTTCAGTCTGGGTCAGTTCAAATCCGTATACCAAAATATCAAGGAATCATCAAAGCAGCAACTTCAAAATACTTTGAAGCTCTGAGCAAGGTTTTAGAAAACACATAAGTGCAATCTTCTTTGATTATTAAAGTGCGCTGATTTATCAAACTATCCTCGTACTGCATACGCTTAAATACGACACTGTCGGCTAAATGTCAACAACATAACAATAACAATTAAAATACTGACGCGTCTACATGACAACAACAAAAAGAGGGGTATAGAACTTCGAATTGAAATAAAACACAAGAAAATCGTTTTAAGGTCCATCAATTTGGCTTTATTGGAAGGATAATTTTATGCCATTAATGTTTAAATATGATTTCGGGCATGTGGCCGCCGCGGCTGGCTCGAATAAAGCCAATTCTACAGGTCCAATTTTCAACCACTTTTTCGAGCATATGGGGCCGTATGTCGGCAATAACGCCACGAATGTTGGCTTCCAATTCCCCTAACGTTTCTGGTTTGTTGGTGTAGACGAGCGACTTCACATATCCCCAAAGAAAATAATCCAATGGTGTCAAATCACACGACCTTGGTGGCCAATTGACAGGTCCATTCCGCGAAATTATGCGCTCATCGAATGTTTCCTTCAATAAATCGATTGTGACGTGCGCTGTGTGGCATGTAGCGCCGTCTTGTTGGAACCACAACTCATCCACATTCATGCCATCCAATTCGGGAACAAAATAGTCGGTTATCATGGCTCTATACCGGTCTCCATTAACGGTAGCTGCCTCTCCAGCATTATTGCGGAAGAAGTATGGCCCAATGACTCCACCAGCCCATAGAGCACACCAAACAGTCAGTTTTTGTGGATGTAATGGCGTTTCAAGGGTCTCATGTGGATTCTCTTCACTCCAAATGCGGCAATTTTGCTTGTTGACGTAGCCATTCAACCAAAAATGAGCCTAATCACTGAACAAAATTTTGCGATGAAAATCAGCATCGAAATCAATCTCATTTTCGGCCCATACACCAAAATCACGACGCATTGCATGGTCTCGCGGCTTTAATTCTTGCACAAGCTGGATCTGGTAAGGTCGCAAGCCAAGATCTTTGCGCAAAATCTTCCATAAAGTTGATGGACAAAGCTCCAATTGCTGTGCACGGTGGCGAATCGATTCATTCGGGTCCTCTTCAACACTTTGCTCTACAGCGGCAATTGTTTCTTCGGTGCGCACTGTTCGACGTCTCTGCGGATGCGTATTATCACATAGAGTAAACGTAGTGCGAAAACGATCCATGGTTAACCGAATTAATTGCTCTGATGGACGATTATATCGACCATAAAATGGACGGAGCTCACGGTAAACTTCGCGAACTGAACCATTATTTTCGAAATAAATTTGCACGATTTGCAAGCGTTGTTCTTTTGTCAACCTGTTCACGATGAAATGGCAAACCAAACTGAACATAAATGACATTAGAGTTGCCAGATTTGACCACAAAATGCCAGTTTTATCTCTATTCGAAAAACAAACCTGTAAAAAAACACCCTGTAGTTGTTTACTTGCTATTATGTTGCTGCATTGCTCAAAGCGAGGCACATGACACGTCAATTAGAATTTTATTTATGTGACGACTGTGTGCTGCGCATGCGCGACAACAATGCGATCGCCGCTTTGAATTGCATTGCCTCATGCGTGATTGCAGCTAAGTAATATGAGTGCAATGGAATTGTGTACATTTTTATCCATATTTTGAATTTGTTTACAAATGTGGCAAATTGAATGATAGATGAACTAGAATGCCGAGTCTGTACAGAGTTCGTTACAATTTACCGCATACATCTTCATTTTACCCAAGTGATCAATCAGAGTTGATTTGATTTTCTTTTTTTCCGACAGGGTGGATATTAGATGTATATTGGAACGATTTTTCGTCATCCCGTGTCAATTTTTGTGTTGTTACAAACCGGTTTCCGCGATCCGCCATCTTCAGTGTATGCTTTCGTTCTCCATTTAGGCTCAAGTCCACACAACGGAGTGCATGAGCAGCGGGAGCATATCTTGGGGGAACTACGTACTGAGGAAGTAATTGGATAAAGGCGAACGCGAAACGCGGAAGTGCAGCGTTGCAACGGAAAGAAAGGACGCTGCATACGGGGCTATGTTGAGAGCAAATGCAACCAACAAAGTGTGAACGCTACCGCGAAGTGAAGAGATAAGCGAGAATACTTCCTAGGACGAAAAAAAAGGAAAAGATAAGATTACGAAGAGCTTAAAGGGATAGCCAACAATATTCTATCGCAAAATTGGGCAAATTTTAATCCAGGCCGAACTCGTGTAAAAATGAAATCAACGGCCTCGTAACAGATATTTACCAAGTACATAAATTATGGAGGAATCACTTTTCTCTCCTTTTTAGAGAATAAATTAAGCAACAAAGCAGAAAAGATGGTGAACCCAATCCCACAATCGACGATGATGGAATTAATCTTCTCCTTCCCGACTATGGCCAGGTACGCATAGCAAGATTCCAATTGATAAACAATACACCAACAGCCGCTGACGGTTTAACTGCTGAGCTTTTCAAGCAAGGCAGTGAGTGGTAAAGCGCATTGAAAAGCTTCTAGGCCGAAAACGATGGGATAGGTGCATAGCTGAAGATTGGAATGTACACAAGAAAGCGATCCTGCAAAGTGCCAACAATCTTGCCATCAGTCTTCTTAATAACTCATCAAGTTTATTGTGCGAAAGACTGCAGTACAAAGTGGACCAACTGATTGGGTCTTATCAGTGGCGAATCAAACCTTGTAAGGTTAATATCGACCAGATCTTCATGGTGTGCCAAATACTGGAGCAGACTGATGATAATAGTTACCGTTTGGCAGTTTCAAAGCGGATATCGACAGCGCGTAAAGGAGATGGGGGTACGCTACCATCTATGTATTTTACTTCCTTGCAAAAACGCTGAAAAAAATCAACAGCTGCTTGAGGAAGGGCATCTCCGAGCTACTGAAAACCAAACTATTAGTCAGACAAGCAGACAGCGAAATTCAACGAAGGATCACTCGTGCCACCTTGCACAGTGTAGGATCAGATAAAGTTATATAACTTTTTCATTATATCGGACTTGAAGCATCTCTTCTAGTCACATATCTTAAACAGTGAGTAAGCAAGTTGAGCTTCGGACTGAATTGGAAAGCATTAGCGGAGGTTGCTTATATTGACAGCTAACCGTACAAAATACGTAAATTAAACAATGGTTAGCGCTAACCGGATTTTATGAAAGCGTCCCTTAGACCGGCTTTAGTGTTTCCACAAAGAGTTAGCTATCGTTGAGAAGGGATGACGTGCGTATATTAAGAAGCAACGGTAAAATCAAAACCATTTCTTAAATATGAATTTTATGCAAATTTTAATCATATTTTCCACTTACCCCACCCACTCTTATAATACTAATACAATTCCTCAACAATTGTTGCAGTACCCATAAATCTAATTTTTCCATTGTTCACACCCCTGTCCGAAAATCACACGCCCTTCTTGGTAAGCGATTATTGCGCAACTCGATTTAGAGTGTTACACCCTCTTGAAATTGGAACTAAAACGCAACAAAATGCGAAATAAAAATCGAAAAGATTAATTTAATATTTTAAATTAGAAATATTGAAAACAAATATGCAGAACCCCTGAAAAAGTGAAGCACGTGCATGCTGGAAAAAGGTAGTTGAATTAACAAAGCGAAGACTTTCTTTTCATTTCGCGATTGCAGTAGATTCCTCTTGTAGAATTGTAAAAACAATGGCCCATAATCATAGTCGTTGCTTAACATGCGTTTTAATTAAAATTTTTACTTAACTTAAAAAAACATTTAAAATGTTCGTCAATCATAGTCATATTAAACAGAGATTTTAGCAAAAATGAAAACTAACAGGGTCCCCTTATGAAAAAAAATTAAGTTGGTTGGTGGTGTAAAAAAATTTTTTGTTTTGCAAGGTTACCTTGTGTCAACTATTTAATTCACAAACCATAGCATATCCATAGCAACAAGCGAAAAAAGCCAAACTTAAGTTTGGAGCAAGCTATGTCACAAGCACAACCGTAGACACAAACCGTGATTTTAAAATGTTAGAATGACATTGTCGTCATTTTAAAATTAAAACTCCGTCTTAGACATAAAATAGTGGTCGGTGACAAAACTTCCAAACACTTGCAAAGAACTGTCAGTAAAGTGAGAATGACGCAAAACTCTGTCGAAACCATTGTTTACCCGTACTCATTTGGCACCTTCTTTTGCAAATCGGAGTGGAAATGAAGGAAATCGGGTTCAGAGTTGTTTTAAAGTAAAAACTACAACTAAAAATTTCAATTTAAACTGAACCTTCCATTCTGTAGTAACTGAAGGTGTTATAACTGCTTTATATTCAATAATTTGGGAGTTTCAAGTATTCATGTTCAATATTGCAGTATTTAAACTTGATTGTTTTATTATTGCATACAACGCACCCTGTGTGGTTTGTGTGTGTGTACAGATTCGGAATAAGTTGCGCTACTAGGAGACATATACTATGGTCCAAACGCCAAAAGTAAAAAGTTTTCGCCGAACAAGAGTCAGTAAAAACCATTGTTTACCCCAAGGTGAATTTAGTACAAGGTGAGACTATCCAATCAGCTGATAGCTACTTTTTTCTCGAATTTTGACACTCCAAATTTCACCGCAGTACGATTTTGACATTATATCCATTAATTACAAAAACAAAATACATGGAAAACGTGTGTCTGTATGCTTGTAATTCGCCTTGCTTACACCTTATATTGATTTCGCCTTGGTTTACCCCTTCTAGTTTGGCATCTTCTTTTGCGAATCAGACTTAAAGGCAGTGGATGAAGGTACTCCGACAGAGTGGAATGAAGGAAATCGCGTTCAGAGTTGCTTTAAAGTAAAAACTACAACTAAAAACTTCAATTTAAATTGAAATTTACATTCTATAGTAACTGATAAGGTATTATAAATGCTTTATACTCAATAGTTTCGGTTTTTTATGTCTTCACGTTCAATATGGCATTATTTAAATTTTATTGTTTTATTATTGCATACAACGACCCTGTGTGGTTTGTGTGTGTGTGCAGATTCGGAGTAACCCTGCAAAAAACGGAAATACTCCGTTTCATACTCCATAGAATACTCCTATAGGAGTATCAGAGTACTCCAACACATATCCTCATTCATATAAAAAAGGTGGTCCAATTTACATGGCAATGTCCGGTGATTGGATCACCTAATCCATCTCGGAGTACTCCGTTTCTTTGCTTTTGAATACTCTATAGACCACCTACATGAGAGTACTCTCAAAATATTCCCATGGGATTACTCTATAGAGTATTCAACAGCAAAGCGAGAGCGGGAGTAGGTGGTCCTCAGAAGAACACATACTCCCATTCTCGCTTTTGTCTAGAGTACTCTATAGAGTAATCTTTTGGCAGCATTTTCAAAGTACTCCAACGTAGGTGCTCTATAGACTATTCAGAAGCAAAGTAAATGGTACTCCGAATAGGATTAGGTGATCCAATCACCGGACATCGCTATGTAAATTGGACCACCTTTTTTATATGATTGAGGATAAGTGTTGGAGTACTCTGATGCTCCAACGTTTTTTACAGGGAAGTTGCGCTATTAGTAGACATATACTATGGTAAAAACTTGCAAGCAAAACAGCTGTTACTCTTTTGATTCGTAATAGTCCAAATTTTTTAATTTTTGTTGTTTCTTTCCTATGGCACGATCAGCTTTTTTTCACTTACAAGTAAAATTCCCCCAGCAGAAACTTCCCTGCAAAAAATCGTGGAACTAATTTCTAAAGAGATTGATCCGGGATAAATACCTTTCGTCCACAGTGGGCTACAATTGATCCCAACTATTCCGTTATAGGCATAGTTGGGGAAAAGTCGATTTTAATTTCTGTAGCCTACTTTTAGGTGTTGAAAGTAAACTTGTCCGACCGTCCCCGTAGGGTAACAAAGGGAATCTGTCCGACACTACCCCTTTGGGCATGAAAGAGATCAATTAGTCTCTTCATAGGACATGCTCTAACAAAATCGATCACTTCAACCCATACAAAGAGATCAAAACCGACATTGGTCAATCATCTAATCATATTTTTTGCAATATATATCAATGAAATGTGACACCGAACACTTTCCAATAAAAATTTTATAAAATTTTAAAAAAATTTATTTTCACCGAGCACAACTAATTATTTTAAGTTGATTATGACAGATATGAAATGATGTTTAGTACAGAATCATGTTTAAGTTGATAAAACTCGATTTTAATTTAACTATAAATTCATATTGTAATCAAAATTGAAAATTTTGAATTAATTTGCATCTAGTTTTTCGTTCCTGTGGCCGATACAACAGCCGCGTCGCAGGAAAATGCTGTTTGATTTATGTCGTACATAAACATCACACGTGATATTACCAAAAGTGCAATAATGCCATAATGGCTATATTTCACATTTATTGTGATGAAAAAGCTATATTAAATAATATGGCGTTATTTCGCAATGAGAATGCTCACCATGTAAACAGTTGAGGCAGCATTGGATTGAATCATCACAAAGAGCATCGTTTAAGCTTATTAAGTTAAGAAGGGAGGACCTAAGAATTCTCTCTGGGTATTATACGAGAAATTGCAGTCTACGATTCACCTGAGTATCTGAAAGATTTAGCTGATTCCCCCAATATTTTTAAAGGCTGCTGTGTACGCTTATCGGGTGTACACAGCTTGTGAGAAAATCTCTCCGATATATCTAATGCGGATGAAACTGTATGGGAGACCAAAGTTGGATAACAAAAAGATTCTGATTTAGCTACAAATTTGCACAAACACTAACATGTCAGAAAATCTATGAAAAATGTTTGAATACGTTTATGAGAGTGCTTCAACGAAGCAATAATGTCTATGTTTGATGCAAAATACTTGCAAAGTGGGTGAACGCGCCGAAAATACTCGCAAACGCACGTTCAAATGTGTATCTGTAGGCAAATGTGACTGAATAAATCAATGTGAAAATAATACCAGAAAGACAAACGTGCTTTGGAGTTATTGGTGGTTTGGCATAAATCATCCTTACAACTGTGCAACAGCTTTCAACACTTCTGCACGTCAGCCAACAAGTTGTAGCTACGAGCTAAATATATAGTGGATTTCATAATTATAGCACACTCAGAGTTAACATGTTTGATTTTTTTTGCACCCGTCTCTTTTGAATTTAAAAAATACCGGCGATTATTTTACTGCTATGTTCGGTTCTCACTTATACAATCCGACCATCAACAACAAAAGTTGAAGAATAGCAAATTTTATTTAGTTTCTAATAAATTCAAACTACTCAACTAGTATTTTTGACACGGCGATGTTCGCTTCTGAATCAGCAATATATAGGTTGATATCCTAGTTCATAAATGCATCAGTATTATACCACTTTCTGTACGACTTCATAGTACCATGGTCCAACTAACACACCCTGGGATTAGGCCAGCTGATTGAAACTTTTTTCTCGAATTTTGACTGAACGCTCATTTCTCATCACATTTTTGACACTAAGCTCACGAATTACAACAACAAAACACATGGAAAATGTATGTATGTATGTATGTAAGTGACCATGCGTCCACTTCACTGGTTTCGCTATGCATAGTACGTTCCCAGTAGAACTTGAAGCGAGATCTCCCCAAGTGATGAATAAGAGAAAGCTCCCTTTGACATCCTTTTCGAACAATACAAGATAATTTTTTCGTTTTCTGCTCTTATGCCACTCTTTGTGCAGGAAAAGTGGATGAACAAGAGAGTACTACCATTAACATCCTTTCGGAACGATAACAGAGATCTCTACACTCTGTGCTCCGATTTTACTAATCTTGGAGCAATAGGGGAGACCTTATTAGGTTAATAATAAAGGATTACTCCCTTCTTGATATTTTTGGGGCGAAAGTAGAGATTTCTCCAACTTCTACTCCCGGCGAAAATTTTTTTGAGTAAGCCGAATTTCTCTGTCAACAAAAGAAAACAAATTTCAAAAAAAGAAATAAATTCCAACAAAAGAAAAAAGTTTGAGTCGTAGAAAATATAATATTTAATTTAGATTCGATACCATTTGTGGTTGAATTTTTGTACATGGATGTTATTTGTGCCATTTTCCATAATCTATCCCTTTTTGCTGGTATGTGAGGCATTTGCCTCGCTTCCATAGAAGGATTAAGGTATGATTCTACAAAGAACTTTCGTTAGTCTTTTAGGAGGAGTATGAAATGTCTCCCTCATTACTCACCTGGGAAGTCTTCTAAAATTCTCCAAAAATCCCCCATTACTCCATTGAGATTCATAAAAAAGTAATAGCTAGAACTCCATTATTGTTTTTTGAGAGGTGAAAGGGAGTTTTTCTATTACTCGCCCTCGCCCTAAAAGTAATATTAATCTCAGATAGAGTCGAATCCATATATGTATGTCAAAATTTATTTATATAAGTTAATATATGGTCAATTTAATTGATATAAATGATTTATTTCAAATAAATACTTTGAAAAATATTCTAAAAAAATACTTAAATAGTTTTTAGAATAATCAAAGATAACATTTCTTGAAGAAATTATAATAAAAAAATACTGTACAAAAAGATCTTGGAACAACAGTTTTAATTAATGGAAAAAAAATCCATAAAGATAACGTTCGTTGATAATGATTTACGTAAAATTAAATTGAAATTTTATTAATATAGAAATATATTAATCTTACACATTTTTAGCTTTTAAGAATTTGATTTTTAAAGATTATTTAAGTATTTGTCGAAACGGGGACGTTCCGATTTGAAAAGGGGGAGTAGTTAATATATGGTCAATTTAATTGATATAAATGATTTATTTCAAATAAATACCTGGAAAAATATTCTAAAAAAATACTTAAATAGTTTTTAGAATAATCAAAGATAACATTTCTTGAAGAAATTGTAATAAAAAAAAAATGTATAAAAAGAGCATTGAGTTTTTGGATAGACTTCAGTTTTGATTCAACTTTCATTCATGTGAAATTTTATTTATATTAAATAAATTTTGAAAAGAAAATTATATTAATTCTTCATTTTCATTTATAATTTAAGAAAATTCAATGAAAGATTTATTTTATATGGTGAAATAGCTATGCAGATACTAGGTCTGTTCAATAACAAAAAATTATTACTGGAAGTTACGAATTCTTACTAACTTTTTCTGTCAAGTGTTCATTAACTCAATAAATTTGTAAGAGAAAAACAAATCGAGAGCGGAAGAGTTTGAGAGACCTACTAATTTTTACTGGTAAATTGCTAGCTAGTAAAAATTTGTAAACTCAAAGAATTCGCTGTCAAACTCAAACTGATATAAAATTAATAAATATTTTTTTTTATATTTCCAGAAATAAAATAAATTTTAACAATGATGGATAGAAAAGGGAAAACAGAACACCTTCAATGCGTAAATACTAAATTATGTGATACAACTCAGTGTATTTGTAAAATCTTTACGTGCTTGCTGGCAGAAGAACGCTCCAACAGGTAGAAAACGTAGCGCGGTGTCAGATGAACAATTTATTTCCCTAATCAAAAAAAAATATTGTTAATTTTTTAAAATAAATTTTTGAAATACGTTAATCGTTTTTTTGCTTACCAATTGTTGTTCAGTTACTTTTACTAGAGTTCGCCCATTGGTTGTTCCTTTCCTCTAACATATTTCTATGTTGTTCCTTTCCTCTAACATATTTTTATTTTCCTTGATTTCTTTTTTTACTCTCTTATTTTATTTTTTACTTTCCTCAAACTTCTTTTCCTTTCCCTTCCCTCCCTTTTATTTTCTTTCTTTCCCCTTCGTTTTCTTACCTTTCCTTTAATTCCCTTCCCCTTCCCTTCCTTTCATTTCCTTACCGTTCCTTTCTTTCCTTTAATTTTCCTTCCTATCCTATCCTTTCCATTCCCTTTCCTTAATTTCCTTTTCTTTCCTTTCTTTCCTTTAATTTTCCTTTCTTTCAATTCTTTTCCTTTCCTCTATTTTCCTTTAATTTTCTTCGGTGTTTAATACTCTTTATGAGTAATCATTTATTTTATTTTTGTAAACCCTGTTTGTTGGTATCAGCAATGAAGTTTACATATTTGCTCATATTTGAAATTGCGTGTTTATGTCTACAACAAAGCAACATTTCGTGCTCTCAGGAGAGCAGCTGACACTGGGCATCGCAGCCAATAATCAATACAATAACAACAACTAAAGCAGAAATGCATGACACAACAGAGTATCTATAGTGCGAATACTTATTTTTCATTGGTCAACTACCAACTCTTCGCACTCACAGTGAGAGTAGACCACACGAATAACACAAAAACATGCATGGCAACTCTACTCACACTACTACGGCTCTTAATTTTTTCCTACAAAGCAACTCCTCGGCCATGCTCACGATTCAGCATAGTACACAAAAAGCAAGTACACACACACACAGCGTGTCTATAGTGTGAATAAGTAAATGTGTAGTGGTGTGACTTTTATGTTAAATTTTTTATATTAAAATGATTTTTCAAATTTTTTTTATTTACGGATAAAAGTACACTTCAAAATTTCCTATCTAAACATATATAATTTGTATACCTTAGAATTATAGTTTAGCAGAAAACGGTTCTACATTGCATTCATCTTGTCTATTTATATACAAGGTGGCGCAAAACTAATCCTCCTATCAGAAAATGCTATAAATTTTGCGATTGGCCCCTAAAGTCAGTTCTGTTTTGACATTTGTGTAGTAAACACATGCGAAATACACGTTAATAAACAATGTTACGCTACACTGCTCCAGAACGCGGAATATTGCTGACTATTTATTTGACCAATAATCGGTCGGGGCGCTACAGAGCAATGATCAACGAGTTCTTTTTGCCGCAACTTGATGAATTGGGATTGGAAAACATGTGGTTCCAACAAGACGGTGCAACAGCACACACTGCACGTGCCACAACCGATATGCTGAACATCGGAAGCTTACTTTTGCGCCATCTTGTATAAGATGTAAAATTTTCCTCTTCGAATGAAATTACTCTTTATTTCACAGTAAAACTCTTATTTACAGTATTTGCTGGAAAAGTAAATGGACAAACCTACTATCTAATTATTTTAAAAGGGGCCATTTTTGATAACATTGTCCTCGTATGTGTCTCTTCTCGCCTTTTTCGTTGTTGCAGCTTCTAAGCGATTCCGTTGAATGCTAGTTGTTTTTGAATTCAGATTTCGTAGATAATAAAACCATTTAAATACTTTTTGATTTTATATATATATATTATATTTTTTATATTTATATACTATATTTTTTATATTTTATATTTCCTTACACTGCATTTCACAATCACAATCAGTTAATATTAAAAAATAACAACAATTCAAATTTCTTTTATGCATTTGTTGAAAACTTCACAAAATGTTAACGTTGATTATTCTATAAATAAATTTTATTTTCTTACACGATTGCTTTGACAATCAAAGTGGCAAAATACGAGTTGATCGCTTCGTTTGCACTTTTTTTGGTGGCTTTATTTGAGCACTGCTTACTAGTTGTTGCTTTTCTGCTGCGCCGCTGTTGCAGTAGTGCAAGCCAAATGTACTATTTCAAGCACGAAAACTATTACTTAATAGAAAATTTTGTCTTTAATTTAATTAAAATAATATTAAAAAACTTTGAATATTGGTAATGCTGCCAAAAGAATACTCTATAGAGTATTCTAGACTAAAGCGAGAAGGGAGTATGTGTTCTTTGGAGGACCACCTACTCCCACTCTCGCTTTGCTGTTGAATACTCCATAAAGTAATCCAATGGGAGTATTTTGAGAGTACTCTCACGTAGGTGGTCTATAGAGTATTCAAAAGCAAAGAAAATGAGTACTCCGAGATGGATTAGGTGATCCAATCACCGGACATTGCCATGTATATTGGACCACCTTTTTTATATGAATGGGGATATGTGTTGGAGTACTCTGATACTCCTTTAGGAGTATTCCTTGGAGTATGAAACATATACTATGACGATTGTTCTCCGAATACTGAATTTTTTTATACCTAGTAGTGTTACGCAGACAAGGTACATTAACTTTAGTCGCCTAACGGTAATATGTAACGACATAAACGAATGGAGATAGATATTGACTTATATACATCAAAATGTTCAGGAGAAAAAACGAAATTGATTAAGCCATGTCCGTCCTTCCGTCCGTCTGTCTGTGAACACGATAACTTGAGTAGATTTTGAGATATCCTAATGAAATTTGGTATGCAGGTTCCCTGGCACTAATCTCCGAGCGCTATTTAAAATGAGCGAAATCGGATGATAGCCACGCCCATTTTTATATATAGAATATTTTCGAAAACACACAAGAAAAATGTGATTACTCATTACATAATACACCTATAAGGATAACATTTGGTGTATACAGTAAGATTGAGGCAGAAAATAAATATTTCAAGAAAGTTTTGAAATTGGGCATGGCACCGCCCACTTTTGATTAAGTCAAATTTAGAAATGTTGTTAATCATAAAGCAAACACCGTTCAAGATATCGAAATTCAGCACGCAGGTTTCCAGGTATGCAAGGAATGTTCCAGGAAAAAATGGGCGGGATCGGTTAAGGTCCACGCCCACTTTTATATGAAAGACTTTGAAGAGGATCGTAGATATATTAAATAGGCAATAGCTTTGCGTAAAAAAGCTTTACATCATATATATTTCACCTTTAAAGTTTCCGTAAACAAAGAAATCCAAAAAATAAAAATGTTCGAAAATGGGCATGGCCCCGCCCCTTTTATGGTGGATTATTCCACAGTACTTTTATGCCATAACTCCGCCAAAAATTGATTTGTCGAAACGAAATTTGGCGATAATGTTCAATATATAAAGCCAAATCGGGAAACACACAAGCAAGATATTCGGGCACGTACTTTATAGCCCACTGCAATAGCGAAGTTATATATCTTTTTTGATTTTCACACCCTTCATAAACATTAAATGTATGTAAGTATGAGAACAAGAAGAGAAAAGTTCACTTAAATGATCAGCACGATGAGCGGAGTCGATTTAGCCATGCCCGTCTTTCCGTCCGTCTGTCTGTCTGTCCGTCTGTCTATTTGAACGCAAATACGAACTGAAAGTATTAAAATAGACCTGCGTAAATTGGGATGCCATAATAGATCACTACTAGGTATATAATGTTCGGTTCCATCCGAACTTAGACTTCCTTACTTGTTTCTTTTTCGCTCGTGTTTTTGAAGTTTTGCAGTCGCTCAGACTGGTATGGCATGGAGTGTTTCTGTATGACTTATACGTCGAACGTAACGTACTATATCTGCTTGGCACATAATTGACACATTATGGTTATGGTTCTTGTATAATCTTTTTGGCGTTTTTATTAACCCTTTGTGAGATGAGACGAAATTCTTTTTAATCTGGCAGATCGAATAATACATGCCTGCACATTAAAGTTATATTTATGAAACACACTAAAATTTTTGAATTTATACATATGTATGTGCACGCATTTAAAACATTTTCAGAAATAAACTTTAAGCGAAATTTTCAATTTCGATGCGAAGAAGTGAAAGTGCCAATTCAATTAAATAGCTCTTAGTGCGTATGGATATGGATCAATTTATTCTGGGATTCGTTTAGATGAAAGAGACCCGTAAATTTTCACCAACGGCAACTTAACTTTTGAATAAATTTAAATATTCGAAGTCAAAGAAACTTTCATGCCACGCGTGCTTTGGCTTGATGATAGGCAGGTCGCAAAGGAAAAAAATCTTGAGAAAAGACGAGAAGCTCGTATGTTGAAACGCTTTACGCATTATTAGGATATTAACAAAGAAACAATTTATACGCTAAACAAACACTTTGCCCAAACAGTTTGGCAGGTAAGGAAATCTAAGTTCGGGTGAAGTCGAATATAGAATACACAGTAGTGCAAAATCGAGAAAGGTGTGCAAGTAAGGTAAGAAGCAGATAATTTCTCCACTCGCCGCGTATACCTGCTCTCTTAGAGAGATCCTCGCCCTAACGATGTAAAATTACTATGTACCGCCGCTGAGGCCACTATAGGGCCCAGAAGAACAACTCGTATGACGTGGAATTTCGGAACCACGGACAAGAAGGACGATGTTTACAGGACCACGAAACCCGCGATGTAAGGAAGTGAGACGCCTATTTAGAAACAATAAACGGATGGCGGAGGGGTGAGCAGCTTGAGGACAGCTGGCAGGAGTAGTGCCCGACAATTGTAAAAACAAAGAAGGGTAATATGCCGGCTCAAAAGTTATCACTACCCAACGAGCTGTTCGAAAACTTAGGCGAAAGTTTTTTGAAAAGTATTCTCTTATCCATAAGATGATATGGTAGTACGGATTTGAACTTAAGTGTGTGAAAGACTGCAGCCATGCATCGTCAAGCTGCTTGGACTTGGGAAGTATACCTTGGTCATGAATTTCAATATATGGCAAATTTGTCATATCGGAATTCGACTTCCACGCAAAGCTCATATGGGTATGCCAAATGTGATTGAACTATATCAAAAACTCCCTTAGGCTTGGTAAGGACCTCTAGGCATTCGAAACTAAATGAAACTTCAGACAAGGCGACTTCTCATCTTGCAGCTTCTGTAACCTATTGCTGGAGAATATAAGGCGACGGGGCCTATTAACGCGGACGTGTATATTTTGTGAACCATGTCCATGCTCAAAACATTAATAGAACATTCCAATTTTCGCTTGTAGTTACCTTAATAAACGAATCCCACAACCCATCTCCACATCAATGTCACTCTCCCTCGTGGCATTCGTTTTAATCGCTTATCCAGACATGTTCATATAAATTTTATATTACAAAACTTTTCGGACTGACCATCATATAAAGCTCACAATTAGTCTGTTTAAACATTTTGCATATTTGACAAACTCTTCTATGCCCTTGGGATTGCTGCATAAGTAGTTCATCATAGCCAACACATTTCGTTTGCAAGCATGGGAGTATCGTTTAGCCTGGCGGAGCTAAATGGTAAGTAGGAAGGTGATATAGTAAAAGTATTTGGTAAAGTGGAAATCATATAAATTTTTTGGATGATTTGAGGGGTGTTTACGTAGAGCTCCTAAATAGTCGATTGCAGCTTCCTCAGTGCTGATTGTGTGGGATGCCCATCCTTTCCAATGACCAGTACATACTGCTATAACGCTATAGCTGTGCTCCCAAGGTCTACCTAGAATACTCCCTGTACACCTCCCTCTCAAATTTCAGTTTGTAAGGCAAGCGCGACATGCCACAGTAGCTTGTATTTCTTTCTTTCGAATAGCTTCCCGCGATAATACAGAATTATAGGTCAGCACCGGTCACACCACCTCCTCGTACATCCATAGTGCCAGATATAATATAATTAGTAGTCAATTGTTAGCGACAGGGTCAAAAGCTTTCTGTTTATGTTTATCATGTTTGATATTTGGTGTGATTTTTCGTTCTAATTGAAAATGGCACATCGCCGAAACCGATTTGTCTCCAAACCAAATTTGACAAGGTATGACGGAAAATCGTTCCAATATACATCAGCTCTCCACCCTGTCGGAAAATCAACAAAACAAAATCAATTTATCATGTTTGTTCACTCTCATTTCAGTAGTTCTCTTGACTGGCTTTTTTCTTTACTCACCTTTCTTTATCGTTCCTTACCTTTAATGTTTTGTGCTCTTCTTTCTTTTTCCTGCTTTCTTTTCTTTCTTTACCATTTAATAATGCAAAGTTATTTTTTATTTATTTCATTTTATTTTATTTAATTTCACAAGAATCTACCCACAAAAAATACAAGAACAAAACTAACTCCTGTGTTGAATATTCTCAGCTTCAATATATTCAACATGAGTTCCCACTTTTTTTTTTTTGTAAACACGATTTGGATCATCAATACATTTCCGTATTTGCTCATATTTGCTCTAATGCAATAATATCAACCCGAGCAAGCAAGCATTACATGACATCCCAGCTTACCAAAGTCGGAGCGCTCCGAAATAATGATCCAAAAAGAATCCGTAATTTGAGCTTTTTTGAATTGTTATTTAGTAACATCAAAAATACCACTTTTTTATGAAGATTCACGGAGCCTTGGAAGAAGAAATGAATATTGTAGAACGGACACTGCAAGGCTCAGTTATATGAACGATTTAGAGCCCTTTCTGATCCTTTTTGTTGTACGCGTAAGGAGAATTGTGAGCAAATAAACGTTGGAGAGCGGATAAGTAGCAACGAGCAATTATATTTATGTTTTAGAGCATTATCTGAGGTTTTTTTTATTTTACGTAATGGAACGTAAAGTGTCTTTTTCTCCTAAATGTTTATCAATAGGCAAAAGTTGGAAGCCAACTAAAGTGCATTTAAAATAAAACAAAGTCTATTATAGAAATTTTATTAAATACAGATATGAGTATTAAAGACCTATAAGAATCTTAGCAAAATATTAAAAAAAAAGTGCCTAGAAAGGCTCAAAAAAAGCTTCAGAAAAGCATCAATAAAAGGCTCCGAAAAGAGTCCAAAAAAGCTCCGAAGTTCAATAAAAAAAAACCAGAAAACGCTCCAAATTCATCGGATTCGGACTCATTTCGGACTCATTTTTATGACTCCTTTTGGGGTGCCCGCGTAGAACGATTTTTCGCTCCATTTGGGCTCCGAAAGGAGCTCATTTCGGAGGGTAAAGTTCCGAGAAATGTGCGTTTTTTGGCTCCGAAGGGGGTCTTTTTTCGCACTTTTGCTTAGCTGGGATGTATACTCACACAACAACAACTCTATAGAATGAATACATGTTTGGTATTTACAGTGGTGTCACTGTTAAACTGATATTTCTTCTTCCAAGCAGACAATTTTTGAATTTAATTTGGCGCCAAACATCAAAAGGGCGGATTTCCAGCAAAATAAAAATAAATCCAAATCCGAAAAAAAAGTATTATAAATCAAAAACTCCCCGCACATCATCTTTCTCAAATGAAGCAAACAACTCCGTCGCACATCAATTTGCTTGACCAAGCTTTGTCAAGTGGTTTGCAATGAAATAAACCCAACTAAACCGCGTCCATGCCAAAGCGGAGAGATGCCTGAAAATACAGCTTTTGGAGGTAAAAAGAGGTGTTGGCTAAATGGGAATTGAAAAACGTTTAGGTATTTTAACCAACGACTATCTGTCTAGACAATATGAAGCATTGGGGCAGGCGATTTTATATGTCAACAAACAAAAAAACGCAGAGCAAGAGTTTCACAATCGAACAAAACACAAAAAATCAAATCATGGCCAAAACACTCGGCAACACAAATATTTAGAATCAGTAGATCTATGAAGCAGCGAAAAGAATTAAAAATCGCAAGCAAATATAAAAATGAAATGAAAAAATGTGGACTTTTGCTTTAAAAAAACTGTTTGTCAAAACAGATGGAGCGATTAGTCATGTGCTTTTCGGATACATATGATGTGATGATATTTGCTCGTCCTGTTCCGATAGTGTGCAAAACAAATAGAGACGTTGTAAAGTTGGATTGTTCAGCCTAAGGATTTTCCATTTCAATCAAATTGTCATAGCCGAAATTATATTGAAGTGCTGCACATGTGGAATCAATGAAAGTTTGAAATTTTTTTTGGATGGCTTTACGATATTTTTGATTGGTAGGTATACCCAGCTGCATTACGATATAAAGTATTGTATAATATTGTTAGCCTAACGTTTACTGTAACGGCATAGATCATGACTTCATTATATAGCTTGAAAAAAAAATCAAATTTTAATTGAATAAAATAAAATATAAAAATGAAAAAAAATAAATAAAATAAAATACAAAAACAAAGAAAGTTTAAAATAAAGTAAAATAAAAATAAAAATTTGAATTGAATAAAATAAAAAAAAATACAAAAACAAAGTTTAAAAACAAATAAAAAACAAAAAAAAATTTAAACAGAAAAATAAACTTAAATAAATGGATCTATAAGAAAAGCTGGCGTTTGTCTCTAAAATCTTCCTTTTCTTTTTAATACTCAATTAAATTATTAAAAATCAAAATAATAATAAATTCATATTATATAAACTTATTTTTCTTGGCCTTGAGCGCATTTATGTCATAATAAAATAAAAACAAACTCAATTATTGAAACATAAAGAACTGAAAGTGAAGAAAACAAAACAAAGCAAAAACTAAATAAATAAAAGAGAAGAAATGAAAAAGCAAGGAATTGAAACTATAAAATAAATCAAAAATAAAAATTACAAACTGTATTATTAAAGGGAAAGGGAAGAAAAAGAGAGCAAAGGGATCGTCTCTACCATTTCACATCATGCGACAGTTCTGAGTGAGGTGGTTTGATAGGCCTACATCTTCCCAAAGGGTGTATTGCCCGGCCAACGACCATCGTGCCCACGCGTATCGTATCGATTAGATACCTTTCAATATAATAACTTGGCAGCACTTCTTTAAATTCACATCTGGGTATATAATGGTAAATTTTGACAGATTTCTTTTGTTGCATTAGACTATACTTTTAGCTTGTGGACAAAATTTTTTAGCACAGTCCATAACAGCTTACAGTGTAGGATGCAGTTTTCCTATTTTCGAATTGTACAATTGCTTGCATCTATTTTCTCTTCTCTTTTTTAAATCTCAAATATTTGTGTGCATACCTAGGTATGCCAAGTCATTTGCCTGCAGCAATTCAAATTCGTTTAGTCTCGAATATTGTTCGATTCAAAGGAAGTTAATTTGTTGAGAAAAATTCCTAACTTTAATATATTTTACCCTTACCTAACCGATATGTGTAGGTATATATGTATGTATGTGTGTCTCTTTATGCCCTTGCCTTTGTTACTAACATTAAAAAATGTTCCTGCAGTTCGCATTAAAACGCTTAAGTCATGTAAAAAGGGGAAGTTCTTAAGAGAAAGGCCAAACGAAAATATTTCCCTTCGGTTGCTTTCCACCCTTCAGCAGAAAACTTTTTATGTATGTAATAGGAATGATCAATTTTTGCACTTTTACAATGCCGGGATTTCGGGCTAGGATTTAAATTCCCGGGATTAGCACGGGGGTTTTGAAATTCCATATTATCCTACAGTTAAGATTGAAAAATGTGAAGAAATTCTTTGGCAAACTATCGAATCTTAAATTGTATAATAAATAATGATATGTACAAGAAATAATTGGGGTTTTAAATTATTATTATTTTTTTTTTTTTAAATGAAAATTAATTTTTAGAATTTTCCAAGGCCATCTTGATTAACATAAGTTTTATAAAAAAAATGTATGTTGAAATTTTTATGAAAAAAATTGTGTTGCTCAGGTATTAACTAATTTTTCGATAGTAGCCGGCCGCCGTGGTGTGAAGGTAGTGTTGCCGGCCTACCGCACCGAAGGTCCATGGTTCAAGCCCTGGTACAGGTAACATCAAAAGTGATTTGAAAAAAGTTTTTCAAAACGGGTTCGCCCCTTGGCAGTGGTTTGGCAAACTCTCCGAGTGTATTTCTGCCATGACAGGCTTCTCAGCAAAAATTCGTCTCCTTTGTAGATGCCGTTCGGAGTCGGCAAAAAACTGTAGGTCCCACCAATTTGTAGGGAAAATTCAAATCGGCACACCACAAATTGGAAGAGAAGCTTGGCGCAAAAATCTCTTAGGAGGTTTATGATGATATACCTGTTGTATATCGCGCCATAGAGAGAGAGAGCCCTATTTACTTTAAGTAACATCAATGTAATCAAAATAAAATAAAATTAAATAAGATAAAATAAAATAACATAAAATAAAATGAAATAATATAAAATTAAATACAATAACATAAATAAAATAAAATAAATTAAAATAAAATAAAATACAACAAAATAAAATAAACGAAAATAAAAATAATTTTAATTAAATTAAATAAACTAAAATAAAATAAACTCAAATATAATAAAATAAAACAAATTAAAATAAATTTAAATAAAATAATACAAAATATAAAATGAAATAAAATACAACTAAGTAAAATAAAACAAAATAAAACTAAGCAAAATAAAATAAAATATAAAAAATAAAATAAAACACAACAAAATAAAATAAATAAACTAAAACAAAATTAACTTAAATTAAATTAAATAAACTAAAATAAAATAAACTCAAATATAATAAAATAAAAACAATAAAACAAATTAAAATAAAGAAAATAAAATAAATTAAAATAAAATACAACAAAATAAAATAAACTAAAATAAAAATAATTTCAATTAAATTAAATAAACTAAAATAAAATAAACTCAAATATAATAAAATAAAAATAAAATAAAACAAATTAAAATAAAGAAAATAAAATAAATTTAACTAAAATAATACAAAATATCAAATGAAATAAAATACAACTAAGTGAAATAAAACAAAATAAAATAAAGTAAAATAAAATACATTAAAATAACATCACATAAAATAAAATAAAATATAATAAATAAAAATAAAACAAAATAAAATACAACAAAATAAAAAAAAATAAACTAAAATAAAATAAACTCAAATATAATAAAATAAAAATAAAATAAAACAAATTAAAATAAAATAAATTTAAATAAAATAAAACGAAATAAAGTTAAATAAAATTAATTAAAATAAAATAAAATATAATAAATAAAATAAAATAAAATAAAATAAAAAAAAACGTAATACAAAATGAAATAAAATAAAATAAAATAACATAAAATAAAATAAAATTAAGTAAAATATAACAAAATAAAATAAAAAAATTAAATAAAATGAGAAATAAATAAAAAACATTCTGAATTACTAATATGTAAAGAAATGAAAGGAAACAAAACAAAAGCAGTAAAGAGACCTCACAGCTGAAATAAAGGAGAAGAGAATGAACACAAAGGAATTGAGAAAAGAAAATAAAAAAAGAGGAAGGGAAAACTTGCTTAAGGAAAGAAAAAAAAATTAAAAATAGATCAACACCAAAAAATTAAAATATTTAAAAATATTGCACATCAATAACAAGATTAAGATAGTTTTCATAAATAAATATGCAACCCCGAAAAAGCATGGGATTTCCATTCCTAGTATGTTCTCATATTTTTATCATTTTAGCTTTGTTGAAACTTTAAGCTCTAAACGTTGCAAGCGATTTATAACAAGTTGTCTATCTTTAAATTGCCCTAACGATTTTATGTCAGCTTCCCTTCAATTGGTTTTTTTTTTGTTTTTAGGGCCAGACATGACAACTATTCTTTTGTCTAAGCAGCTTTACCTCTTGGGGGACGCTAAGAATTTAGTAAAGTTGTGGGGGCGTTTTAATAAAAGCAAATAATGCCGACTACTGCATAAACTAAATTCTTAAAAGGTATAGCTCAGTAAGTAACGGTACCTTCCCACTTGCTATAAGTCATTTGTTCTACATCCAATTTTTTTTAGTTAATTAAAGTTTGCAGGTATTTTCTGCAGTTTAATTAATTTAATTCTAATTTTTTATTTGAATAACAGATAACCCTATCTGAACTATTTTTAAATACCGCCCTATCTCACAAAAGCCATACTACCACATTGTAGTAACCAGATCTTACTTCTTTAGTTGACCTAGTTCATGTATGAGTCTAATTGAGATGAGAATACGACGTCAGATGTAGTTTGGTCTTGTCTTAGGCTGTTGTGTATGAAAGCGGCTTGATGAATCCACCTCACGCCTCACAAGATTTATTCATAAAGCTACCACAGAAGGAAAATAGTATATTGACCGGCATCGCATGACCGACCCCTATCAAAACTCCAATTATCAGGTGAAGATGGGTCTAAGAAATCGCTTTGGAAGCGTTGTGGCATTAAATCCTCAGAAGTATTTCACCTAAGCAAACGGTGGTATTAGGAAGTTGGTAGAACTATTTTAAAACCACTGGGCTGGGCTAAATCGTCAATTAACCCTTGGGAAATATTGTAATAAGACTAAGGAAGGAAGACCAATCCGTTCAGTTTAAATCTCAGTAGGTTCGCAGACATTATATTCCTAGTTCTGAGAGGCTCGGGGAAAGGGGTTTCCAACTAGCTTCATGCCACGTCGGCAGGACCCTGTACATTCGCACATTGGCTGGTTCACCGTTTCTTTATAGATCGAAAGCGTTCATCTACATCATTAGGTGCTGCAAGAATAATCCGAAAGACACGTTAGCAATTATTATAACTAGTCCAAATATGCCATTTCTATTCATCTGTAGATAAATTCGCCAAACTGCTGCTGAGAGGCACGACCCTGTATAAATCCCTGGGAAACATGGAGTTAATTTTCTCCAGTTACATAAAGATTCGAACCATGTCGAGCGTACTCTAAAGGGCAAAGCTTTACTAAGTGGTTCACTGAGTCTGTTGTTGTATCTACAAAAATTTTCCCGAAAGTCTTTGGGAGGTGCTGTCGGTGCGAGCATGACACATTCAGATACAAACCAGACTGTCATGTGAACTATTTCATTTCATCACATCAAAATTTCTATGCCATCCCATCTTGGTTACCTACTCCTCAATTGGATGTACAGAGTTTAACAGTTAGAGCGGTTGTAAAGGAAAAGAAGACCTCTTAAATTTGATTAGTAATTAGTAATCAATTTATTAGAAGGCTTTTTTATTTAATCCACAAAAATCAAAAATAATCAAATAAAGTTGTTATGATTACATTTGCTTAAAAAATTAAAAACAAACAAAAAAAATAAAAAATAATAAAAAAATATAAAATAATAAAAAAAATCAAAAATAATAAAAAAAAATCTAAAATAATCCAAGGTAATCCAAACAACTTTTTTTGATTTTTTATAATAATCCTAAAAAATCATGATTTCTTGGATTATTTTTTAAATAAATAGAAAATAATCATTAAAAAAATAATTAATCAAACCGGTAATCATTACGATTAGTAATCATTATTTAACAGGTCTGAAGAAAAGCAACCTACCTAAATAAATTAAATTTAATAAAAACTAATTTTTAATGAATTTATAGAATGCCCAACAAAAGTTCTTCAACTCCACCACATTTACCTATTTAAACTCTTTAATGTACTGAAACTAATAAAAATCAATAAATCTCCTTCACCATCCGTCTTTACGAAACTAACACGCTTCCCTTGACAATGCACCCAAAAGAATTTCCTACTTCCACTCTGATCCGCTCAGACACTCAAGCACGTCGTCTTTATTGTTGGCGCTTTTGTTTGCCCACCTAAGTGGCACACGCATACTTCACTTATTTACTTGTAAAGGGTGTTTTTTTTAGGGGTATAGAACTTCAAATTGAAATAAAACACAAGAAAATCGTTTTAAGGTCCATCAATTTGGCTTTATTGGAAGGATAATTTTATGCCATTAATGCTTAAATATGATTTCGGGCATGTGGCCGCCGCGGCTGGCTCGAATAAAGCCAATTCTACAGGTCCAATTTTCAACCACTTTTTCGAGCATATGGGGCCGTATGTCGGCAATAACGCCACGAATGTTGGCTTCCAATTCCCCTAACGTTTCTGGTTTGTTTGTGTAGACGAGCGACTTCACATATCCCCAAAGAAAATAATCCAATGGTGTCAAATCACACGACCTTGGTGGCCAATTGACAGGTCCATTCCGCGAAATTATGCGCTCATCGAATGTTTCCTTCAATAAATCGATTGTGACGTGCGCTGTGTGGCATGTAGCGCCGTCTTGTTGGAACCACAACTCATCCACATTCATGCCATCCAATTCGGGAACAAAATAGTCGGTTATCATGGCTCTATACCGGTCTCCATTAACGGTAGCTGCCTCTCCAGCATTATTGCGGAAGAAGTATGGCCCAATGACTCCACCAGCCCATAGAGCACACCAAACAGTCAGTTTTTGTGGATGTAATGGCGTTTCAAGGGTCTCATGTGGATTCTCTTCACTCCAAATGCGGCAATTTTGCTTGTTGACGTAGCCATTCAACCAAAAATGAGCCTCATCACTGAACAAAATTTTGCGATGAAAATCAGCATCGAAATCAATCTCATTTTCGGCCCATACACCAAAATCACGACGCATTGCATGGTCTCGCGGCTTTAATTCTTGCACAAGCTGGATCTTGTAAGGTCGCAAGCCAAGATCTTTGCGCAAAATCTTCCATAAAGTTGATGGACAAAGCTCCAATTGCTGTGCACGGTGGCGAATCGATTCATTCGGGTCCTCTTCAACACTTTGCTCTACAGCGGCAATTGTTTCTTCGGTGCGCACTGTTCGACGTCTCTGCGGATGCGTATTATCACATAGAGTAAACGTAGTGCGAAAACGATCCATGGTTAACCGAATTAATTGCTCTGATGGACGATTATGTCGACCATAAAATGGACGGAGCTCACGGTAAACTTCGCGAACTGAACCATTATTTTCGAAATAAATTTGCACGATTTACAAGCGTTGTTCTTTTGTCAACCTGTTCATGATGAAATGGCAAACCAAACTGAACATAAATGACATTAGAGTTGCCAGATTTGACCACAAAATGCCAGTTTTATCTCTATTCGAAAAACAAACCTGTAAAAAAAACACCCTTTAGATGCTGTTGGAGAGCTTCTTTGTTATCTAGCAAAAGGGTGTAGACAATAAGGAATATTCAAAGGAGAAATTAGCTAGAGAAGAAACTTAAAATATGTGTATAAAGTAAGTGCCGGAGGTTCTATCCATAACTAAGAACTATAGACTCACAGGAGGTGGCAGCTGTGAAAAGGGAAGGCTACTGTAAATTTTTTTAGAGAAGCACTGATGCACTGAATTTGGCAAATAAAACATTCAAAGATTTACTGAAGAGTACATAAACCAGGGCCTGTAATTTTTCCCTCAACCACCAACCCAGAAGAGTAAAGAGAGATCCGTAAAGCTTTGATACAACTTCGATCCGGATAAAGTAATAGCTTCCACTTTTGGGAGGTGCTAACATCTCATGAACCACCTCCATTAAACAGTCATCTGATGTGATTGAACACCAACAACGTCACAGTATCCTGTGTTGTACTCAGTGAGAAGGCTTAATTCCTCTCCCTTATTTGACGAGTTTGGCTGAGGCTCGTTGCTACACCTTTGTCTTAGGCGCTTAGGGCAATTGACATTTCGATTTATAATCGACAAGGTGATTTCTTTGTCCATTGGAAGCTTTCTCGGTTTCCAAGGGCACTGGGGCTTTTATGGGTACTCCGAAATTCTGTGACATCCTGATTACAGAGAAAACACTGCGTTGCAACGATATATTTTTGGATAAGATATGCCCCAACCTTAAACAAGTCTTCTGAGGATGGAAGTTGATATATTTCAGCGTATCCAGCGTTCGTTCAGCTGACTCCATACTCATCTGATCAAGACACTTGGCTCTCATCTGATCAAAATACTTCAGCCACATTCTATTCACGAGTGCCCATCCGCGTGAGAATTCCTCGAAATGTTTCTATGCCGGGCACAGTTATGACATTTATTCTAAAAGACTTAGTTCGATGGGTTCAAAGCCAAGGTCAGGCATTCCCACACCTCTTTAAGCTAAGAACCTTAATTTCTTCTTGGATATTCGAGTAAACTTTAAATTCCCTAACCCCAAAGACCTGGGTTGAAAGACGCTGCAGTCTTTAGGCAAAAGGAATTTACCTCGAACTAAAGATATAATACCTTTCCCGGCTTTTGAATATGTTTACAATGTGCGACTGTTGAATATATGAAAATACTACATCATTGAAAGGGTCAATTTGAATTTAGAAAACCTAAAAAGTATCGAGTTAGGACATTCTTAAATACATTTAACCACTTCCAACAACCAATCGACCTTTTTATAAATATAATAGCAAATCGTATAGTCCTACTTAGTTACCAGGATTAGTCATAAAGGAGCATGCGACCAATGCCAGTTTTGATCTCTTTTTATGGGTTGAAGCATGTGCTATGAAGAAACTAATTGGAATCTTTTATGCCTGAAAGGGTGGCGTCGGACAGATCCCCTTTGTTCCACTACAGGTACGGACAACACCTAAAAGTAGGCTACAGAAATCCAAATCGACCAATCCCAGCTGTGCCCATAACTCTCCTAAGAGATCACAGATACTATTTTTTGTTGTAGTTTACGGATCGATTGATCGAACCACTTTGTTTAGTCCATATATTTTGCTTTTATTTCAAATTCCATTCTGGTGAGAAGTCCTTGGCGGAATATTTTATGTAATTTATTCACCGGTGGAAGTTTACTTGTACTTCCTTTATCATAAGAAGAAGTGGTTAGCATGCATGTCTGGCACGTGAAAAGACCTGACCATAACATATTTGTCTTATTTATGGTGTTCGCGCCAGGATAAAGTTTACAAATGGCATGGCTGTATCTGCCGGATCCCTGAAGAATGTGATCGGTTGTACCCGTCCTTCATAACTTCGTCTGATCTGCAGTTACCTTCAATATACCTATGTTTAGCAACCTATATTAGTCTGATGATGAAGTGCTGGGCCATCTCGAGCTTTACTTACCGGCCTCGTTTTTTTATTTCAAGCTAGAAGGCCCCCTCATTTTTTGCTGTCATCTCCCTCTTACCGGCGCTGCCCATTGGTTTTTCCTTCTACCTCTTCATTTTCCTCTTTATTTTCCTCATTCTCCTGTTCCTACTCTTCTCTACATTTTTTAGCTGAATATTCGACAAGATTCACATTGATTTTCATATCGTTCGATGAATTTTCCGAGCATTTCTGCCATTAAAGAAATTTGTTCGCACCTGCGAGCTTTTTATTGGTTTTTGTAAGCTCAGTGATTTATTACTAACGAGTGCTATTAATCGTAGAGAAAAAACAATGCGACACAGATTTATATTTGCTCACCCTTTTAGTCCAATTTTTAATTTGAACAGCCACGAAATTACCCTCTTCCGGAGGTGCACCCTTTTGAAAATTAATAAAAACATAATAAATTATAGTTTGCAGTAAAAAAAAGTGTATTAATGATGACGTTCGAGCCACAGCTTATGTCATTCACTAAAAAGCACGTTGGCTGTGTCTCAACTGATGTATTCACTGCCTGATCTTGCACATCTCCATTACCGCTGAGCATTATCAGTAGCAGATATTGTCGTTGATTTATATACTCACGCGGTAGTCGGCACTTCAAGCGCTTCGCCAATCAGTTTAATTTCACCCAGCACCGTATTTCCCCCCACCTTAAAGTGTTTATAATTATTGCAGAGGAATAAGAAGTGATCTTGTTGCCACACCAGCTGTGCGAGATGGTTGCCATTGCACCGACTTGTAGCGAAGTGGCTGCCTGTGCTATTTGACAGCTGTGGCATTACTTGACGTGGCATCACAGACGCCACCAGCAGTTGGTGGCGTGTGTGTGCTTTCCGTTTTGTGCCCTTTGGATATTCATTTCGATGCGTTCAAATTTGACATTTCCACAAGCGGAAGGCGTATAAATTAGCATTAATTTTGGGGCGGCATTTTGAGGTGAGTGATGGTTGACAGAATTGGTTCAGTGGATTTACCGATGTGAAAAATGCGACTAAAATAGCAAACAAGTGACAATGGCACACAAAACAAATATAAAAATAATTTCAGAAATTGTGCTTCGAAATGAGCTAATTTTGTGGATGAGTTGGCATTGCGAAACTTTTGTAAGTGAAATTTAATAAGATGGAAATGTATATCAAGAGATAAGCACAGTGGCTGTTATAATAAGTAAAGTGTTTATTTGAAAGATATATATCCCAAACCCCGTTTTGAGGAACAATCGATTGTATGGATGCTATCTGTTAGTTTCGTCCAATTCTTATGATTTGCAGTATCCACATATTTATATATATCTAGTAAACCCAGCGAACGTTATCCTGCCTATGTTGTTGTTGTTGTAACGACAAAAACAATCCCCGAAGGTTTTGGGGAATGCTGTCGAACCTACAGTCCTTGGCCGGATATGAATCCGGTACGCTCCGGTAATCCCTGTCGTGGCAGCGATTTGGTATGACCAGTGGAACCTTCTAGGTCATGTCACACCTTCTTCCGTAAGATGGAGAGGTGGGAGGCATCATATCCGTAGATCAACCATCGAGTTGCACGTCATTTCCTTTGTGCATATTAGTCGCCTCTTACGACCGGTATGCCTACCACGGGCATATTCTAAACCCCTAACCCGCAGGAGGTGGCCTCTTGCTCACCAGGCCACAATATGGCCTGTTTTCATACTACAGGAATACAAAAAGTGGGCAGAGACAGAATGAGAAGACGCTATTCCATGGTTTCAAAATTATTCAGCATCAGCCTGAAGAAACTGTCAGGGCCAATGTGTTTTGAGGCTTTCGCCCAATTCATTTTCTGCGCAAGGACTGCGTAATTTCTGTTTTTTCCTGTTTTGAAACGTCAATATAAACTGCTTGCTTAAACTTGGTCTTGTTGGTCGAGGGTACAAAATAAGCTGCCAACTGAATATCTGGTTTATTGTCTCGGGTTTGAAGTGACTTTATTATTGTGCTTTGTCGGGTTGTACAAGGCTTCGGCCACCCCCTTGTAAAAAACCGCTATAGACCACTATAGTAATCCATAGTGATTTCGCGCCAACCCCATAGATTACTACAGAATACTACAGAATTCTATAGTGTTTTTTTTACAAGGGCCCATCTCACAAATTTTATACCCGTTAAATATATAGTATATACTTCAGCTTTATATGATATCACATTTCTTCTATTATTACTATTTATTATTACTACTTTTATTATTATTATTATTATTATTATAAAATCTATAGGCTAACGATATTTATATTTCTTGAAAAAAAAGGAACAAATAAGTAAGGAAGGGGATGTCTTCGACTGTGCCGAAGACTTTATACCTTTCATGAGTACGCATCACGGTTTTATTTGTCCGATCCTTACTCACAATAAGTAAAAACTCTGCAAAACTGATCACTTAAAGACACATAGCCCAAACCCCATTTAACGGAATAATCGATTGTATGGGAGCTATATGTTATGTTTGGCCGATCTGGGTGATTTTCATTACCCACATTGCATATATAATAAGTACCAAACCTGCAAAACTTTACGTTCCTAGCTTTTTAATTGCAAAATTTATAGCCCAAAATCAATTTATCGAAACTATCGATTGTATGGGAGCTATGCGTTGTATTGCTCCGATCTTGCTGATTCCGACAAATGATTAATCCCATGCAAAATGGGGGCTCCATACCAAATTTCATCAAGATATCTCAAAAACTGAGGGACTAGTTTGCATACAAACAGACAGACGGACAGACGGACATGGCTAAATCGACTCAGCTCATTGCCCTGATAATTTCGGTATACTTATTGGTTGGTCTATCTCTTCTTCTTCTCATACTTACAAACATCGCACCAAAGTTATAATACCATTTCATGTCCATGAAAGGTATAAAAAGCCCGACAAAAATTCGATACCAAAATCGGCAGTAGGAGTTCTAGCTCACTGCAACGGAAATGCTTTTCCACGGATAAGGAAGCTATTGCACATTCTGGCTACACTGCCAGTCAGTAATGCTTCTCCAGAAAGAAGTTTTTCTACCCTTCGGCGATTAAAAACATGGTTACGAACAACTATGACTGAAGAGAGGCGCTCACTGGTTTAGCACTTTTACACTTACATTATGATATTAAAATCGACGTTGAAAACATTATAGAAAGATAGGCAAAAAACAGGGAAGCGAAAAATTAATTTTTTAATATAGATTGTATCATAACTGTTGGACGCTAATTTATGAAAAATAATAATGTGTACCGTTTCAAAAACATCTTTATAACAAAACTACATATTTAATCTGTCGACGAATAAATTGAAATGTACTTAATTTTAATAAACATTATTGTTCATCTCTTTTTTCCTTTTTTTCATTGCTGCAACAAATATAGATTCAAGATAACTCCACTTAGTTAAAAGACACAAGTGAAACTCGTTTATCAGAAAGAACTAGTTTCTACCTTTGAGCTGTATAAAATCATTTCTGGATTGCTTTTTGTTCGAATACTTTCAATTAGTTGAGCTAATTTGAGTGCTTAAAGATAAATTCGTGACGTTTATTCGTAATTATGTCGAAATGGTATTCTGAAATTAATGACTTTCATGGCAATTTGGATTTTAAGCTTTCTGCCATGATCGTCCTCCCTTCAACTAGAGATCTGTATCCGCCCCTGGGCCTCGATGAGTGTACATTTCGGCAGTATGATGCGTCAGGCCAAAGGCGTCTTGTGTAAAGTTGAGAACTGAGCCTATACATCAATGGCCTATACCGGGTGCTGGAGTAGGAGGTAGACCGTTAGTACATCTAAACCCAGAACAAACCCTAAGATGACAACGTCCGAGGCACCATATGCGTTTAACTGAGATAGATTTATTTTCTTAGTAGTACACTTCTGCGCTATCTTTTACTTCGACATCTACTAAGATCAAGAGAGTGGTAAAGATTCTGTATGCATGGAGTCATTTCAAGGGTGACAATCTTGAGTGGTATTCGTCGGCTCAGCCAATCAATATTTTTCTCGTGTTTTAGTACATACCTTCTAACCCTTTCATAGTCTTATCACAAAAGCATTTTACTGTACCACATGATTTCTGTTCAATAAAATACATAGGAAATTTCAAAACCTGTAGTAAGGTATTAGCCTACTAAGAGGCACAACTGTATTCTCAACCATCCCATCAGTCTTGCATATTTTTTTCAACGAAAAATCTTTGCGAAACATAGTTGAGCTCAGAATAGACCACTTACAAATATTTCAAAAACAAATTTTCACAAACGCTGTAGTAACCTGACTGTTCAACTCATCCATGCGGGTTGGAACCCCCACTTCACTGTGTGTGAGTGTGCAAATCTTCCATCGTCAGTTGCCAACGGCGATCATTAAAAAAAAAAAAACTAAAAAGCAAAACTCAAACTTCGGCCGTTCTTTTCATAGCTGCATTTTTTGCTGATTGTTATCTTTGTGTTTTTGACTTCCTCAATCCTCAAAGTGTGGCCGATGTAAACTTATGCTGTGGCTCACAGTAGCCTTGGGGCTGAGCATATTTCATATGCTTGCACGGTAAACATTCGCACAAAGAATTTTGTAGCAAAAAATCATTTGCCTTTTTTTTTGGTTCACGTAAAAACAAGGTGCATTTATACCAGGTGATATCAAGGCGAATTTGTTGCTGTATACTCACACACACACTTCATGTGTTTTATTTTTCCTTTGGCGGCTTCTCCTGTCAGATTGCATAGAATTTTCGCGCAATTGTCCGTAGTTTATTTTTATGAAACGCCAGCAATTTTGGTTGTCACTGTGAAATGTTTGATGTTGAGATTCTCAGGCATTCATTCAATTAACAAAAAAAATAATTATGCAAAATGCAAACTCAGTGAAAATTGAGCTGATAAATTCGAGTACGCTAGATTTAATGATTGAAGTAAATTTGAAGATTTGTTATGGTGGCAATTGAGAAGATTTATCTGTGAATCTCAACTCTGGCATACGAAGATTTATACAGGGTGCATGATAAAAGGAGTAATGATTTTGCTTGCATACCCAATATATTTAGTTGGATAAAGTTGGTTATATGTGGCGACTACAAGCTTAAAAATGTAATTGAGATGAGCGTAAGCTCTCAAAAACTAACCGATTCAAGTAAAATAGTCACGGTGCTGTTTGTGGCTTCGGTTTCAGTTCGATATGCCCTTCCAGTTGTAGCTCACGTTCTAGTTCCAGCTTTCCTCATAGTTCCAGTTTCCCTTTCCGTTTCAATGCCAGTGGCACTTTCCCTTTTATATTACATTCCAGCTATAGTTTTACAATCAGTTCCAGTTCAACTATCCATTCCTGTACCATTTTCATTTTCCCACTCAGTTCCACTTCCACACTCCATTCCAGCTCCAGTTTCACATTCCGTTCCAGTTACACTTTCCCTTCCAGTTGCAGCTTCACATTGCTTTCCCGTTTCACTTTCCCTTTCACATTCCATTCCAGCACATTCCGTTAAATTTTTCTTTCCAATTCTAAGATCCGTTCGAATTTAACTTTCCGTTACATCTCCAGTTCTACTTTCCCTTCCAGTTTCACATTCCATTCCAGCCCCAGTTGAACATTCCGTTCCACTTTCATTTCTAATTCCACTTTACGTTCCAGTTCCACTATAAGTTCAAGTTTAACATTCCGTTCCGGTTCCACTATCCCTTCCAGCTCCACTTTCCGTTCCAGTTTCTCTTATAGTTCATATTTTCCTTATAGTTTGTTATTCCATTCCAGCTCCTCTTTCACATTCTGTTCCATGTCTACTTTTGCTTCCAGTTGAAGTTAACGTTCCAGTGACACTTCCACTTTACGTTCCAATTTAAGTCCCAGCTCAGGTTAAAGTTTATGTTCCAGTGCCACTTTACGGCCTAGTTGAAGTTTCAGATACGTTTCAACTTTCGATTCCAATTTCAATTTCACATTCCGTTCCAGTTCTGATGTTATGTTCTCTAGTTCCAGTTTAAGTCCCACTTCCAGTTCCGTCTTCAGCTTGATATAGACCCATTCTACTTGATAATAGTCTTAATTTGGTTTCAAAACTTAATACATTACTTAAAATAATTTGGAAAAGGTTTAATTGTGTTAAAAAAGTAATTGGTGAGTTTATTTTGTTTTGTTGTTTTCCCGACAGGGCGTTGTGCCATCATCAGTGTCGATTTTCGTTCGAGAACGAAATGTTAATGTATCTATGTATATTAAAGTCCAAATTTGTTGCAACATTCGGTAAAAGACTTTCAAAGCGGTCGCTGCGGGCTCCTGTACTTTCTCATTGGCATTTCTGATGAGGGCGATTTGGTTTGTTACTTGAGTTTTTCGGCTCCCTTATTTCGAGCAAATAACTTTGTCATATTAATGAATTTTCTTTAATTAAATGCTTGTTTGTTGTTTTTGACAATTAAACAAGCTGCTTATGTGTACATATGTACATATGTTTGTACTTAGATTACATGTGCTACATAAGTACATTTCTTTGTATCACGCTTTACAATTTCGTATCCACATTTTCTCGCTCACCCTTTTGCTTGCTCTTATTTATCGCACAATTGACTCGCTTGTAAGTGCTGCTCGTTGACAAATTGAAAATTTATAAGGATATTTAATTTAGAGTATGAGAAACAAAATTAATTTTCCCTAAAAAGTTAAAGAGTTGTGAGAGTCTTACTTTGTATGCTGAATGAAGTCAGGGGAAGCTAGGAAAGGCTTTATGCTGTTACAAAGGGCAAAACTGAAAAGGGGAACAGATATTATTTCTATTAATGCAATCATAAAGTAAACATTGCAACAGATGAGGCATGCCATTTCTATACACAAATAAATACGAAATGCACACTCACACTTATACTTTGCTCTGGGCAAATCGATGTCCCTACCAAAGTTATGTGGATACTTTCCATTGCCTTATTTGGTGGCATTTACTGCAATGGTTTTCTCATTGTTTGACAATTGCTCTTTACTGCTTTTGGTGTAAAAAATTACTGACAAAAGTACGAATTTATTACATGTATGTGTAGGTGTGTGTGTATTAGAGATACGTCTTTTCTAGAAACCGAATCTACTGAAACCGATCGAGCGAGTTTTTTAAAAAACTTAAAAACTGATGTAAAGGGACAAAACTTTTCCCGTAAAAGACATAGAAAGCGCACTAAAGAAGGAAAAAATTGGTTGCGAGAAATTGCAAAAAAAGTTTCAGAAGAACCAACAGGTTCGAAGAATGATTTCATGCCCCTGCGGGTTAGGGGTTTAGAATATGCGCGAGGTAGGCATATCGGTCGTAAGCGGCGACTAAAATGCACAAAGATAATGACGTGCAACTCGATAGTTGATCTACGGATATGATGATTCTCATTACCCATTCTCCCCTTCCTTACCGAAGAGGGAATGACATAACCTAGAAGGTTGCACTGGTCATACCAAATGACGAAAATGTCATTTTAATTTTTTAAAATCATGGTTTGTGTCTACGGTTGTGCTTGTGACATCGCTTACTCCAAACTTGAGTTTGGCTCTTTTCGCTTGTTGCTACAGATATGCTATGGTTTGCGAATTAAATAGCTGACACAGGGCGACCGTGCTAAACATAAAAAATTTCTTCACACATAGCTTCAACTTTTTTCATCCGTCGCACAGATAGCACTATTTACAAAAATTGATTGAAAATGGTAAATTGCTATGATCAATTTATTACAAACCGAAGATTATCGTTAATAAAATTGATCACAAAAAAATCGATAGTCAATAAAAAACGATTAAACGAAAAATCGACTATTTTTTCACAACAGTAATAAGACCCGGAATATGAAAAACCACTTCTCAAGTCTCGTTAATAATATGACCAATTCAATAGAGCTACCAAATTCTTCCATTTTACCTGCAATAGACAATGAGTTAAGTAATTTTTTATGTTTTTTGAAATTTTTGATATGGAAAACAGGAGCGTGGCTATCGTCCGATCTTGTCCGTTTTCTGTAAACCAACATTCATTCAAATATCAAAATTTTTCCTCAAGTTATCATGTTCGCAGACGGGCGAACGGATGGTAAAGAATTACAAAACAATTATTCGGTTTGTTTGCTTGGAACCTGACTCTACAAAACCGGATCTTCATAACGTACACATCACTGGGTCATATAAAGATGTACAGGGTGGCTGATGAATTTTGCTACATTTAAAAACTCAAATAATTTTTTTTTCAGTGTATGGAATTCAGTTTTCTTTTATTCATGTTAAAGCTCATTAAATTTTATTAAATATAGCTTAATAAGTTTTAAAAATAATGGAATTTAAAGGCCCCCCCTGCTCGTCGATGCATGTGCGGCATCTTACCAAAAAGTTGTTCATTACTGCTTGGAGAGTTGAGACAGGAATAGCCGCAATTGTTTCTCGAATGGATTGCCTTAGTTCATTCAAATTTGTTGGTTTTGCTTTGAAGACTTCCTGTTTGCAATAACCCCACAAGAAAAAGTCAGGTGCAGTAAGGTCAGGCGACCTGGGTGGCCAACGGAATGTGGAGTTTCTGGATATCAGCTTATTGGGAAATTTTCGTCGCAATTCTGTCATAACAGGTTGGGCTATATGAGGAGCTGCACCATCTTGCTGAAACCACACAGAATTGAAAGAAATTCTCATTCGGCGTAATTCTGGATAGAAAAACTCTCTCAACATGCTCAAGTAACGGTCTCCAGTAACCGTAACGGTGTGACCGTTTTCTTCGAAGAAGTAGGGCCCAACAATGCAGCGTGATGAAACTGCACACCACACTGTGACACGAAGTGGATGCAATTCCGTCTCATGGAGTATGTGTGGGTTGGAAGCACTCCATATTCGACAATTTTGTTTGTTTATGTTGCCGTTTAAATCGAAATGGGCCTCGTCAGACATGAAAAGACAGTTCAACATGTTTCCATCTTCTTCCACCATTTGAAGCATCTTCTGGCAAAATTCCAAGCGAATCGGCAAGTCTGCAGCGTTCAGTTTGTTGGCCATTTGAATTTTATATGGAAATAAGTCCAAATCTTTGTGCATAATTGACTGTAATAACTGTCTGCTTACACCCATTTGAGCAGATAAGCTTCTTGTCGAAACACGTGGATTGTTTTGTATGGCAGCAGCTACAGCAGCGATTGCTTCCTCCGTTCGAACTGAAGGGTTTCGATGGTAAGGTCTTCTGTTGACTGTCCCATGCTCGGCAAAATTGTTTACAAGTCTTATTATGGTCCATCTGCTCGGAGGATTGCCGCCAAACGTGCGCCTATACTCTCTTTGAACCGAAACTACGGACTCCAGTGCGTGATAGCGGCGGACAATAAAAATTCTTGTTTCAGTGTCCCAGTTATCCATTTTTGTTAAACGTAAAAGTCAATCTGCAAAATAAAAAAAAAATTTACCAGATTCATTAAATAGAAAAAAAGTTATTTAATTTTTTTTTGGTAGCGGCTTTCATCAGCCACCCTGTACTTAAAAGTGCTTGTTAAGAGCAACCTACGCGTCAGCACTCGCACTCCCATTCGGTTACAATATAAAGGGTGTTTTTTTTAGGGGTATAGAACTTCGTATTGAAATAAAATACAAGAAAATCGTTTTAAGGTCCATTAATTTGGCTTTATTGGAAGGATAATTTTATGCCATTAATGTTTAAATATGATTTCGGGCATGTGGCCGCCGCGGCTGGCTCGAATAAAGCCAATTCTACAGGTCCAATTTTCAACCACTTTTTCGAGCATATGGGGCCGTATGTCGGCAATAACGCCACGAATGTTGGCTTCCAATTCCCCTAACGTTTCTGGTTTGTTGGTGTAGACGAGCGACTTCACATATCCTCAAAGAAAATAATCCAATGGTGTCAAATCACACGACCTTGGTGGCCAATTGACAGGTCCATTCCGCGAAATTATGCGCTCATCGAATGTTTCCTTCAATAAATCGATTGTGACGTGCGCTGTGTGGCATGTAGCGCCGTCTTGTTGGAACCACAACTCATCCACATTCATGCCATCCAATTCGGGAACAAAATAGTCGGTTATCATGGCTCTATACCGGTCTCCATTAACGGTAGCTGCCTCTCCAGCATTATTGCGGAAGAAGTATGGCTCAATGACTCCACCAGCCCATAGAGCACACCAAACAGTCAGTTTTTGTGGATGTAATGGCGTTTCAAGGGTCTCATGTGGATTCTCTTCACTCCAAATGCGGCAATTTTGCTTGTTGACGTAGCCATTCAACCAAAAATGAGCCTCATCACTGAACAAAATTTTGCGATGAAAATCAGCATCGAAATCAATCTCATTTTCGGCCCATACACCAAAATCACGACGCATTGCATGGTCTCGCGGCTTTAATTCTTGCACAAGCTGGATCTTGTAAGGTCGCAAGCCAAGATCTTTGCGCAAAATCTTCCATAAAGTTGATGGACAAAGCTCCAATTGCTGTGCACGGTGGCGAATCGATTCATTCGGGTCCTCTTCAACACTTTGCTCTACAGCGGCAATTGTTTCTTCGGTGCGCACTGTTCGACGTCTCTGCGGATGCGTATTATCACATAGAGTAAACGTAGTGCGAAAACGATCCATGGTTAACCGAATTAATTGCTCTGATGGACGATTATGTCGACCATAAAATAGACGGAGCTCACGGTAAACTTCGCGAACTGAACCATTATTTTCGAAATAAATTTGCACGATTTGCAAGCGTTGTTCTTTTGTCAACCTGTTCATGATGAAATGGCAAACCAAACTGAACATAAATGACATTAGAGTTGCCAGATTTGACCACAAAATGCCAGTTTTATCTCTATTCGAAAAACAAACCTGTAAAAAAAACACCCTGTATCATTTTGCAATATGAAATTAAAATGCCTCTTGGCAACGAGACAGTAGCTCAGTAAAATGCTCTTACTAACCCTTGGTACTTCAATAGAGCGGCGAAGCATAAAACATGTCCTTTGTAGGCTTTTACTGGCTTTGTTTGACGATTTAAAAAGGAACACTTTTCGGGGAAATTTTTAATATCAAAGAAATAGAGGAAATTCAACATGGAAATATCTTACACATAAAAAGAGATCGAAAGGGGTGAAATTAGTACTTTATTTACTCATAAAAATCTAGCTAAGATAACATTTGTCCCTCGGGGGTGGGAGTTTCTCCAAATCATTAGTCCTCGAACCCTAGAAGAGAAAACATACGACATTGTATTGAATGTTGAGATCGAGAGCCCAATGATAATAGCTAGGCCTTCAACAACCGTTTTAACTACTATGAGCTCAAACCACTAGCCACTTTGGGCACTATATTCGCTAAGCTTAATTCTCGCTATTGCTCCAACCAGTTGGTTTGATCAATAAATCTATTGCCAACGGTTTTGTGTTCGATATTACCTAGAGCTGCGCGCTATGAATGAAAAAAGTGACCGTTTCACTGTAGCCTAATTCACAGTAGCGTCTGCATTCCTCATTGAATGGATTATCAAATCTCTTTGGGTATCGGCCCAACTATCCGAGAAAGAACATCGTTAACATCTTCCAATTCCTAAGCAAAGCGATATTTCATTGGATTCTAACGCTTGTTTAGAGTTTGCAGGAGTTCGATTAATATTTCGGTTAGAGGTTATGGTTGCCCACACAAAGCAGGTAAGACAGTCAATTAGAGTACATACACATCAGCTGTGTGGTTCAAGAACAGCTTCTCGATGCCAAATTTTGGAAAGTTTAGAAAGAAGAAAGCGCATCTTTTGGGAGTCCGAAATGACGAGGGAACATTAAAGGTGCACCCCCTTCGCTGTATATAAAGAGATTAATGATTTGTTTTGTTGCAGATTCAAGTCTGAAACCCTGAGTTTTATAAATATTCTGGTAATGACATTAGGTACCACAGCTCGGCACTCTTTCAAGAGTTTTAACGAACAACATAAGCTTTCCAGGTGTTGCCAAGTCAGTAGAAAAGGCAGACAATTTTATTCTCTTTTAGATATGCAGTTATGGCTGTTTTGTTCTTGCATGATGTTGTTGTGATGCTAAGATGAATGTGAATCATTTAAAAATTTATGGACCAAATCCGTCTTTTGAATTGTAAGAGTCGTTAATGGCGCGAGTAAGGTAAATATGACATTTACAAGCTTATGAATGTCTGAGCTCGGGAACAGTAGATGTGAATATATGTTGGTACCTGCAGCATCACGCAAATAGATTGTTGCAAACATTAACAAAAACAAAGAAGTAAGGGGGTCTAAGTTCGCGTATAACCGAATATTATATACACGGCTGTCTGCCGAAATAAAAAAAATTAATTCTATGTTGAAAAAACAGCTTAAAAGTGACACCACTACAATTGCCAAACATGTATTCATACTACATATAATAAAAGAGTAGATGAGTTCTTGGTAAGTTCAAGTTTATTTCTCAACTGAATTCACATCTTCTTCTTAACGACTAGTGAAGCTTAAGCATGATTTAATGATTTATATGGTTGACGCGAACGGTCAACAACACGAAATTACCGTTTGACGTCGGTGAATTCTTATGTCAAAATGCACATGTGAGAGGGAACGCGCAAAAACGATTCGCCTATTTTCTAAGCTTTTGACATAAGGTGTGGATGAGGAAGAAGAAGACGCTATGTCATTTGAAGCGACCATATAAATTATTTGATCATGAGCTTAAGTTGAAATTTATAGATAACGGTTAATGAAAGAGAGTTATATTAATTGGAATGTAGATTTTAAGAGAAAGAATGATAGCTTATAAACTAAGAGGATAATAAAGAGAAGGTGGGAGAAGAGTGATAGTGCCAGTATATAACTATATAGAGCCGTTGTTGTGTGAGAATACATGTCATGCATGCTTGCTTGAGTTGATGTTACTGTATTAAACGCTGCCATACGATGCCCAATATAATAATAATAATAATAATAAAATAAAATTAAGTAAAATAAACTAAATTAAAATAAAATAACATAAAATAAAATAAAATAAAATAAAATCAAATCAAATAAAATAAAATTAAATAAAATAAAATAAAACTAAATAAAATAAAATAAAATAAAATCAAATCAAATAAAATAAAATTAAATAAAATAAAATAAAACTAAATAAAATAAAATAAAATAAACTGAAATGAAATGAAATGAAATGAAATGAAATAAAATAAAATAAGATAAAATAAAATATAATAAAATGAAATGAAATGAAATTAAATAAAATAAAAAAAGAATAAAATAAAATAAAATAAAATAAAATGAAATAAAATAAAATAAAACAAAATAAAATGAAATAAAATGAAATGAAATAAAATAAAATAGAATTTAATAGAATGTAATAAAATGAAATAAAAGAAAAAAAAATAAAAGAAAAAATTAAAAAAAAAATAAGTTAAACTGAAATAAAATAAAATTAAATTAAGTTAAAAAAAATTTTAACCACATAAAATAAAATAAAATAGAATTAAAATTAAAAAAAATAGCAAGAAAATAGCGTAATCAACCCTATTATCGTTGTCAATATTAACCAAAACAACAAGGAAAGGAAACGGTAAAGTTAAGAAAATCAAATGGAGTAAATAAAATAAATTACAAAAAATGGAGCCTTAAACTAGTATGCTATTAAAGAAAGGAAAAAGAAAGTAGAGGAAAGTAAAGAAAAGTTGAGGAAGGAAAGAGAGGAAACAATAAAATATATACAATAAAAGAAAGAAAAGGAAAACAATTTTAGAGGAAAGGGACAACTCTTGAATTTCTGTTTTCCTCGTGAACACTATATCTATCTCGCTTCTTTTATACCACTACCTACCGTTAGACGTATAAAATCACTGTACTTTGTAAGTTTTGCTCAGCCGAGTATAAAAATTGATAACAATTTCTCCTTTCAACTGCCGTAGGGAAACTAAAATGTTTATGGACTTCGACTTAAAGCAAGACACACCCACCATCGCATGAACTTAAAAATGTTTGTATATATGTAGGTATTTATAAACGAATCTCGAGAATATCCATATGTAAAATTCATATGCAAATGTGTGCATTATGCGGCGTCATCCAACCGAAATGCATGAACGAATACGTTAATTTTGCATGAAGCAACAATAGCAAGCAACAAAATCACTCACAGCCAGCAATGTAAGGCTTCAACTGGTACAGCTGCAATTGTTGTCGCCTGCTCCTGTCCTCCCTCAACCCACCTCCTACTACACGACCACATTTGTTTATTTGAAGGTATTCGCAAGAGAATTGCGATTTTCATTTTCAACTTCGTCATTGTCGTCGTCATCATCATCATCTTCTACAACGCCAACTTGGCTGCTATCGCTCATTCGCTCATTCACTCAACTCCTGCCAAATTGAATAGCGTTGGGCCATTTTTTGTTGTAATAAGTTAAATAGCGAATGTAATGAGGCAATGACCCCGTTTTTGTTTGCGCACGTCAGGCAGAAATTGCATCAAAAGCTTTGGAATGCACAATTGACGCTGCGAAGGTGATGAAGCGGCGCAGTGTGTTTGTTGTGCAGCACATACATACTTACATATCCCCCTACCCCTAAAAAAAACACCCTTTACATGCATAAGAGACACCGAAGGGACCAAAAGTTATTCAATTAAATGCATGAGCTTTAAATTCCTTCACGGTGTTGCTACACCGAACGAGTTGGCTGCATGAAAAGAGATGAATGGTTTTGAGGTGAAGAACAATCTAAGATATTTATAAGTGTCTGAGCTATAAACTACTTAAATGGAGTAAGTGTTTGCTCAGGAATTTAAAATATTTCAAGGATGGAGTGTGGGCACAGAGGTTTAGTGTACGATTGTAGTAAAGGGCTATGGACCGTTGGGTGGCAGGTGGTTGTTCTTGTTTATACTTACGTCGTCGAGCTCATCCCAGGCTAGGCCTTGGGACCGTAACCTTGAAATTTGGTCGGACTACAGGAACATTGGAGTTGACTAGATAAGATCTCTTCATGGAGCACGTGAAGAAATGGTTCAAGTAAAGAGGAGACTCTTCTTAGGCGCCTTTTACTCTACCCAGATCGAAATTGTGCCATATTAATGCGTATCTAACTGGTTAGATTCAGGTAAATTTAGCTCCTATACACGCACTCGGCGGAAGTCAACGAAAATAATGATGGTTCACTTTGGGGATGTCTACAAAGGTTTTAGGTATTATTGGATCTCATCACGGAGCTCGTAAAAAGGTTCACCCTTGTTAGGCCCCAAGCTATTGTTTGTTTGGATGTCCAAGAAATACTTTAATTGAGGTTACTCGGAACTCATCTGTCCTCTAACTAGTTTATGCACCAGCCCAAGAGCACAAAAATAATAAATGGTATGACCAACGGGCATCTTAATGGCATCAAGCTCGACCTAGCCTTCGGCCTGCATTTATTTACAGAACTGGTATCCTATTATCATAGTGGAAAGAGGTGGTCTCAAAATAAGAAAGGGAAGAAGACCTCAAAGACTATAGATAACCCTACACATCAGCTTCAGCTGTGCTATTCTACGTTGTTCCAACGATAACCGACGTATACCAAAAAGCTGCCTGCTCAGAATAGGCCAAGATGAGATTTATTAGGTCAAACTTGTAAGTCGCAAGAAACTCGACTTGCTTCTAGGGGAAAAAACAGTTTAGTTCAGGACTCACTCTGGTTCTAAGCGAGTTTACAATTAGTTATTTTTGGATCGTGCATTAAATAGCATTAATTTGATTTTGTTGTTAATAGCGCTTCGCCCTGTCTAATGGGCACGAACACTCTGAGGATCAAACTCTTTAACGGAAGTCCAAGGAAACGCACAGTTTTAATAGGGTTGGATTAGAGTGCTATTGGTGTTGAAAAAGTAGGTTCAATTGAAGATATGTTTATTTAGTATCGTGAGGGGACATACCACATGCACGGTAAGTATTTGGATTGGTGAGGTTGTGTCCGAATAAGTAAGAGTTTAATCTATTACAATATTCAGAATGCAGTTGCGCTAGCATAGCTCTAGTCTCTCTCGGGAGGACGCTCTCCTTTACAGCTATTTCAGGTGGTTGGATATCAGTTACGGGGAGACCGAGATCCGACTCGGTGTGGAGGTCATTTAGAGCCCGGCTTTGGTTACGCAGATCAAATGGCAAGTTACGGAGATGTTTCTTCATGTCTCTAGGAGGCGGAGCTTCATCCAATAAATGACGTTTAGGATGACTGGTTTTGTGACAGTAAGTTAAACCTGCCTGCTCAACAGTTCCACGTGCTCACGAATATTGAGCATTTTAATCTCTTGATGGAGGTGAGACATAGATGACACAAGAAGACATCCCCGGCAGTTCTGAAGGCGGTAATTTGGCGACCTTATCGGCGCAGCGTAATCAATAGCGGGTCGGTCAATAACCTTATATGTAGCAAGCAACGTCTCTCTATCCAAGTGCTGCCCGTAAGTGACTTGAAGATCTTTTTGTGGCTCTGTACCTTCGAGGCTATTGCGGTGGCATGACCAGCGCAGGTGAGGCCGTTGTCAAATGTCACGCCTAAGACTTTGGCGTTGACAGCTACGTGGACGTTTAACTTTTGCCATCTCTGAGGTTGGAAATAGGGCCAGAATTCGCTCGGTGGAGAAGCTGGAAAAGTCTCGTTAACGCATAGTTTCAGTTGGTCTCACAAGACAATTTTTGTTGTTTCACTTTCGGCTGTTTCACTTGCTTCATACAGGAAGTTAGAGAAAGTTTCCTGCTCTCAAAATACTTCGGTATTTATCAGTTTAATTTCATATGTATTTCCTTTCTCTTACTTACCTCATTTTCGACTTTGATAAGCAATTTTAGATCTGAAAGGGAGAGAAAAGATGTCATATTATTTTAAGCTTTGTGAGAACTTGGTTGGTTTGGAGATTGAGCATACAAAACAAATCTTGTTACGGGCTAAAATTTATGATAAATTCTCAGGAGGTGCTTTTGTGACCAATATAAAGTTTCCATTCCCTAGAACTCCGAATTTATTTGATATTTCTATATTAGCCAATTCAATATCGCTCCGTACTAATTTGTATCAGCTATTTCATATTTGGTATAGAGGTACTCAACTGAGGAAGTGCGACATTAAAGACGAGGTATAAAACAAAAGAATAGAAAAGGCGGGAGAGGGCGAGGAAGAGGAAAAAAGAGGTAGCGGGAAGGTACATGAAAAAAAATCAGATTCGGACTAGCTGAATATAAATAGGAAGGGGAATAAGAATAGGAATATTAATAGAAGAAGGTAGAGGAAGATTAATTGGAATCAGAATATAAACGGAACATGAATAGGTAAAGGAAGTTGAAGGTTAATAGGAAAAGGAGACAGGAGAATAGCAAAGGAGAGTGACAAACGATAAGGAAAGGGAGACGGAGATAATAGGGCAGACTAGGAGCAGAACGAGAGAAAGCGAGAGATATGAAGTGGGAGGGATTATAGTTGTTGAAATTAAGCGCTGGACAAAATCTGCAAGCTCTGCTAGTGATAATATATTATTTGTATCCATAAGTTTCAAAATTAAGTATTTAATATGTAATAATTTCAATTATAATTTTCTACCCTTTTTGCGTGATCCTTTTATCTAACAAACTGTTTATGTTCCAGTTTATGAATCAAAGTACGGTTTCACAACATTTTCCACTAATTAACTTTTAACGTTCTATCGCTCCTACTATAACTACAGCCTTTTGCTGCAAATATACACACCTCCACCTCCAGCGTCAACTCGTCGTTCGTCCATCACATTTGATAGTCAGTTATTAGCTAAGTGGAACTGAGCATGAGTTGGTGTAGATATGTTAGAAGCTGGCATTGGTAGTTGAATCTGGTTTCTGTTTCACTAGCTGTTAGCCATATAATTTAACACCGTTGAACTATTTTATGAGCGCACTGACTACTCGTTTACTATTTATTACACATGGGCGTAGTCACACTTCTAACGAAGAGGGTGCATAATATAGATGGTTGCTAGTCAATCGGTTGGATACTAAGACCAATGTCGGATCAATCTAAAGAAATGGTGACCATGTTATTGATTATTCAGTTTGCATCTTTACGGGACAAACATGATATTTTCTAGCCAAAAGTATTCATCGGATTAGTCCTAAACATATCCATGGGGGTGATTACCCAGCCTTTCTAGCAAAGTCGCCCCATTTAGTTGATATTAAGTGATCGGATGATATACTCGCTACATAACTGGCGATTGATTGGTAGGACAAACAATTTTATGCGAGTCGAGTCTCGATCAAAGTCATCAAGAGAATTTAAAGAACCTTCTGGGTTCTACTGACTCTTAGTTAGAAACAAATAACTACCTGAAAACTGACAGTATCATTCTTGGATGCGTGTTATGGAGGTTGACGCATTGTTTAAGAAGGGGGCGGCCCTGTACGAGCATACGATAGAAGTCCTGGTCGGGGTAAGAGAGCGGAAGCGCAGACAAGAGTTGCATAGGATCGACCAGGAAAAAAGGGCGTGGAATCATGCGCGGGGTGGCAAAGTCTCCAAGATTACGTGCAAAGCATATGATATGAGGTCAGGGCAATTTGCTCCTATCCCTAAAAAGGGATTACTGCCTTTTGGCATTGCATGCGAACAATTTAGGTCTCGCCGGTGACTATAGATATTGGAAGTGCGGGCTGGAGGAGGATACGGTTGATCACCTTTTGTGCTCCTGTCCTGCGGTCGCATTAATGGTGCTATTCTCAGCTTGCTTGTCATCTACCAACGAGGTGGTGACAGCTGCAATGATTATTGCAAATTATAGGAACAAGTGGAAGACTTCGATTATTAGGAGCTCCACAACTATGAGATCTCGGAGCGGCAAGTAGGATAGCACATAGAATGATTCTAGTTTTTACCAGGCGGTCGGAGTTATTCCTTAACGCAGTTCCTGGTTCAAGAAAGGGGTATCGGTTCTGGTCTAAGAAACTTCTGGAAGCACTATGGACATTTTCAGTCAGGCAGACCGGCCAGCTCAACCTAACCTAACCTACGGAGGCTCGTTGCAATATATTTGGAACTTATAATAGCCACAAAACATTGGTTGAGAGAAACTCTATAACATAAATCCCTATGGAAAATGTCCCCAGATAACTTGGCAGGGCAACCGATTTATTTTGACATGCGTGGTGGTGAGAAGTCTGTCGACCTTTGGAAAAGCGAAGCAAGAGAAAGAACAGGAATTAAAGAAAGCGGAATATAAAGAAGAAGGGGGTAAGAAATGGGAATATGAATAGAAAAGGGACTGGGTATACGAAGTGGGTTGGGAATAGGAAAAGGGAGAAAGGGATCAGTCATAGTAAGTAAGAATGAAAAAGAAGTGGTAGATGAGGCTAATATGAGGAAACAGAAATAGGAATGGAAAAAGGGCTTTAAATAGGGAAAGCAGGAGAGAAGAAGTAAAGAAATCAGGCATAATAAATACGAAAAGAAATAACTTGAAAGGTGTAGATGAAGCGAGGATGAGAAGAGGAGAAAGTATAGCACTAACAGAAATAGGAATAGAAATGGGAATATGAAGAGGAAACGAAATGGAATGGAAATAGAAATATCTATGAAAAGTAAAGTGATGAGTCATGGAGAGTAGGAATGGGAAAGAGTTAATTAGAAGAAGGAGGAAAAGGCAGGTGAAGACGTAGATGAAGACGGGAGAAAGGACTATTTTCCAAACGTGCGGTAGTGCATATATCGGCAGGGCAACGTCCACTTTTCTAATATTTATTTTATTCATAGAAATATTGAGATTTGGTGTCTCGTCGAGAGGACAAGCTCTATTTCTTGAAGTGACTGGCCATACGCATGCCTTAGGTAAAGCTCAAAGTTGCAAGAAGTCTTTACTGACAATTAGTTTGATACGATAGCATCATCCTTTCTGACACGACAGCATAAGCTCTTAGCATGCGATAGAGAAATACTTCTAGGCTACTTCTAACTGAGAGTGTCCAAATCGCTTGTGCATTAACGAAAGCCACTCGACGTGAAAAAATGCTCCCACAGCAATGTATTTCGGGGTGTAAACGTTTTAGTTGAAAACATAGTGCAAACGGAAGGAAACGTTTGTTGATTCTTAGATGGGGTAGCAAAACCCACTTGCCCGCTTTTATGCTCACGCCCATGCATACATTTATCGACTGCCAGCTGTTTGAGTGATAACCGCAAACTATGAGCGCGCCAAAAATATGAAATTAACTTGGCAACATTGTCACATCACAGGATTACGTCGGTCGTCGGTCGGCAACGTATGTAATTGTAGTTAACTGTTAAATTTATGTACAAACATATGTATGTATGCATTTGGAGTGTCAGTGATGATACTTCAACTACGAGTACAACAACAAAAAATATGATTCGCATTTGTCATGCAAGCGAGTTGAGTACAAACTTTCAAACTCTCCTATTCATCTATCCTTCCATTCATGAAACCAACCAAGCAACCATCCGTTCATTCATCTATCCACCGCATCTGTATGGCGTACAGGGTGGCGCAAAAGTCATCCTCCTATCAGAAAATGCTATAAATTTTGCGATTGGCCCCTAAAGTCAGTTCTGTTTTGACATTTGTGTAGTAAACACATGCAAAATACACGTTAATAAACAATGTTACGCTACACTGCTCCAGAACGCGGAATATTGCTGACTATTTATTTGACCAATAATCGGTCGGGGCCAAACGGTTACTGTAAATGGTGAGCGCTACAGAGCAATGATCAACGAGTTCTTTTTGCCGCAACTTGATGAATTGGGATTGGAAAACATGTGGTTCCAACAAGACGGTGCAACAGCACACACTGCACGTGCCACAACCGATATGCTGAACATCGGAAGCTTACTTTTGCGCCACCTTGTATTAGTTGTTACAATTTATGTTCTTTAAGTGTCGAGCAAAAGGGAATGTGTGTATGTGGATTCGAAATACAGGATAATAGTGGTGTCAACATTATCCATCCACTGCCAGAGCTCATTGACATGGACGCATGACTTTCGGTATTCATCCTGACAAATCCAGCTGGCAACAGCTATCACACTGACAACGACAACTACAACTACCAGGAGGATTTAAGCGTCAAACCATTGCTGCTTACTGCGACGCACTTGAACGTCTCCTGACCGCAATGGCAAGCAGCGCCACCTACATACAACTGTCTATTGAGTGAATCGCTTGGTAGCCCTGCAGCATATTTTGCTGTCAGCGTTTTAGTGGGCACTCCCGCTCATTCCTTGCCAAGAGCGTTGTGGGTATGGGTATTCATGTTTTGAATTTAATGTGGCGTAAGCTTTGTCACAACTGCCACTTGAAACTTTTACGACTTGTGGTAGGATTACTGTAGCAGCTACTGTTGTGGTTTGTGATTTTTTTGTTTTTGGTGTTGTTACTCTTTAGTACTTGCATTACTACATTATCTTTAAATTTATCGTCCTACCTCATCTGAAGTTTCGTTTTGAGGTTTTATTGTCTTCTACAGATATTAAAGATCACCTTTCCTCAGCCCTGAGTACGAAAAAAACCAAAATTACCAAAAGTTTAATGTTTACCTAGAATCCCCACCTAGTGCTAGAAAGACTGTAGCTGAAACGATTTGTCTCTTGTGTTTCGGCCGCCCCTCTGCAGAGCCGAAGGGCACACTTAGGCCGGGTGTTCCTTGTGATATCAATAAATAGGGGCTAAATCCCCTTCCTCCTTTAAACGTTCAGGAAGTTGAACCAACCTGTTCGCTTAATGTAGATCAAACAACTAAAGAAGCACTTGTTTAGGCACTCCACTAATGGAAAGACTTTTTATGAACGTGAAAATGTTGATGCTCGATAAGAGATTTGAGAGTGAAGAGGTCATTAGTGGAACAAATGCCTGTTTTGAGAGTCTTAAAAATAATATTATTTGGAAGGTAATGCATACTAAGCTTGTTTACCTTAACTTCATTTTATCAATATCAGGCTCTCAAGCCAACGATATGCGAGTAGCAGGAGTTTTGAATGTCATGTATAAATAAAACTAAGTTCAAAGGCCAATGGCGGAAAATCGGAAAACCATTGAAACTTTTGGTTCTTGCCAACAGTGACAGCTTTCAATGCAAAGTCAGGGAATGGCTCTTAGTAGAAATATATTTTTTTATCATAGATCGAGATATTTACGAGAACAGGACTTAACTCTAAGGCCCGGTTTTTCAGTACAAGTTCAACTTAATTTGTCAGTTAAACTAAGCTTAAACTTGTTACGCAGTTTTTCAGTCAACTTTAAACGAAGTTTAAACGTAGTTTAAGCGCCCAATTTGGCAGGGTTAAACTCTAGTTAACCTGTTAGCTGTTTGCATATTCGATGGTTTTGGTTGTGAAACAATAAGCTGAACGCAATTAAGAAAGGGCGATATTTTTATATTTAATTTAATATGGGATATATCATCTGACGAAAGTGATTATAGTGATGCAGAAATTGGCGAAATGCTAACTATTACAATACTGAGGAGAAGCAATGGCGTTGAATATGTGTACAAATATTATCTGTTGCCGTATCTAGATAAAGAAAAAACCAATGTTGCCGTATAAAAAGCAAATCTTAAAAGCGGCCTTAAACTCTCACTGAAAAACCGCTCTGCAGTTTAACTGGAGTTTAAATTTATGCCGAGTTTAAGCAAACTTAGTTTAAACTGAGCTTAACCAAGTACTGAAAAACCGGGCCTAAATTGTGAGTAAACGTTAAATTAACACAGTTCAATAGGGAAATCTTCTCCCTAGCAGCCTTGAAGTTTAATCAAACGTATAACCAGACCTATTAAATAATGATTACTAATCGTAATGATTACCCGGTTGTTTAATTATTTTCTTGAGAACCCATTCAATGATTGATTACATTTTTAATGATTATTTTTCAATTAATTAAAAAAAAAATTGTTAAAAAATAACCATGATTTTTCAGGATTATTAAAGTTAGACAGGGTAGTGTCATATATTTTCGCCGTTTGATCCAAAGGTGCAGCGGCGGTCCCTAAATCTCATCCACACGGAGTCGGTAAACTCCTTTTTCAGCTCTCGTCCGGCGAATGCAGTCCTACAGGCACAAGCTCCACCTGTTGCCGATGAGGAACGCAAACTGCCTAGGGAGAAAAGAGTCATGTTGACCCAACTTCGTTCTGGATACTGTAACAGACTAAACTCTTACCTATCCAGACTGAACTCTGACATGCCAAATGTCTGCCCGGCATGCGGCGTGTCTCCCCATGATACTAATCATCTTTTCATCTGCTTAATCGAGCCTACTCTTCTAACAGCAATTTCACTCTGGTCCACCCCGTTTCAGCAGGTTAAGTAGTCGCTAGCACAACCACAACAAAAACAACGATTATTAAAAAAAATCCACAAAAAAAAAAATTCTTGTTTTGATTCCTTTTGATTACACTGGATCACAAATTCCAACTTTTTTTCTGCACCAGAGACGCCATAGTGAAATTCCTATGTAAAATCACCTCCTAATTCCGAAAACCAAGGTTATTTTTACTTGAATGGTACCGTTTTTGAGATATTTACGATTTACCGTTATTTCAAAAAACAAAAAAGATGGCTCCACTTAATCGTGTATATCTCAAGAACAAACTGAGCTCTTCCAAAACGGTTTGAAAAATTTATAAGCTTATAAAATTTACTATAATCAGTACATACAACACTTTTTGCTAGGACCTGCAGATTCAAACATATTGAACAATCATTACGGATTTTTTAATTTTTTTTTGTAAAAATATAAAAAAATTTGTACTTTGCGAGGAAGCATCTCTAAAACTTTTTGTTTTTTTGCAGATATTTTTTCCCCCCTCTAATCTCTGTTTTATTACAAAAAAAATAAGCTATCAGTGAACAAAATCGATGAACTAATACAAAAGTTATAAGCATTCAAGTAAATATATCCATTTAATGCTTAAGTACCCTACTGGTACATATGTGTTAGTATTCGTATATCAGTTAGTTAGCAGGTAGATTTTCGAAAAGTTATTAGATACAAAAAGTTGTTAGTGTCGTTTTCTCAAACCTAGGTACATTTTAAACAAGAGCATATTTTTGAGGCAGGTAGTGTTTTCTTTGTAGAACTAGGGAACCTTTTTGTTTAGGTAGGCTTGAATTTTTACTGGATCTAAGTATAAATAAGAGTACATGCGCCTTGTTCCTTCATAATATCTGCAAGGCTCGCCGGATACTGTTCAGTTTATAATTGCAGTTTATAACCCGTCATTTACTTAAAATAAAAAATGAATAAAAGGGCGCGAGAGTTTGAGTGTACAAATGATCCAGATATGTTCTGTTTCATCTGCGGTCAATTTATTGTTAAAAGTATGAGACGTGTGTTTTCAAATCCTTTGAAAGTTACATACTATAAGTGTTTTGGAATTGAGCCTAAAAACCATGGACACCGAACACTGTGTGCACCTCATGCCGAGTCGAATTGATTTCTTCGGAAACCGGAACAAAAAGGTACGTTGTAAAAATTAGGAATTTGTTCCCTTTTAATGCATAGGTGACTAATTCCTGAAACTATCTATTTAGGCGACGTGTGAAATTTATTACACCAATGAAGTGGAGGGAACCAACTTGCCATTCAACGGACTGCTATATTTGTACTACAAAAGTACTTGGGGTTGGAAAGTCCAGAAAAGTAACCTATGCGAGCGTATCTACAGTGTCATTACCAGAACTAATTTCAACAGAAGCGACATTGCCAGAATCAAATTTAACTTTAGTTCCGGCTCCAGTTTCATTGTCAACAGTAGTATCTGATTACGCGGCATCATGTTGTACTGAATTTCAAACGGAAAACGAAAGAAATTCTTTGTCACAAGCACAACTCAATGATTGGATAAGGGATTTGGAATTGTCAAAGGAAAAGGGCGAACTACACGCCTCTCGAATGCAACAATTTAAATTTGTTTCATCCGATGTTAAGGTAACATATTATAGAACTCGTCACGAAGAATTTTCCAAGTACTATACGAAGGAGGACAGTATTTGTTACTGCAAAGACATTGCTGGTCTATTCAAACAATTTGGTGAACCATATGATTCAAAAGAGTGGCGATTGTTCATAGACGGCAATAAATTAAGTTTAAAGGCCGTATTATTGCATATTGGCAACCAAAAGCCATCTATCCCGATCGCGCATGCAGTAAATACGAAGGAAACATATGAGATAATGCAAAAATTGCTCAAGTTAATCAAATACGAAGAACATGATTGGAAAATATGTGCCGATCTTAAAGTCGTTGGAATGCTATGTGGTCTACAAAGTGGATACACAAAATACTGTTTCTTTCTATGCAAATGGGATAGCCGAGCTCGTCAAGACCACTACATCATAAAGGATTGGCCAGAACGAATCGAGTTTCAAGTTGGGGTAGATAACATAAAATACTCTCCACTTATAAAGAAGGAAAAAATAATTCTACCTCCGCTCCACATCAAGCTCGGCCTTATCAAAAACTTTGTGAAGGCTTTGGACAAAGAAGGCGAAGATTTTCATGATTTGAAGACAATCTTCCCAGAGATTTCAGAAGCAAAAATAAAGGAAGGGATTTTTGTGGGACCGCAAATAAGGAAAATGATGACCAATAACCATTTCAAAGAACTATTGTCACCAGTGGAGGCAGCAGCGTGGGATTCTTTTGAAAAGGTCGTTACTTCTTTTTTAGGCAAACACAAAAGTCCTAACTACGAGATGATAGTGAACGACTTAATCAAAAACTATGCGGAAATGGGTAAATAAAAAAACATATTATAATAAATTATATATTACATAAATTTACATGAGAATATATAGCCATAAATCTGAATTCATCGTCCAGTTCCGAACAAACAAGAACGGGAAAAATATAAACAAAAAATTTGTTCTGAATTGAAAGATAAATCCAGCCTAAGAAAATTATATATGTACTAATGTGTCACTTATGTATTTATCTAATTTACTTTTTTATTTTCTTTCAGGAGTAAATATGTCTTTAAAAATTCATTTCTTACACTCCCACTTAAATTTTTTCCCGAAAAATCTTGGCGACGAAAGTGACGAGCATGGCGAAAGGTTTCACCAGCAAATGAAAGTGATTGAAAGTCGGTATCAAGGATTCTGGGATGTCGCTATGATGGGCGACTACTGTTGGTTTCTCATAAGAGAAACCGATCCTAATCTAAATAAGCGTCAAAACAAGACACATAACTAAATATAAATAAAACGGATATCGAAGTACCAGAGGAATGCCGTTGGATACTATCGATGGGTAGGAAGTTTTCTCTCCCAGTAACCAGAAAATCTTTCTCTCCAATACATATAATTGCGGATTTGGAACAGGGAGTGCAAGAGATAGAAGATGATAGGGAAAAGGACATCACGCGCAGTAACATCGCTGCCAAAATTAATAACTTCCGAAACAAAATTAAAAATAACGACAAAGAGAAGTTCATCATCATGGCATACGAAAACACGGAAAAGTTTGTAAAACAACATAAGGATGAGATTGTAATCACATATGCCGATAAAGGTAATAAGACGGTGATGATGTACAAGAGTGAGTATGAGTTGAAATTAATGGAGCTACTAAATGACAAAAATGTGTACAAAATCATGAGAACTGATCCAACGCAACAACTAATACGTAAAAATAATAACATAGTAAACGACTTATTAAGAAATAAAAACATAGATACAAAACTTAAATATCAGCTCACATGCTCAGCAGCCAACGCACCCAGGCTTTACGGGCTCCCTAAAACCCATAAACCGAATACACCATTAAGACCAATATCATCATCCACGAATGTACCGTGGCAAAAGCTAGCTAAATTCATGGGAGGTATTCTCAAAAATATTATATCGGATGAATATAACATAAAAAACTCGTTTAAATTGAAAGATGCGCTTAAAACTATTACAATAGAAGATGATGAATATGGAATGATGGTATCCTTTGATGTCATATCCTTATTTACTAATATACCGGTTCACTCAGCGATACAAACCATAATAGGAAAATGGCCAATGCTGGAGCAACACACTACAATCGGTAAAAGAAATTTTCAATCAATACTTGAATTCTGCCTTCGGGATAATAATTATTTACAATATAACGAGAAAGTTTATCAACAAGTTTACGGCATGCCCATGGGTAATCCATTATCTCCAACAATCGCTGATATTGTACTTGACAAAATTTTTGACGACAGCATAGCTGAACTAAAAACAAAGGACATATACATAAAATACATAGCCAAATATGTAGATGATGTATTTGCAATAATTAAAACTAAAGACGTGGAAGACATTTTAAAAGTGTTGAACTCGCAACACACTAAAATTAAATTTACAGTCGAAAAAGAGGAAAAAAGCCAAATAGCCTTCCTAGATTTAAAAATACATAAAAATCGTAATAGTAATTTATCATTTGACTGGTAAGCAAAAGAAGTTGCCTCTGGTAGAATAATTAACTACCACTCAAACCACCCTTGGTATCAAAAGAAGAATACTGCGACCAGTCTTGCAAGAAAAGTTTTTTCACTATGTGATAATATTTTCATGGAAAATAACAAACTCAAAATCAAAAATTTACTTACAAAAAATAGTTATCCAACACAAATAATTGATGCAATAATAAAAGAAGCTTTGAAAAAAATGAAGCCTACGGAACCAAATAATTTAAATAGTAGAGAAAATCCGGATAAAAAATATATTGGGTTAAAATATATACCGGGCCTAACCGATAACCAGGCGCTCAGCAAAATTATAAAAACTGATAAAATTAAATATGCACACAAAACACACAACACCTTAAACAGAATATTTACAAAAACAAAGGACCCAATTAAAAAGGAAAAACAACATAATGTGGTCTACGAAATTAGATGTAAAGGGAACGGGAATGAAATCTGCGAGCAGCGCTATATTGGTACTACCAAGCGCTGTCTACAAGTACGAGTCAACGAACATATGGCTGATGCAAAAAACAAAAAAACAACAACAGCACTAGCACAACATCTAACCAACAAAAATCATACAGCTGATTTCGATAACACTAGAATATTAGACATTGAAAACAGAACAAACAAGAGAATGACGATGGAAAGCCTTCGTATACAACAACAATTACACAGTGTGATGAATTTTAAGGAAGACTTGGACAAAATAAACAACGCATACACAGCTGTGATACAGTACGGTGATGGTGGAAAAAACAGTAGGAAGCAAAATTATACAGGGCGCCAATAAAATCAAAAACAAAATAGAATGTTATTTTAAATTTAGTATTTTTGTTTTGCATACATACCATATAAAGTAAGTGTATAATTATTACCATTGAGTGGGATATTTATGTTATTTATGGTTGTTTTTATTAATTGTTTTTATTAACTGTTTCTTTAAATAAAATTCAGACTCCCTGAGGAAGATGCTGAAGCATCGAAACGCGTAGGAGGGTAAAGGAAAATTTAGTTTTTTGCCTTCTAATTTACCGGCCGCAAAGCTCCAACCCAGTAAACAATTTACTAGTACTTTTGGCCCAACAATTAAAACTATTCAAGACACATAACTTTTTCAATTATAAAATAAGATCATAGAGTTAAGACAGAACCATATGTACATATGCTATTATTTGTAGGGTACTTAAGTATTAAATGGATATATTTACTTGAATGCTTATAACTTTTGTATTAGTTCATCGATTTTGTCCACTGATAGCTTATTTTTTTTTGTAATAAAACAGAGCTTAGAGGGGGGAAAAAATATCTGCAAAAAAACAAAAAGTTTTCGAGATGCTTCCTCGCAAAGTACAAATTTTTTTATATTTTTACAAAAAAAATTTAAAAAATCCGTAATGATTGTTCAATATGTTTGAATCTGCAGGACCTAGCAAAAAGTGTTGTATGTACTGATTATAGTAAATTTTATAAGCTTTCAAATTTTTCAAACCGTTTTGGAAGAGCTCAGTTTGTTCTTGAGATATACACGATTAAGTGGAGCCATCTTTTTTGTTTTTTGAAATAACGGTAAATCGTAAATATCTCAAAAACGGTACCTCTCTCTCTCTATGGCGTGATATACAACAGGTATATCATCATAAACCTCCTAAGAGATTTTTGCGCCAAGCTTCTCTTCCAATTTGTGGTGTGCCGATTTGAATTTTCCCTACAAATTGGTGGGACCTACAGTTTTTTGCCGACTCCGAACGGCATCTACAAAGGAGACGAATTTTTGCTGAGAAGCCTGTCATGGCAGAAATACACTCGGAGAGTTTGCCAAACCACTGCCGAGGGGCGACCCCGTTTTGAAAAACTTTTTTCAAATCACTTTTGATGTTACCTGTACCAGGGCTTGAACCATGGACCTTCGGTGTGGTAGGCCGGCAACACTACCTTCACACCACGGCGGCCGCAAAAACGGTACCATTCAAGTAAAAATAACCTTGGTTTTCGGAATTAGGAGGTGATTTTACATAGGAATTTCACTATGGCGTCTCTGGTGCATTTTGGCTGTAAACCAGTGTTATTTTTGATATTTTTTTTTTTATTATTTTTGATTTTTTCAATATTGTTGTAGAAGCACATAAATATGCAGATCAACAATACTGAAAAAAAAATTTAAAATTAAAAATTATCAAAAGTAATCAAAACAACTCTCTTTGATTATTTTAGATTTTCTTCTTTTTTTTTTTTTTGATATTTTTGATTTTGTTTTTTTGATTTTTTCTAATCGTAATCAATTATTAATTGCCCTTTCTTGAAAAACAATTAAAATAATCATTACCAATTAAAAAAGCCATCTAATTAATTTATTACTAATTACTAATCAAATTTAACAAGTCTGTGTATAACATACAGGGTGGCTAATGAAAGCCGCTACCAAAAAAAAATTAAATAACTTTTTTTCTATTTAATGAATCTGGTAAATTTTTTTTTTATTTTGCAGATTGACTTTTACATTTAACAAAAATGGATAACTGGGACACTGAAACAAGAATTTGGATTGTCCGCCGCTATCACGCACTGGAGTCCGTAGTTTCGGTTCAAAGAGAGTATAGGCGCACGTTTGGCGGCAATCCTCCGAGCAGATGGACCATAATAAGACTTGTAAACAATTTTGCCGAGCATGGGACAGTCAACAGAAGACCTTACCATCGAAACCCTTCAGTTCGAACGGAGGAAGCAATCGCTGCTGTAGCTGCTGCCATACAAAACAATCCACGTGTTTCGACAAGAAGCTTATCTGCTCAAATGGGTGTAAGCAGACAGTCATTACAGTCAATTATGCACAAAGATTTGGACTTATTCCCATATAAAATTCAAATGGCCAACAAACTGAACGCTGCAGACTTGCCGATTCGTTTGGAATTTTGCCAGAAGATACTTCAAATGGTGGAAGAGGATGGAAACATGTTGAACTGTCTTTTCATGTCTGACTAGGCCCATTTCGATTTAAACGGCAACATAAACAAACAAAATTGTCGAATATGAAGTGCTTCCAACCCACAGATACTCCATGAGACGGAATTGCATCCACTTCGTGTCACAGTGTGGTGTGCAGTTTCATCACGCTGCATTGTCGGGCCCTACTTCTTCGAAGAAAACGGTCACACCGTTACGGTTACTGGAGACCGTTACTTGAGCATGTTGAGAGAGTTTTTCTATCCAGAATTACGCCGAATGAGAATTTCTTTCAACTCTGTGTGGTTTCAGCAAGATGGTGCAGCTCCTCATATAGCCCAACCTGTTATGACAGAATTGCGACGAAAATTTCCCAATAAGCTGATATCCAGAAACTCCACATTCCGTTGGCCACCCAGGTCGCCTGACCTTACTGCACCTGACTTTTTCTTGTGGGGTTATTGCAAACAGGAAGTCTTCAAAGCAAAACCAACAAATTTGAATGAACTAAGGCAATCCATTCGAGAAACAATTGCGGCTATTCCTGTCTCAACTCTCCAAGCAGTAATGAACAACTTTTTGGTAAGATGCCGCACATGCATCGACGAGCAGGGGGGGCATTTAAATTCCATTATTTTTAAAACTAATTAAGCTATATTTAATAAAATTTAATGAGCTTTAACATGAATAAAAGAAAAATGAATTCCAGGCACTGAAAAAAAAATTATTTGAGTTTCTTAATGTAGCAAAATTCATCAGCCACCCTGTATTTGCGGTATCGACGCAGATCAACAACTTTCCATCACCCATTCACTTAGAAATCCATAGAATGCGGCCACTACAAATCAACGACTTCCTTTCAAAATTATATGGCATCGATAGAGAAATGTGCAAAGCAAATTGCTACAAGAATTCTAAGCTACCGCATTGTCTTAATCGCTTTGTACACGTAGCTACATTCTTGGCTTTGGCCACCAGCTGAATACCCTTTCATTAGCTAGCTTTGAGTCTTCCGTCCTGCAAGATTGCTTCCAAACTCGCAGCTCTCCAACTTGATTTGTTTGTCAGTAGCCGCCACTTAAGTCGACGGACGCACTCACGCATTCGTGTTCTTTCAGTTCATTCATTCTGCTAGTTAATCACTGAATTTATGAACTTTGTAGTGCAATTGATTTTTCCAATTCCTCTCTTACTTTATTTCATTTTATTGTTTCCTTTTCTCGTCTGCCATATTTATTGCCAAAGTAGAATTTGCTACTTGAGGAGGATATTTGCCAGTCATAGTTTTATGCATTGCCTAGCACAATTTCCAGCTATATTACCGCGAACACTTAGTTGAGCATATGTACGCGGTAGTTCTTTAATGATTTTTTTTTTTTTTTGTTTGTTTTTTTTTTAACTTTAACGTGTATTTTTTTGTGAGTCAGAGTGCTGCACCAGTGAATGTGAAGTGAAGTACACTTGCACTAGGGATGCTCTTTTTTTTCATTTTTACAATGCTGGAATTCTCGTGATTTGATTTGAGAATTACGAGCTCAAGGAATTAGTTCCGGTATTGGGGTATTCGCAATTTTCCCACAGCTAAGCTTGCAGAAGTGAATTGTTTGATAAACTATCCAAGCCACCCATAAGTGGTTTCGAACTGATCTAGTTGCGGTGTCGATATTCTCTGGAATGGTTCCGAAAAAAAATCCAAGTTAATTCTGGTAGTATTCAGAAAAAATTGCTTGCAGTTCTCTGGATTGAACCATCTTCATAGATAAGTACAACCATCTGCATTATATATAAAAATTTTTTGCCGACGTAGTGTCGATTAGCTTAATGTGTGTGGCATGAAATTCGAAGTCAGTAGAATTGTCTAAAATGAGTAGCGAATCAAGGAAAGAATTTTGTACTTACAAGTTCAATGGTATTTAGCGGTAGAGACAGAGGTAGATGTAGAAATAGGAAAATATATTGAGATAAACATAGATATAGCCATAGCGACAAAGTTGGAGGTAGAGGTAAAGGTAGCGATGGAGATATAGATAGAGAAACAGAGAGAGAAAGAGATGGTAATGAAGATGGTGATGGAGATAGACATAGAGATAGGGATTGTGGTGGATATGGAGATAAATATTAATATAGAGATAACCATATCAACAGATTTGGAGGCAGAGGTAAAGGTAGATATGGAGATAGAGATATAGATAGAGAAACAGAGAGAGATAGAGATGGTAATGAAGATGGAGTTAGAGATGGTAATGAAGATGGTGATGGAGATAGACATAGAGATAGGGATTGTGGTGGATATGAAGATAGAGATAAATATTAAGATAGAAATAGCCATAGCAACAGAGTTGGAGGCAGAGGTAAAGGTAGATATGAAGATAGATATATATATAGAGATAGAAATAGAAATTGAGAGAGATAGAGATGGTGATGGAAATAAAGATGGGAATGGAGTTGAAATGGAGATGGAGGTAGACTTAGAGGAAGAACAAACGTGAGGAAAAACTACCATAAGATTGATAAAATAGGCACGTGCAATGTTAAGTTTAGAAATAAAATATTTTTGCGCTTTCAAAACTTAAAACTTTGGAGATTTAGTACCACCAACTATCTGAAGATTCTAGATATTTGACAGCGATGATCAGCACATGCTCTGTCAGCTGATGCTCAGTGTCCCATAGGGATATTTTTGTGTGAATATGTGTTTACGTATGTACAAGGTGGCGCAAAAGTAAGCTTCCGATGTTAAGCATATCGGTTGTGGCACGTGCAGTGTGTGCTGTTGCACCGTCTTGTTGGAACCACATGTTTTCCAATCCCAATTCATCAAGTTGCGGCAAAAAGAACTCGTTGATCATTGCTCTGTAGCGCTCACCATTCACAGTAACCGTTTGGCCCCGACCGATTATTGGTCAAATAAATAGTCAGCAATATTCCGCGTTCTGGAGCAGTGTAGCGTAACATTGCTTATTAACGTGTATTTCGCATGTGTTTACTACACAAATGTCAAAACAGAACTGACTTTAGGGGCCAATCGCAAAATTTATAGCATTTTCTGATAGGAGGATGACTTTTGCGCCACCCTGTAATAAAACATCGTCTGCCACATGCTGCAAAACACCGTCGTAACAAATGCCACATGTGCGAGCACCTTCCCGTTAGCTCCCACCTAAATACTTATTTACTAAGAAAGGGGAAATAGCCTTCACATCTTGCATATCAAATACTACAACTTAACTTTGAGTTAAATGAATTTTACTTTTACTACTCAGACCTTTTGCTTTCATTAACTTTTTAGTTAGTTTTATTCCAGTACTACAACTTGTTTGCTCTGCGTTCACTCCAATGAATGTTTTGCTTGGCCGGTTCGTGCCATGATGATACATTGGCTCATAAAAGTAATCACTCTCGGAGCTAATAAAGAGAAGTCGTTAAATTCTTAGCTGGCGAGTTTAGCATAAATTGAGGCGTTCAACCGTTTGTGATGATAGTTGTTAAGCGAAGGCAATAAAAATGCAAAAATGTATGGAGTTTAGGTTGAAAATCATCATCAAAAGAAATGTGTAGAGTGTACAGGCAAAAAATGTACCGCTTATATTAGACAGATAAGAGAAATTTGTAGGGAGTTGAGTTGAATGCAATGATAGCTTCACACGTTAGCCACTTCATGTATAAAGCTGATAGGCCCTGTAACCTAAGGCTTACATAAGGCCATTATAGTGAACTTTTTTTTTCAATTCAATTCACTTTATTAAGTCTATGATTGCATAAATCTTACAGACTAGCAGTTACAAATTGAAATCTTAAACTTAAGTTAGTTCAGAATACATAAATAAATATAATTAACAATAATACAACGTAAGTTTATTATTAAAACATGATCTCGGGAGTGCGAAATCCAGATCAAGACTACAAAAAATTTTATTAAATTCAACGAGAGCCCTCGTGATAGTGTCATAATTGTAATAATTAGCTCGGATTACTTTGACATGAAACGGATATTGCGCACGGAGTGATCTACACGGAACATTGAAGCTTATTTGTGCTAGAAGTTCCGGGCAGTTTACCAAGCCACATATTAAATCATATATAAACATCAAATTTTGAATAGATCGTCTAGATGCCAACGTCTTCATGCTTATAAGGGCACAACGTGCACTGTAAGGCGGTATTGGATCAGAGAAGTGAAGGGGTTGCAGCGCAAATCGACTGAAACTCTTCTGTACTCTTTCAATTCTCTGAGAATAAACAGCATAAATCGGGTTCCAGATTATAGAGGCATATTCTAATTTTGAACGTACTAAACAGGTAAATAAAGTTTTTCTGGTGTACGGATCCTTAAAGTCTTTGGCATAGCGGCGCAAGAAAGCCAGATTGGAATAGGCCTTGGGCAAAATGAAGCTTATGTGATTTGCAAAAGTAAAACGTGAATAAAACATTACTCCAAGATCAACAAATTCACTAATAGTAGAGAGGTTATCATTAAAAAGAATATATGTAGACTTATGCGTATTTAGATGAAAACATTTCTTAATGTTCAGGTGTAAGTTGTTTAAAACACTCCAGTTAGCTAAACTATCAAGATCATCCTGCAGCAGGCCTGCATCTGATATGCTTGCAACGGTTCGGAAAACTTTTAGATCATCGGCATAGAGCAGATACTGCGTATTCCTAAAACAGGATCCTATATCGTTGATAAAAAGAAGAAATAGAATTGGTCCAAGGATGCTTCCCTGTGGCACCCCAGATGTGGCTTCGAATGCATACGATTTTACGCATTCAACTTCCACAAAGGAGATTCTATTGGAAAGATATGAACCAATCCAACGTAAAAATGTCGAATGGAAACCCATGCTTTCAAGCTTGCGTAGTAATATGCTGTGGGTGACAGTATCAAAAGCCTTTGCGAAGTCTGTATAGACAACGTCTACTTGTTAACCAGTCTTAAAAGTAGAAATGCAAAATTGTGAAAAAGACGCAAGGTTCGTAACTGTGGATCGACCGCTGAGAAAACCATGTTGGCACTCATCGATGGGCCCCTTTACTGCAAACAACAACTTCTCTTTAACTACCTTTTCGAAAAGCTTCGAACAAGTAGAAAGCTTAGAGATTGGTCTATAATTAGCTACATTGTTTTTGTTGCCTGATTTAAAGACTGGGGTGATGGAAGCTATTTTCCAGCGATCAATAAATTCTCCACACGACAGTGAAAAATTAAAAATGTGACTTATAGGCACGCTAAATGACGAACAGCATTTCTTTAGTATAAATGAGCAGAGGCCATCAAGATCACATTTTAAGGACATTTGAAGAGCACCGATGCCATTTATTACGTCAATTTCCGAAATTGACAGTGAACCTAGATCGACCGTTTGCGCGCTATCGGCATAAAAGTTTATAGCCGAACCATTAGTAACAAAATTAGATTTAAAAAAATCTGCAAAGAGGTTTACGGAGTCTGAAAGAAAATCTGAAACTACTCCGCCATACGACATGCATGTTGGGATGTTTGAGCAACCTTTCTTAGAGCGAATATAATTCCAGAAAGCTTTAGGGGTTTCCTTCAATTCTTCCTCATATCTAGAAATAAATTGCTTGTATAAAAATTTACCCAATACATTAAATTGTTTACTAAAATATGAATATTTTTCCTTATGGAAGATATTTAAAGAGGCTTTAAACAATTTATAATGTTTGTTTCTAAGGTTCTTAAGTCTCTTTAATTACTAGCATCTAATTAAATGGCTAGATGAAAAAACGGTTCTATATTTATTATAACTAAATTTTGTATGTTTCCTAATCAATCAGCGTAATCCTCTTCGCTTACACGACTTTTGGTGGGTATCGATAAAAATTCGAAAACTCCATAGGAGGAAGCGAGGTGGCCGTATAGAGTAGTATGAGATAACTACTGCGAAGATATTGAGCTCCAGCTACAAAGTTAGGCTTAAGTGGCCTCTATTAGGGCAACAGTACGGTGAAAATTAAAGAAGATTGATCATATCACATCGTTCACGCGACAGTCGGGCAAGTACCTAAAGAAAGTAATACCTAAACATGCTGGATTGACAACCAGCAAAAGACTTGCACAATAGCAACACTCTACAAAAATCCCGAGGAGTATTTTTCAGCGAATCAAAAGCCTATATGTTTCCTATTCAGTTGACTATCCGATAATGTCAACTGACTTATAATGAAAGGTCACCTTTCGAGTAAATCGTCGGCCTGCATCACTGTACCGACAGTCAATCATCCCAAAATCAAAGGTTTAATGTTTGATAACATGTTGCACTTCTTCGCTGAAGCAACCGCGATTGCCACCAAAGTACAAAACCGCTTCTTCTTCTTGTCGCTTGGTGCACAGAGCCGGAAAGCTTCTTTATCAACTAAATCAACTTTATAAGACAAAATAACCTGTAGCTGAAGAAAACCCAGTCTAATGTGCAAATAATAATCAGAACGCAGATCGTCTAAGAATAGTGCTACAAACTGTCTTGAGTTATATGAGTTTCTTTCAAAGGGCACGTGATGCGTTGGTTCGTATCGTGCTGTATCATTGATGATCAGTTGGTGCACTGTGTTGTTGTTGTTCTTGCAACAACAGTTTGTCCTGCTTAGTCATCTTTTTCGTTGCTGGAATTGTTATCAAGATTCTCTAAAGGCAGTCCACTGCAGTACCAGTAGGCTAAGATACCACTGATGTGTTTATTGCAAATTTGAAGATATGGTTCTACGTCTAAATAAATAAGAGCATAAACCAATTCGTAGCGAAGTAGGTATCATATCGTTCTTCTTCTGCTATAGGTCCGATCTCACGTAAAAAAAACCAAATTCTGTTGGTGTATCCCCTTAGTTGTAGAATAAAATGTCTGATGAGGTCCTTAAATATGTCCAAAGTATGCCGATCATTTGAAAAACCCCCTCATTTTTCAAATTCGTTAAAATTTGTGGTCTCTAGCCTACATTAGTCTACCACTTTTTTAATTTTTATTTTGTTTAGTTTTGGTGTCTGCTCCATTGTCTCTTGATTTTATTTCCTGTTCTTTTCGCCAAGTATTTATTGATGCTACGCTTCGAGCCTCTACCCTGCCACACATTTAAATGTTTGCAGCCTTCATGCACCATCTCTTCATTCCGAGCTATTTACAAACTATTTTTATCTACCTTTACAGTTTTTGTGAAGTTCTTTGAGTTTTGGTTCTTTTGTGGTTCTTATTTTTCATCAGCATCTGCATCATCATCTTCAGCGCCGTCAGTCGCGTGTCAATCATTTCATCAAAAAAGAAAATCCGGTAATAAAAGGCGCAATGAAGATGCCTATATGTAGGTGACCGCATATTCACACAAGCCCAAACTCATGTCACACCATGTAGGGAAATCTCTGAATGAACACCAAGAAATTAGTACGAGTATATACCACACTCCTACCACGTAGTTTGACTTGAATCTTGGTTTGAGTAATTAACATGGTTAAATAAAATAAAATAAATTAAAATAAATTAAATAAAATGAAATGAAATGTGATAAAATAAAATAAAATAAAATAAAACTCGCTCCGTCTAGTAGAAAACAGGGAAAATAAAATAAAATAAAAAAAACTGTTGGTATAAAAAAGCAATATAAAAACAGAGAGCACGCGGTAAGGCAGTTCTGCTGACAAAACATATCTGTCAAAAATCCATCATGATCACACTACTAACTGTCACATGGCAGAAGTGGTTCATGCATATGGTAAAGAAGAATAGAACTAGGAGTTTAGATGACATCAAAACCAGCGTATTGTTAGCTTAATGGTTAACAATGCGTGCCAAAATTTCTCTGATGAAGAAGCTTAGCAGCTTTCGAAATGGATCTATAAGAAGAGCTATGATAATAATTAATTAAAAATGATTATTAAAAAAAATAACAATAATAATTTTCATACAAATTTCAACAGTGAAAAATTATTATTCTTAGCCTTGGGCTCGTTTCATGAATACTTGAAAATAAAATAGAATAATATGTAATAAAATAAAATAATATAAAATAAACTAAAATAAAATAAAACAAAACAAAATAAAGTAAATTAAAATAAATGAAAATAAAATAAAATGTAATATAATATAATAAAATAAAATAAATTAAAATAAAATAAAGTAAAATAAAACTAAAGTAAATAAAGAAAAAAAAAATAATTATAAAAACTCGCTGCTTTTAGTAGAAAACAGGGGAAAGATACTAAATTAAAATAAAATAATATACAATAAAATAAAATAAATTCAAATAAAACAAAATAAAATAATATAAAATAAAATAAAATAAAATAATATAAAATAAACTAAAATAAAAAAAAATAAAAAAAAAAAACAAAATGAACCAAAGCAAAATAAAATAAAGTAAAATAAAATAAAATATAATATAATATAACATAATATAATATAATATAATATAACATAATATGATATAACATAATATAATACTATATAATAAAATAAAGTAAAATAAAATTAAATAAAAAAAAACAAAATAAAACAAAATAAAATAAAATATACTATAACATAATATAATATAATATAATATAATATAATATAATATAATATAATATAATATAATATAATATAATATAATATAATATAATATAATATAATATAATATAATATAATATAATATAATATAATATAATATAATATAATATAATATAATATAATATAATATAATATAATATAATATAATATAATATAATATAATATAATATAATATAATATAATATAATATAATATAATATAATATAACATAATATAATATAATATAATATAATATAATATGGTATAACATAATATAATACTATATAATAAAATAAAATAATATAAAAGAAAATGAAATAAAATGAAATAAAATAAAGCAAAATAAAAACAAAATAAAGTAATATATTAAGCAAATTAGAAATATAGATTTAGCTGTAGTACGAAATGATAAGGAAAGAAACGGTAAGGGAAGAAAAGTTAAGATAAAAAACGGAGTAGCCAGCATAACTTTTGTACCTGATACAAAAATCACAGTAAAAATCAAAGCGCAATTTTTGCACTTGGCAGCTGGCAGTAGTTTTTTGTATATATCGGTCACTCGTTACTGTTTTTCCTGCAGGGTTTATTCATAGCAATGCAAATGTAAATTTTTATGTGCTTTGTTTGTGTGTTTTATGTGTGTTTCATTTTGGTTTGAGGAGCAAGTAAAACTGGTGTGCTTCTTCTTCCTGTTTTTTTTTTAAATATACAAATTTCTTAAAATTCTTCTGACATCTGGCGAGCAACTGGTTGATTGCTTTGAGACGTTGTGCGGTGGGTTAACAACATTTATCGATTATTGGGTAATTTTCAGTTGTTTAGAAATCAAAACAAGAGTGAATAACAGAGGGCAGAGAACGAGATGACATTGCCCCAATTCGTCATGCTTTTTGTCAGCTAGATTTCATTAGTAAGATCAGCTGCTGAGTTATGAGTGATTTGCATTGTTGGTTGGGGGAAGACGTCAGAGTTTTTATGCGTTTTTTATGTTGTTAATTAAATTGTTTTTTTTTTTCTTTTGACTTGTGTTCGTTGGGTACTCAATTGTGTGATACTTTCTTTAGGCTTTTATCAAACTCATTTGTTTAGATTTGAATTCGTCATAAAATGGCTTTCATTGCTTTTTACTCCTTTGCTAAACGGTTGTCAAGGTTATAACGTGAGATGCCGAAATGGATTAGGTGGAGAGGCTGCTTTGGATTTAAATGGAGAGTTGTTTTAATGATAAAATTTAACCAAACTGGCACAAAATTTGTGGGGATGTTTCAAAGGTCATGATCATTTCTAAACGGACTAACTTTAATATTCAGAGAAATAAGATGCAATAAGCTCAGAGATGAGAAATTTTGTAAATTGAAGTTACGTCATAAATTTGAGAAATGCAACTGATAATGGATCTTATGGGTTCTGATTTTGACTGAAACGGCATTACCGGCGGACTATCTGAAAAATCTCTAAATATTTTAATAATTCTTGAATTTGCTTGACCGGCAAAGAAAAGAAATGATTTAATAATGTATAATTAGTGAGCGATTGCTGGAAATCTATAACGCACTCGGTTTTGTGAGATCAAAAACAAAGAGGGTACACTCCGAGAAAAAATGCATTGTAAAATTAAACATAATTGTACTTAATATTATAATGTCTAACTGAAACAGAAGAGCAATGTTATTTTAAGAATGAAAGAACTCGAATTAAAACTGACAATAACGACTTAAAACTGCAACGGCAATTCGGAAAGCCCCTCGGAGTTTGACCACGATAATACGGATCCCGGGATTTAATTGCAGTTATTGCTCTGCGGCGGATAGATTCTGAGACGGCTGATAGCAGCTTTTTTACACATAGCTTTGGTCCGCCTTTGTTTACCTTTGGGCGACTCCTACTCGCTATAGTGTAAGCAGCCTTCTCACTGGATAGTGCTATGAGAGGAGTCCGTGATCTCCGTCTCTACGTAAGGGTCATGATCTTCGTCTTTGCCGTAGCAAGCTGTAGGCCATGATGTTTACGATGTGCATCACTTGGCATTGCCTAAGACATATGTCGGCAACTTGAAGGAGCGTTTTAATACTTCAAAAATTTCAAATCAAAATTCTCCATGTTTCAATTCAACTATGAAATCTACATTGGCCATGCTTGAATTAAGAGTTAACCACCTTCATTATGGTTTTTTCTACGTATCTCTGAAGCCCGTTGAGACATGCAGCACTTGCAGCATATTGTACCAACACATTTTGGATCATCCTGGTCCACATATTGGTCGATATAGCCGAAACTGGTTGGGAAATCGAAATATTGAGTATTTTTAATGTTAGGTTAGGCGTCTAGTAATACAACAGTGAAAGTTCCATTCAATTCCATGCAGCACTCTTTGAGTGATGTGCGACCAAACATACAGACAGATAGACAAAAATGCTAAAAACTGTTTATTTGGATTCTATTTTTTCTGTTTCATTTTTATTATTTTTACTAGTTTTAGTCAGAGAAGTACACTGGAGTACTCCAAAAATCACTTTCAATTGCTTTAGAAATATTTCATGCTTTTTTTTGAGTTTGGTTAATCTTGATTTCAGTATATAACTCCCAAATATGTCGTACGCTTTGTTCTCACATTTCAAAGCGTTTTGTTTTTTGATTGGATAAAAACTTCTCAGCATTCAGTTGGTTTTTTCTCATAGGCTTCGAGTTGCACTTCCTCATATCTATTAGCCGAGCTTTTAACTTTTTTCTACCCATTCCCCGTCCAAGCACCATTCAATGTATTCCTAACTACGACCTCTTCACCCACTCCAACTAAGCGTTAGTATCGATTTCCCAAATTAATCTGCTTATAGTAATCCATCAAAGAATTAGTCTTAGCGCACAAATTTATATAGATTGGGAGAGAATTAGAGTCACACAAAGGGCCAAAGATAAATTGCGAGCAATATTTGTAACGGTAAAACGAATACAAAGTCATTATTGAAGCATTCTATAGCAAGTTAAATAGTAATAAAGCCAAGCATGAAATGCATCCCCAAAAGCTTCCAAGCAAAGCAAGACCAAATCTGAGTAGAGAAAGTGCTGGACAGAGAGCGCAATGAAAAAAAAAACTACAAATCCAATGTGAATAGATAGAATTAAGTACTCTGCAACAATGTGTGGCAAACTGAAATCCGAAGTGGTGGCACATCAACAGCAGCTGGAATGCGTTGCGCTAAACGGCAATGATGAGGTTTGTCGAGAGTGTTAGAAAGAATTGGGGGTTGCACAAATGGTGAGACGGCAATGAAGTTAAGTAGTGGGTGATATTAAGCAATGTTGGAATGGAAGTTTGCTCGCTTTTGTGTGGGATGAGTGCTGTTATACGGAAGAATGTCAATGTTAAGTGGTGAGTTGAACTGAAGTGCCAATGATGGGGCAAAAATTCAATGTTACAGTGGTAATTTCTTTCTGACTGCGGCTGCTGCTGTCAACCACTGGAACATTTTTCAGGACACTTGAAATGGCAGATAATAGTTCGAATTGCATTTGATATACAGGCTGCCTTAAATTGAGCTTATCGGTATCTTAGGGCCACTTTCATAAAGGCCGGTTAAGCCTAATCGGCGATTAATTTGACAGCTAACCGTACAAAATACGTCAATTAAACCCCGGTTAACGTTAACCGGCTTTTATGAAAGCGGCCCTTAATGTGTGTGCTATTGGCATGTAACATAAGCGCAATAAGTGAGCAGTAAACTATGAGGTTTTTATTAGTTCCTTTTTTCTGAAGTTTGCTGTCCTTTTCAAGGCTCGCATTTAGCTTTGTTGCAATATTTTTGTGGATCTAACAGATAAAGCGCACATCATCAGCAGGCAATGTCTGTTACAGAAAATTGTTGAGAAAAAAACACTAACAAATTAAAACAAGTAAGGAAGTCTAACTTCGAGAGCAATAGAACAATATGTATACTTAACTGTGAGTTTTCGTAACAAAGTTGAAGTAATTTTTTCATTTATATTAACGATTCCTATATGTACTTTTTTTATTTATTTTATTCTATATTATACTATTTTAGTTTATTTTATTTTATTTTATTTTATTTCGTTTTATTTTATTTTATTTCATTTTATTTCATTTCATTTATTTCAAATTATTCTATTTTATTTTATTTTAGCTCATTTTATTTTATTTTATATTAAACAGTGGTAGTTTATTTTATTTTTTAAACTTTTCTCTATTTTATTTTATTTTATTTTACTTTATTTTATTATATTTTATTATATTTTATTTAATTTAATTTAATTTTATTTTATCTTATTTTATTTTATTTCATTTTATTTATTTCATTTTATTTCATTTTATTTTAATGGTGATTGTTGTTGGCGCAAAGCTCGAATTTTTATGTTTGTTTGTTAATTGATATTAGAGGAAAAATTACAACGTTATGCACAGCGATGGTATGGGATGACATGTTTCGAAGTGCCCAGCTTCTCATCAGACCCCTTCTCGGCTTTGGTGCAGACACTTGGGTTCGTATCTCAGTGTCCGAGAAGGGGTCCGATGAGAAGCTGGGCACTTCGAAACATGTCATCCCATACGATCGCTGTGCATAACGTTGTAATTTTTCCTCTAATATCATTTTATTTTATTTTGCTTTATTTTATTTTATATTATACTGTTTTATTTTATTTTATTTTATTTTATTTTTTTAAATTTAGTTTTATTTTATTTTGTTTTACTTTATTTTATTTTATTTACTTAATTTTATTTCATTTTATTCTATTTTATTTTATTTTATTTTATTTTATTTTGTTTTATTTTATTTTATATTATACTGTTTTAGTTTATTTAATTTAATTTTATTTCATTTTATTCTTTTTTAATTTATATTGCTTTTTTATTTTATTTTATGGTTTAGTTTATTTTATTTTATTTATTTAATTTAATTTTATTTTGTTTTATTTCATTTTATTCTATTTTATTTTATATTATACTGTTTAAGTTTATTTTATTTTATTCTATTTTATTTTATTTTGCTTTATTTTATTTTATATTATACTGTTTTAGTTTATTTTATTTTATTTATTTATTTTTTTTAAATTTTGTTCTACTTTATTTTATTTTGTTTTACTTAATTTTATTTTATTTTATTTTATTTTATTTTATTTTATTTTATTTTATATTGTTTTATTTTATTTATTTAATTTTTTTAAATTTCATTTTATTTTATGTTATTTTATTTTATTTTATTTATTTAATTTTTTTTTAATTTAATTTTATTTTATTTTGTTTTATTTTATTTTATTTCATTTTATTTCATTTTACTCTATTTTATTTTATTTTGCTTTATTTTATTTTATATTATACTGTTTTAGTTTATTTTATTTTATTTATTTAATTTTTTTAAATTTAGTTTTATTTTATTTTGTTTTACTTTATTTTATTTTATTTTATTTTCTTTTATTTTATTTTATTTTATTTTAATTATGAAATTTTTGGCGACCTTTTTTCCTTAAATTTGTATTTCTTTGCTGGCTTGAGGTCCGTGTTCAATAATTATAAAAATTAAAAACACATTTTGATTTTTTTGTTAAAATCGATATATTTCGACTGCTCAACGGCAATCATCTTCAGGATTGTAGCAACTAACAAAAATAAACAATTAACAATAAACAAATTTTGCATTTTAAATATCACATAAATACATACTTTTATTAACACGTCTGCTCTCTGTGACGTGGAGTATGGTACTGTTTTTTAGTGAGCAGGTGTTTATAGATATGTGCTGTGTGATCAACGTCGTTCTTATAGTTGAGTCTTGTGTTAGTCGGAGTATTAATAATGTGTAACATTTCTAGTGTGAAGCGTTTGTTATAGTGTTGTTCTTGTTGCAGTATTTTAGTCTCATCAAAGTTTGGTGTGTGGCCGCTATCTGCACAGTGGGCCATGAGTGCCGTTTTTTGATTATTTACTTGATGGCAAAATTTAAAATCAGATTTATGCTGGGAAATTCTCGTTTTGAGCTTGGACTTTGTAGTACCTATATATATATTATTGCACGTTTCATCTCTATTGCCTTTACATGGTATCTTGTAAACTACGTTATTTTTTTCCATGATTGGTATTTTCGATTTTGTTTTGTTAAATATGTTTTTTAAAATGTTCGTAGGTTTATGCTCAATTTTTGTGGTTTCTTTATCATAGCAGTCAGATTTTGCTAGACGCTCTGATAGATGCGGTACATAAGCCACCGACTTGAAAATAATTGGTTTATCGTGGGTTTTTGGACTATTTGGATTTTTAGTTTTTCGTAACAAAGTTTTTATGGTTTTTTTCGGAAAATCATTGTTTGTTAGTAATGTAAAAATGTCTTTTGTAACTTCTTTGTGGTATATCTGAGGTCTGCAACATTTTCCGTATACAGCCCTTTGCTGTATTCATAATCATGGTTTTCGGATGTTTTGAATTAAAGTTTATAATTCGTCCTGATGCTGTAGGCTTTTGATACCACTTCAGTTTTAATTGATTTCCTCGTCTGTTTATTATGGAATCGAGGTATGGTAATTCCTCATCGTTCTCTAGCTCTATAGTAAATTTTATATTTTTGTCAAAGGCGTTTAGTGTGTTAAGTGTGTTTTGTATTTCATTTTCTTTTATTATCGCGAATAAATCGTCGACGTATTTTGTAAGTATTCTTGGCTTATGTCGCAACTTCAGCACGGTATCATCTAATAGCTTTTCCATAACTATATCCGCTATTATTGGGGATGTGGGTGCTCCCATCGGCATTCCTTTTAGTTGCGTATAGATAGTATCATTAAATTTGAAATATCTGCTTTCTTGAATGCAGAATTTAATTATTTCCATGAACAGCTGTTTTGGTATTTTTGTGTATTCTTTAATTGTTATCCATTTTTCTTGTATGATTTCAAGTGCCAGCTGTATCGGGATGCTAGGGAAAAGCGAAACTACATCAAAGGAAATAAGCTTTTCATCATCAAATATATATGTGTTGTTTACTCTTTCTTTAAACTCAATTGTGTTTTTAATATTGTACGTAGAACTTGCCGTTACGTTTTTTAAATTTCTGCCATATATTTGGACAGTGTGTACGAAGGTGACCCAATTGCTGAGCATATTGGTCTTAATGGAGTTCCTTCCTTATGAATCTTCGGGAGGCCGTAGATTCTGGGTGGCTGTGCGGTGGTTGTTATCATTCTCTTTCTCTCTCTCTTTGTGATTAATTCCATGTTGAACAGTTTGTCTACTAGTGCATTATTTTTGCTTTGTAAACGTGATGTTGGATCCTGTCTCTGTACTCTATATATTGCTAGATCCATTAATATATCCTCCATTTTCTTGTTGTAATCATCGATTTCCATTGCCACCGTTTTATTCCCTTTGTCGGATGTTAAAATTCTAACGTTTTTATTTTCCTTCAAGAATTTCTTAGTTTGCTCATTTTATTTTATATTATACTGTTTTAGTTTATTTTATTTTGTTTTATTTTATTTTATTTAAATTTTTTGTGGTTTGATTTAATTTAGTTTATTTTGTATTGGTTTTCGGCCTTTAATTTGATATATATTTTCTTAGTTCGAGCTCAAGGCAATAAACATTAAAAAGAAAAAATTTCGAAGTTTCTTTTCTATATATATACGAGTATATATTTATACGTGTCGATATTTTTAATATATATGGTCTTGAGCTCGAATTAAGAAAACATAAATCTAATTTAATTTATTTGTCGAGTATTTTGGAAAATACAAAATTTAGTTAAATTAAATTTTATTTTATTTATTTATATGCCCCAATTTCAATTACCAAGTTTTGTCATTATGAGAGATATATGAATTATTACTTTTTTGTATTTTCCAAAATACTCGATATATAAAAAGTGGGCGTGGTTATCAATGGATTTTGCCCTTTTGCAAATAGTGGTGAGAGATTTATACCATTGTGACTTACCATTAGACCTCAGTGAGCTTTACTCAGCAGAGTATAAACACACCAGCAACAGTGTACCCTCCGTCTCTTTTTGTGGTAAGCAAAAGTGAAGTTAGCTAACTAACCTAAACTGAAACTCGTAATATGTTAGCTGTCAGTTACACGCTGACTTTGACTGCGACTTTATTGTTGTTTCTGCATACATACAATGTGGCTGCTTCGACTTTACCAAACTTTATACTTATATTTTTGTCTGAATTTATCAATCTCCGTTTAAAAATTAAAGTAAATTTCCCCGACTATAATTCTAATCCCCCTAAAATCCACCTCCTGTCCAAATAATTCTGGTGCAATTGCTATTTCCGTTGGTGTAATTGTTTGCTATTGTTGTTATTTAGCAAATTAATTTGTGCATCGATGGCCAACTGAATTGAGACTCTATTATACATGAACCATGTTTTTTTATGGTTTTACGTTGATCAGTTTCGCTCCTTGTGAGAATCATGTTCGTGGTAAGATTTTATATCTAAAATGTAAATGGTTACTTGCAACTTGAGTCGCAGTGCATGTCCAGTGCAAGCAAGAACGGTAATCGAGTATTCCTTGAATAGGGTTCCCACATTGTAATTTTCGACCCGAGATTAAAGTTTTCTCGAACTTATTCTGATATTCGGGGGTTTGACTAAAAAAGCTCTCAAGATATTGAACACTTTTTTTTTATCTGTGGCATAGGTCTGTCCATATAGACCACACTCCACTTAACCTTCTAGAAATGGTTTACAGTTACAAACAACACGATAGACGATTTTTTGAACTTAGACCCCCTAAAGTTCATCCATATTTCCCAGTCACGACTGCGCAACGTTTTGATTACGACTTAAATGACCGTAAAAGAAAATTCGTAAACTGATTGTGGGTCTAGAAGTATATAGAGCAACTATGGTGCTATCTGACATAGCAGATGATATATATAACAAAATACTGAAGTTGATTTAACTTGAAATAATTTTCCGTCATCCCTCGTCAAATTCGATTTGGAGACCAACAGGTTTTTGAGTTTTGTCATTCTCAGTGTAATTTTCCTTATAATAATCATTAAGCTGCGAATTCTTTAAAAACAGGTTGAACGTTACTTAAGGTCATACCTTCCACCCTAACTTTATATTCTCCAAAATGTACTCCATGCTCTCGAGAGTTGTAAATCGCTTATATTAGAGGCAATTACCGCTGTTCCTTACAAATTTCATCTTCAAATATACATTTGATACATCCACAAACTGTTATGAAGTCACGAGTTATGTTTCTGGAATGTTGAAGGCCATTAAAAACTTTGGGATTCATCCAGTATTGAGTATCAGGCAACTCAACTCTAAGGCATTTCGTCAGTGAGCACCAATGGTGGTGTCTTGATCTTGAACTTGAGAAGTGATAGTAAGTGAATAACTGGCCCAAGCAATCTAGAGAAAACTACCGTGCAGTACAGAGTGTAAAGAAAAGTGCTACATTTAAAAAAGGAAGTTAGAGCTTTGGAAGTTTTTCAGTCTACTTGAGACTTCAGTACACTTTGGAATTTCTATATCCTGAAATCAGGTTGCAAATTGGTCCTCCAACATACTCCGTCTAGTAGCTAATATAGTCCAGACCATTCTACGGTTTCAAACAGAAAACAGGAAAAATAAAATAAAATAAAATAAAAAAATAAAACAAAATAAAATAAAGTAAAATAAAATTAAATTAAACTAAAATAAATTAAATTAAATAAATTAAAATAAATAAAAATATAATCAAATAAACAAAATATCATATATTAAAATAAATTTAAATAAAATAGATTAAAATTAAATAAAATAAAATAAAATAAAATAAAATGAAGTGAAATAAAATAAAATCAAATAAGTTAAAATGAGATGAAATAATTGTACACGTTAGCAGGTACTAGTGGAATTTTTTTTTTTTTAGTTTTATTGCGCTTTCCTCTTAGCTTGCAAATACACATCACATATTTCATACCTACATAGCTCCCTCCGAATTTGGTATAGAAATTTGATTTCAATTCAATCTAATATTGTGCGGTAAGTTATGTCTACAAACTGACTTCAATCAGATGTTGTGTTTAAATACATTTTTTGAATTCGCTTTTACTTTCATTTATGTGGCTTGTAACAATTGTTATTGTAATTGTTGTTGCTGCCATTGCTTATTCGTTGGGATCAAGCTACTTCGCTGGTAAAATGCTTTTGTGTATGTTCGCATTGCAGTAATTGGAAACTAAAGCAAAAACAACCATGAACGTAGCAACCAAAAATAAAAAAATCTAAAAAATAACAACAAGAACATATGGTAAAGCCCCACTATGTACAAGTATTAGCACCATTAGTCCATTGAAATTGTTATGGAAAAAGTTTTGTGGGCTCGCACGTCGCTCAACTTCTAACAAATTGCCTTTTGTTATTATCTATGCGATTTTATTAGTACATTTTATTGAAATGTTTACATTTTTTGTCTTGATTTATTTAGTTTTTAGCTCACTGCAACTTTTTTTGAGTTATCTGTTTTTAAAGAGCTTGCTTTGAAGTTGTGTTATTAATTTCTTAATGCATTTTTAGCGATTTGCTGTGCTACTAATATACCTAAGTACCCTGCAGGAAACTAAGTGACTTGCGAGAAAAATTTCTAGTTCAGAAGCAGCAATCCGAAAACTGCTCGAACATCCTCGACTTGAATCGCTTAGGTCGAAGCTTACACCAATTACATAACTCGAAGTTTCTGAAGAATTCAACATTTCATTGATCAAGGGTCTTCTACTGGATCCAAACCAAAATCTCTACTAGTGCCGTCATCGAACTCACATGCGTTCGAAAGTAGCCGATAGTTGCAAAAAAAAAAAATAAACAAGTCAGGAGCGCTGTCTTCGGCCGTGCGGAATACTTCATACCTTTCATGAATACGCATCACAGTTTTGTTGTCCGATCCTCACTTGCAATAAGTACAAACTTTGCAAAATTTTACGGTCTTGCACTGTTAATTTAAAGATACAAACCCCGTTTAGAGGAAAATGGGTTGTATAGGGCTTAACTTATATGTTGGCCCGATCTGACTGATTTTCGCTAACCCCATTACACATTTAATTTACGTTGATACCTATTTAATTGCATGAGTTATATATAACCCAAACTCCATTTATACCAAATTTCAGCCAGATTATTTCTAAAACTGAGGGAGTAGTTGCCGTTCAAACATACAGACGAACGGACATGACTAAATCGACTCAGCTCATCACCCTGTTCATTTCGGTATACTTTTTGATGAACCCATTTCTTCTTCTTATACTTTCGAACATTGGACCAAAGTTGGACAGTTGATTTCATTTAAGAGCCGTTTTACATGAGGAAATTGTTGAATTCAATTCTGCTTGCTTTCTCTTTTGTGGTTTCTATTCTCGTTTACATGTGTCAATTTTTCTTGAAAGCAATTGTGAAACAAAAAACAGCATACAAGGGAGAGAGAACGTGATAGAGAGAAAAACTTGAAGTGACTTGACGGTACGAAGGTACTTGTATTCTTCTCCTCTCTTCTCACCCTTTTCAATACTTGACTCGTGTAAATCGCCTCTTAAAGAAATTGACTTTTAACTAGCAGTAGTTCCGCATGACATGAAAACGCACCAGTTCAGAACAAGAGCTTTTCCCTACAGGGTACAAGATATCTTGAATACAACACACAAACATACATTCATACAAACATATATCAAATCATGTCCCCCACAAATATAATTCATGTGGTCGTTTGATGTCGAGCTTTTGATTCGGACAGAGCTTCTCGGCTTAGTACGGTTTGTTTTCAAGTTTCATGGATTTGAACATTTCCTGCGCTATAAAGAACAATGAATTTGTTTCGTTTAAATACATATATAGCTGTGCTCGTTGATACTAAGTTACACAACAATAACAAAAAATGACTTCTTTACGAGATAAGAGTTCAAACAGGTTTATTAATGAAAACTAATACTTAATTCTTAATAGGTGGGTTATAATTTCCTTGCAGATAATAACACGGAATGGCTATTAATATTTTTTAATGGAACTCATAGTAAACTGGCAGTTTCAATAGCGTTGGACCAAACTAAGTTTGCTGTTAAAAAGGTCTGTTCGGAACACGCGGTATGCCGAGCAAAACATTTGGTATGTCGAGGCCACTCCGGGCATATTCAGACCAAAGTTGAGCCAGAGTCACTTGGAACTCCCTAGGAAGATCAGCTTCTTTTGCAGCCAGAGGTGATGGTTTTGTTTATTAACAACGTTGACCGGGCGGGAGTTATTCTTGGATATCAGCAACCAGGTTGCTGTTTTATTTCCTACAAGATTTTCCCACCACCTGAAAACCTTCCGCCAATCTGGCTAGTATTATAAGCTTTTCGCATTCACGCCTTTCCTGTATTTTGTAAAAGGAGCCCGCGCTTGCTTTTTGATCTAGAGTTAGCCATGTAGCTTCACTAATCGTTTTATGTTGAAACCACGAAGCGATTACGCGTCTTGCACGGGCGAAGTCGAACAGCCTTAATCCAATAAGCGCGGTCTTGTCTTCGAAATTGAACTTTCCTGTTGCTTCGAGGAAATGTTGTGCGACGAACCCTTGTTACACTCGCTAGAAAACGCTTAAAGTTTAGAGCAATCATGATATTCAAAATTTATTATTACTCTTACCCATGAAGGGATTGTATAAAACGTTACCAAATCTGCTTCCACTTTAACAATTAACACATCCCTGCAAAAGCTTTTCCACTTATCGGCTCACTAAGCCCCTACTACTATTGGATGCGGGAAATCGCTAACATGCCATGGGCAAATTCACTAAACATAAATCTATCGCGCCATGAAATTTTTTCTTTTATTTGATTGGAATTTGCTTCCTTCCATATAGAAATTACGCTCATTGAGCGCTTAACGATTGTTGGCATTCATGCCAAAGAGCAATTAGGCATAAATAAATTGCAACGGGCAGCAAGCAAGCTATTGGAGGTAAGGGCGCCTGAGTTACGTTGAAAAAATAAACGAAATTAAAAGATCAAATAAATTGGAATTAGAATGAAAAGTTAAGGAAGAAAAAGTATAACTAACTGGAAACAAAATACGAAGCTATTATGGTGGTCGTGGTTAAAGCAGTGGCAGTCAAACTGATAGAGTACAAAAGGCATGGTTTTGCAAACCGCTGACGGCCTACTATCGACGCTTTGGGACTCTAAAGTATATTGATGGCGCCATAACCGAAACGCCGCTGGGTGTGCTGCTGCTGATATGGACTATCACCATAAATTTATACAAGGTGGATCAAATCGACGGCTGAGTGGAAGATCACCCTATTTAAAAATATTTTTCAAAAACGCCCTATCTCAGAATTTCTTTGAAGAACGCCACACCTCAAAATTTTTTCCAATAACGCCCAATTTCAAAATTTGGTTTAAGAACGCCCTATATCAGAATGAGTTTCAAAAACGCCCTATCTGAACGAAAATTCAATACAATTTTAGCTGAGATAGGGCGTTATTGAAAAAAATTCTCAGATAGGGCGTTTTTGAATCAAGTTTTGAAACAGAGTGTTATTCAAACAAATTCTGATATAGCGCGTTTTTCAAAAATATTTTGAAATGTTCTCGAAAATTTGGGAATTATATATAACTATAGAAAGCACAGTGGTTGAAATTCAACGACAAAACTTTATTTTATTTTAATTATTAGCTGTTCCTTTCCTATGCTTTGCTCTCACTTCCTTTCTTTGCTGTCCTTTTCGTTCAGTATTACATTCCGCTTCCGTTGCCTTTCTTTAGGTTCGTTTCGTTGATGCCCCTTTCCTTTAATATATTTTTCTCCCCTTTTTTTCTCGCCTTTCCTTTCTACACCATTTAATAATACAGCTTCTGTTTCAATTTTCATTCTTTTTTTATGGTATTCTATTTCACGGAGAGGAGACCAACCCTTGATTCGGCTTGTCTCTCTTCTTTTTTTTTATAAATTATTTAATTTAATTTTATAATTATTTTTTTAATTTTATTTTTTTATGTTATTTCCTTTTATTTTATTTTATTTTATTTTATTTTATTTTATTTTATTTTATTTTATTTTATATTGTTTTATTTTATTTTGTTTTATTTTATTTTATCTTATTTTATTTGAATTTCCTTTATCTTATATTATTTGAATTTGTTTTATTTTATTTTATTTTATCTTATTTTATTTTATTTTAATTTGTTTTATATTATTTTATTTTATCTTATTTTATTTTAATTTGTTTTATTTTATTTTATTTTATTTTACTTGTTTTATTTTATTTTATTTTATTTTACTTTATTTTATTTTATTTTATTTTATTTTATTTTATTTTATTTTATTTTATTTGATTTGATTTTATTTTATTTTATTTTATTTTATTTTATTTTATTTTATTTTATTTTATTTTATTTTATTTTATTTTACTTTATTTTATTTTATTTTATTTTATTTTATTTTATTTTATTTTATTTTATTTTATTTTATTTTATTTTATTTTATTTTATTTTATTTTATTTTATTTTATTTGAATTTGTTTTATTTTATCTTTTTTATTTTAATATATTTAATTTTATTTTGTTTTATTTTATTTAGAGTTTTTTTGGAACGATTTTCCGTCATCCCCTGCCAATTTGGTTTGAAGACAAACCGGTTTCGGCGTTGTGCCATCATCAGTGACCACAGAACGAAGAAGGACAAAATTGACAAGGGATGACGGAAAATCGTTAAAAAAAAGCTCATATTCTTACCCTTTCGGGAACAGCAACAATAAAAAGGAAGATATTTTATTTTATTTTATTTTTTTTTTATTAAATTTTTTTTTAATATAGAAAACTTTATTGGATGGTCATTTTGACCTTCGCCAAATTGTAGAGCCTTTACCCCATTTAAGTATTGGCTATGTTAGTGGGAATATATAAAGGCCATAAACTTTTGAGGTGGGCTCCAAAAACGTGCCCATTGGGCTTTAACCAGTTGTAGCTGAAAACACCGCAACTTTCTCGTTCCATTCTTTCATTTTTAAAAATTTGAAATAATTGTATTACATAGTTGATATATCTTTGCACTAAGGAAATATCTGCCGTTTTAAATTAAAAAAATATTAAAAATCGAACTTTTTGTTATATATTTTAAGGTTAGTTGTTTTCTCAAGGAGTTTCCTCACTTTTTCAAGCTAAACTGTTGGACAATTGTGCTTATCCTATTCTCGGGATCCCGGGATTTAAGAATTAGTTTCCAAAACACCAAGAAACTTACACCTCTGGTTTGTGAGAGTTTTTGCCTGCTTTGCAGCTGTAACAATCAAACTAATCGCGCAAATAAATCTCATAAAAAATTAAATGCAAATAACAAATTGCTATTGTTGGTGCGGAAAAGCAATGACAGCAGCAACACAACAGCAGAACGATATCCTTTTCATTGTTATTCCTGCTCTTCTGTATTGGCATTTGGGCATTTTGTATTAGAACGAAACTAGCAAAATCTCAATACGTGAAAATAGGTTTTTTCTCTTTCGACTTTATTTTGGATTTTTTTTTGCGCAGTTTTGCTGTTTTTAAGGGACTAGCAACTTTTATCTGTTTTTAGTTCGCAACTCTATTTATTGCATAACTGTTAAGAGCTGCAGAAACGCCAGTCCCTTTTGGCATCTTCATTTGACTGTTCGACTTTTTTGTGAGAGCAACAAACACACACAGCAAAACATTCATACATATATCCATGAGAGCCATCCATGTTATTGATGTAAGATTTTGAATTTTAAAGATTCGGTTTTGTTGAAAGCAGTTTCAGTATTCACGGCTATGAGCTGGTTGCGCTTTTAATAGAGGTGTTAAGTTATAGTTGGCAATGGAGCTAGATTCGATTCGATTTCTAATGCGCAAAACAGCAAGTCACCGACGCGTCGGCGTATCCGTCATACGTCAAAATTTCGAGCAAAATCCACTTTACCGTATCCGTCGAATATATTCCCTGCAAAAACGGTACGGGTAAAATGATTAGTCCATTTAAGCGGAGCCATACCGAAAGTTTCCGTATTTCTCCCATCACGTTTTTGAGAGCATCGGTAGACTTTTTGACTGTTTCTTTCCTCGCGTTCCTTTGTGTGCGGTTTTACATCTCGCTCTTTCTCATTTATTTTTTTGCCGAAGATAAACATATAGCTGTACTGCTCACAGCTACTAGTCATTTGACTCGTATACGGGGGTTACTATGGACTATAAACGCGATTTGGTGTCAAATGTGTTTTTATTACGCTTTAAAAACTGACATGATAGATATAGCAGTGCGTGTCAAAGACTGTCGTCAAGTTGTGGTGTCAGCCGATTGCCATCCCGTTTTCACCACTGATGTGAAACGTGCAGTAGTCAGTTGTTCGGAAAGCTACTTCACTATCAATTGTAGGATTTCGAGTTCGCACCCCAACTTTTGTTAAATGTTTTTTAACTTTACAATAATTTTTCTTTAGTTTTGAATTGCAAATATTAATTTTTTTTATGTATTTTCGCTCTTGTACTTTATCCTAACTAAAAAACCGTAAAAATTTGAAACATGAATGTAACGTAGTCTACCAAAAAATTGTGATATAATAAAAATTAAGCAAGAATAAAAAAAATTTGGGGTGTGAACCTGCGCACCAACGCTACTACGAGTTGGCTAAGGGGAACGAATTGCGTCAAATGAAACAGATTTGCCAACACGCTGGCAAACCCATTTTGTGTGTCAAACGGTGCCAACTCCGCTGGCAAACTGAAATTTATATGACAGTGAGTCGTCAAAACTGACTACAAACGCATTTGACACTGTTTGCTAGCCCGTTGTCATTGTTTGACAACATTTGACGTCATATATGGCCAAATGAAAACCAGCCATCAGTTTCAACCGCCATATAAACGCAACAATCAATAAGCCTAGAGGTGTTCTAGTATTCGTTAAACGTTGGTCTAAAGAATTTAGAGACCCTTATGTAACTAAAGCACTCTTCACTACATTAGTCAGACCGATACTTGAATACGGTTCTATAATTTAGAACCCACATTAGCAGGTTCAAGTAGATCGCCTAGAATCAGTTCAAAAACATATTTCACTATTTGCCTTAAGAGATTTTCATTGGGATCCCTTGTATAATTGCCATCTTTACGAATTGCTTCAAACTCATTAATCTTCACACACTTTCTGGTCAGAGGGAAATGCTTGGAATCGTTTTTATGATTAAATTGCTAAATGGTTCACTATCCAGCCCGTTTCTTCTAAGTGAAGTGAACTTCAATGTACCGTCTCGTACTTCAAGGCATTTCAAACCTCTAGTTTTAAAACAATGCCGAACCAATTTTCAGTTAAATGAGCCTTTTCGCTGTTTGTGTCAAGATTATAACTCTCTTTCTGGTAGATTTGATATGTCAGACTCGCTTTTCAGCATAAAAAAACCAATTCTTTCTATCCTTCTTATTCTTTAAATTTTATATTAACTTCTAACAATAATTTTATTCGTTTAACCTAATGTGTAATCTATCTTATGTCTACTTTACTTAGCTGATGAGGTTTTCTCTGTGGCTGTGCAGTTTTAGATCTCGACGATTAACAAACCAAAGCCTTTCAACGACTCGGCACGAACGAACAATCCGCTCGTTATGCGGATGCGCCCCTCGCGCCGGTCGGGCGGGATATGGTGGGTAATCCGTTTGGAAATTATTATAACACGTAAAATTACGGCAAATTTTACCGACATGAACACGAATTGGATTCTCAGTCATTCGATTTCTGCAGGGTTGTTACGCAAACAAACACTTGCATTCTATTCAGCCGTTTTTTCAAGGTATTGCCGTATGAATCGGTTGGTTTTTTAAGGATCATCTACTCGCTCTCTCACATAGGTGCTGAACGAAGTAGTCAGAATCAAAGAAATGGAATGCTTCGAGATGGAGTAGGTGATCCACTCAGCGGACATCGCCATATTAATTGGACTACCTTTTTTATATGAATAAGGATAAGTGTTGGAGTACCCTGATACTCTTTAAGGAGCATTTCTTAGATGATTGAACGGAGTATTTCCGTTGTTTGCAGGTTTATAATTTACAAATGAATATATTAAAGACTTATCCCCATATTTATAAAAAAAAATAAAATAGTTTTATAAAGCTTTTTAAAATGACATTTTCATACAAATTATTACAATCAATTATATTTTATGCATATGAGGGTTAGTTTTCTTTACGATATGTTGGAGAGAGATATACATATATACTTGCATATATTTGATTTATTACTTCATATCAAAAAGTAAATTTATTGGTTCATGTTCGTCCATCCTTGCATGCGGTAACTAGACTGTTACTCTCAAATATCTTTAAAAAACTTGTAAAAAACTTTCTATCAAGTAGAACATACCGTTTGTGTTCAATATAATAGTATTGAAATTTAAATTTTAATAAAATTCATTTAAAATATAGCAAATTCCATAACAGAAAATGAAATTTCAAAGTTTACACAAAGTTCAGGAACGTTAATTAACATTTTTAAAAATTTACATAAAATTTTCAATATTTTTAGGTAGAATTTTGAGAAATTTTTTGAGTACCCAGTTTTATAGCTTCCCTGCCAGCAAAAACTCCAAAAACGTATCCGAATACAGAAAAAAGTCTTACAAAATTCTGATACTTTATTCGTTTTGATGTTCAAGTTACAGTACTTTCGTAGATCCGTTTTCCCACTAAAGTGTGCGGCAGAAAAGTATGTCTGTAGAAGTACATACATAAAATTGTTCAAAAACTGATGCATTTTCAGATAGATATATTTCTATATACTTTTCTTCACATTTTTGGATACGTTTTCAAATATCTCATCTACGGTTTCGGCATGTTTTCTGATGCATTTTCGTGCAAGTTTTTTTTTACCAAATTCACATCCCCTTTTGCATTCTTTCCAGTCTTATCTTCTAACATATTCCAAGCCAAGTAAACAGAAAAATTAACTTTTGTCTAGTATATTTTCAAGGGATTTAAAAGCGATATCCTAGACTTACTTAAACATTCTAACTTGAACACATCTATATTGTTCAATTTCACAACTAATATGTTCTTCGGTCTCAGAGACACCACTGGTAGACAAACGACGACATGTGATCTTACCAGACGTTGGTTGCGACGAGGTTCTTCTTGATAATGGTATTCTTCTTAACATACATTATTTATTGTACAAAGGAATCCTGTTATATATTGGAGAGAAATACATCTTTAATTAATAATTTTTGACGAGAAATCGTGGCTGTTTTCGAAATACTATAGCCTGTATATGTTTGTTGCTTTCAATTTTTCCTCTAATCAAAAATAATAATAATTAACTAAGAATTATTAACAACTGGTCTTGAGCTCGTTATACTTACAAAAATATGTAAAATGAACAGACCGTAAAACCAACAACAAAATAAATTTAATTACTTTAGCATTATTTAATATCCAATTTTACAATACTTACCAACCAACAGAGCCCCCCAAAATTCTTTGGGGAATCAAACAAAATTTTTTCTAACATATTTTGCGGCTTAACTTAATCAAAAACTATTTCTTTTTGACACCTCTTTATATAAGCAATACCGAGATGCCAGTATTTCTTTAGTTTGAATAAAAACTTTTTCTATGGAAACAAAATAACCTAACAGGACGGTTTGAGGACAATTTTCGTATAAGAAAAACGATGAAAAATTGTACTATCGGTAAAACGTGCGCTTTTCTGCTGGCTGGGTTATTACATTTTAGCATCATAATGTGCAAGTTAGAACTTGGTCAAACATTTCCCTGGATTTTCAGCATATTTTTTGTCAAGGGTGTTGAGTGATTTCTTCCATACAACGCATGAAGAAAAATTAATTTTGTATGGGAAAAAAATACCCAACATTCTTGACAAAAGCAATTTTAAAAATTCAGCGAAATTTTTGAAGGACTTATAACAAAAATTGAATGAACCAAAAAACTGCATACTCAAAAACTTTCTAAAAATTCCATTTTAATTTCACTACTATTATATTGAGCACAGCTGTAAATAAAATGTAAAGCATGATCCAATAATACAGGTCGTGTTAATAGACCAGCTGATGTTTACTTTTGTCTCGAATTTTGACATTACACTCCTTTCTCAGTACGATTTTGACGTTAAACTCACAAATTACAAAAACAAAATACATGGAAATTTTTTGCGAGTCTGTATGTTTGTCGAGCTGCTACGACCTGTTATAGTTGGATCATGATGTAAAGTATCAACTTGACATTCGTACCAAACAATAGTTGCGTTCCAATCAGCTATCCAGATCAGTATCACGATCAAGATCTCACGGGAACGATACGATTCAGTTGTATGAGAGTTGTTTGTGTTAATATATCTGTGTCTGTGCTACGAAGCAAAAGGGTTGAAAAAAATCTACTACAAAAAACTAAACGAACGGAGCTTCTATACGGATCCGAAATTGATCTACATAAATATCAATATCCCAACATTGTTGTTGCATTTACATGCAAAATTTCTTTTTGGATCTGGATTACTCCTGATTGGAACACGCCTAATATCGAAGCAAAACTGACGAAAATCAAATTATCGATCCAAATTTCGCAAAATAAATGATTTCTAGACCGTCTAGCAAAGGTATTAGAAACCAGCTATTTTGATAATTCCCAGAAACTACATAATAAGATAATAAACCGGCATTGTGAATTGCATAAAATGGTTTACGATACGATTAGTTTTCGTAAGGATTGGAAATGCCACACATTATTTCAAAAGAAAAGTGTATAATGGATTCCAAAACCTGACGAAGGGTTCCGGAATTTGTATGCCGGTTTTTTAAAAGATCCGTATATGCGATCCTCGCTACTGTGTATCACTAGTCTCCATTGCTGATAATTTATTTATGAAAGTTGGATTTGTGTTGAAAGCAATGCAATTTCAATGCAATACTAAAAACAATTGTGCAAAACTTTTCTAACTCAATATATTGTGGCGATTATTCTCAAGCATGTACCATCCCTAACTCAATAGCACTCCCACCACTAGTTAACACAACCGAGATAACGATGGCTACGCTTATGCATGCAAGCGTATAACTAGGAAGAGGAAGAGAGATGGCGCGAGTGTTTGCGAATACGATGCAAAGAGGAGATGCTAATAAATAAGACCGACCCTTCCAGAACACGAAAAGCGAACAACCAAGAAAGTTCTCGGTGCGTAGGCAAGCACCCTGTTGGACTATATAAGGCGGTGACCAAGCAAGGCAGGTTGATCAGTTTATTTTCAAGCGTTCAATCGTGAACTACTGTAAAGTTATCAAACTCTTAAAATTGTTTTGCGTTTATTACTAGTAAATAAAACTAGCTATTACTTACATTATCTGTGCGTGTGTTTATTCGACTTTATAGTGATCGAACCCAGGATTGATAATTAAGGAATCATCGAATTCGTCACAATTGGTGTCAGAAGCGGTATTGTTGAATAAATACCAGTGAATTTAAGGATAACAAGGACATGGCGAAGCTGAATGAATTAAAGATTCAGCAACTCAAAAATGAGTTGGAACAACGGGGACTGAACACTACAGGCAATAAATCAGAGTTACAGTCACGATTGCGAGAGGCTATGGAAGCAGAAGGAATCAACGTTGATGATCATGTTTTTCATCTTGTCGAGGAGGCACCGACAAAAATGGAAGAAAGAAAGGAGTCTTCGAATCCAGTAGCAACCGTCGACACAAACATGATATTGGCTGTATTAACTCAGATGTCGACTAAAATGGAAGAACAGAAAACTTACATGGCATCTCAGCTCGAAGAACAGAAAACTTGCATGGCATCTCAGCTGGAAGAACAGAAAACACACATTGCATGTCGAATGGAGGCCCAAGAGACTCGTATTATAGAAATGTCGTCTCAAATTTCGGCCAATATTTCATCACAGCTCTCCGCTCAACTGGAAGAACAAAAGGCGTATATGTCATCGCAGTTGGAAGCACAAGATGCAAAAATTGCACAATTTCAAGATAAAATAGAGACCGAGGTAGATGCGTTAAGGGGCCGTATCCAGGAGTTGCAACTGAACCGTCCATCTGCTTCAGCGAATACTCCCAAGGTAAAATCCCCGTCATTTGATGGTTCTGTTCCATTCCAGGTATTTAAGCTACAATTTGAGAAGACGGCTGCGGTGAATAATTGGTGCACTGAAGATAAAGTTGCAGCACTATTCGTGGCATTGAAGGGACCTGCAGCAGAAATCTTACAGACTATTCCCGAGTCCGAAAGGAACAGTTATGATGCATTGATGGGTGCGGTTGAAAGACGCTATGGTAGCGAACATCGAAAGCAGATATACCAAATAGAGCTACAGAATCGATCCCAGAAACCTAATGAGACTTTGCAGGAATTTGCATCGGACATCGAGAGATTGGCCCATTTGGCAAATGCGGACGCACCTGTGGAGTACACTGAGAGGGTAAAAATCCAAAGTTTTATAAATGGAATACGCGATGTAGAGACGAAGCGGGCCACATATGCAAACCCCAAACGGACATTCTCTGAAACGGTATCACATGCTCTAACGCAGGAAACAGCCTCGCTATTAAGTAAACCTGCGTACAAGGCTCATCGTGTAGAAGTGGAAACTCCGGCTTGGGTAGACAAAATTTTGGAAGCGTTGAACGGAGTACAGAAAAAAAGCGATGGTGCCATTAAATGCTTTAAGTGCGGAAAACCTGGTCACATAGCACGTTATTGCGGCACTGGCTCCAGTAACCTCAGCAATTCAGGTGGACGAAAACGCAAAGCTGAAGGAGATGAGCAAATTTCCCAACCAAATCAGTCGTTAAACTAAATCGAGCCAGCCGAAAGGGGCGTGGACTGGCTCCCGCAAATGAATGCCCCATAATCTCTGTCTCACAGATCGGAAGGAAAGCTAGTAATGTTACTGTTGTTGCATATGTGGATGGAAAAGAGCACTTACTAACTGTGGATACAGGCGCATCGCATTCCATAATTCGATCTGATTTAGTCAACAAGGAGGTGAGACCATTGCATGGAGCAAAGTTACGTACGGCCACTGGTGAGGACACCCATGTCCTAGGAGAAGTAACATGTGAAATCGCAATTGGGAACGTGGCCGTTCTACACAGTTTTATAGTAGCAGATATTGTTGACGAAATCATAGTTGGTGTGGACTTCTTAAGCGAGCAAGGCATCAAGATCGACATGCAAAACAGGATTATGAATTACCAGAACATGGATGTGCCATTAAATTTTGGTTACGAAAACAAATACGTTAGTAAGCGAGTGCTTGTGGAGGAGAGCCAACAAATTCCACCGAAGTCGGAAGCAATCATATGGGCAAAGATTGATGGAGATTATGGGACAAACAAATTGTGGGTTGTCGAGGCAGCAAACAAATCAAGGACGAACATATTAGTAGGAAAAACCCTGGCCATGACAAAACAAGATGGACGTGTACCGGTAAGAGTACTTAATGAGTTCAAATCGCCGATTAAACTTTCCAAAGGAGCAATATTGGGACAATGCCAAGAGGTCGAGGTAGTTATCAATTGCGAACAGCTTCAGGAAAATGATTCTACCATCAAGATTAATCTTTCAGATGATATCACGTCGTGGACGGCAGGCCTCGAAAAAGATCATCAGAAAAAGGCAAAGGAACTTCTATCAAAGTACTCGACCATATTTGACAAGGATGGTTCTAAACCAGGTCGGACCAAAGTTGTGAAGCATCAAATTGATACTGGTGATGCAAGGCCCATCCGCCAAGCTCCTCGTAGTATTCCATTGGCCAAACGCCAAGTAGTTAAAGAAATTATACAGGAAATGAGTGACAGCGGCGTGATCGAACCATCAGCTAGTCCATGGAGCTCACCGGTAGTACTAGTGAAAAAGAAAGATGGAAAAATGAGGTTCTGTGTGGATTACCGGAAATTGAACGACGTAACGAAGAAGGACAGTTATCCATTGCCAAGAATCGACGATACTCTGGACTCGTTATCTGGCACGAAATGGTTTTCCACACTGGACTTGAAAAGCGGCTACTGGCAAGTGGAGGTAAAGGATGAAGATAAAGAGAAGACGGCTTTCAGCGTTGGAGAAGGGCTTTGGCAATTTACGGTAATGCCCTTCGGACTATGCAATGCTCCAGCTACTTTTGAGAGACTCATGGACCAGATACTAAAAGGATTGCACTGGCAAACATGTTTGGTGTACCTCGACGACATTATCGTGCTGGGAAAAAGCTTTGAGGAACACCTAAAGAACTTGGATGAAGTTTTCCAAAGAATAGCTGGTGCTGGTCTGAAACTAAGTCCCAAGAAGTGTTCCTTGTTTAAAAAGGAAGTAAGTTATTTGGGTCACAAGGTAACTACGGAGGGAATCTGCACTGCTAAGGAAAAGATCGAAGCCGTAAAGGATTGGCCAAGACCGAGAAATTTGCATGAGTTACGGAGCTTCCTTGGGCTGTGCACGTATTATCGCCGATTTGTACCAAGTTTTGCCAGCGTAGCTAGTAGTCTCCATGACCTTACAAGGAAGAATATGAGTTTTGAATGGAAGAAGGAACAGGAGGTGGCTTTTCAAACATTGAAGGAACGACTATGCACTGCCCCGATGTTAGCATATCCAATTCCAGGTTCAAAGTTTATTCTGGATACAGATGCGAGTGGTTATGCTATAGGAGGTGTTTTGTCCCAGATTGTTGATGGACAGGAGAAGGTAGTTGCATACTATAGCCGAACAATTGGGAAGCCTGAAAGGAACTATTGTGTAACCCGGAGAGAACTGTTGGCATTGGTAGAGTGCGTTAAGCATTTCCATAAGTATCTCTATGGGCAGCGATTCCATGTCAGGACAGACCACGCAGCGTTGAAATGGCTCTTACAGTTCCGTAATCCGGAAGGTCAATTGGCACGGTGGATAGAGCGACTGCAAAGTTATGACTTTTCCATAGAGCATCGCAAAGGTAGCACCCACGGAAATGCTGATGCAATGTCACGAAGACCATGTAACTTGGAATGCAAGCATTGTTCCAAAGCTGAGGCCAAGGAAGACATTATAGATGTGCGGCTCATGACTATAACATCTACGGACGAATGGGACATGGATCAATTAAGGAGGTTTCAGCACGAAGATCCAAATCTTACACGTGTAATGCAAGGAATCGAACGAAACGAGCGACCATCAAGAGAGGAGATGTCAGCAGAAAGTCCTGTTGCCAAGTCATATTGGGCACAGTGGAATAGTTTGCAATTAGAATCCGGTTGTTTGCATCGAATATGGGAAAGTGAGGATGGTCAATGTGTTCGAAAGCTAATTGTCGTCCCAAGGAAGAAAATCCCTGATGTACTCAATGAATTACATAACGGTCCAAGCGGAGGTCATCTTGGAGTCACCAAAACCTTGGAAAAAGTCAAGCAAAGATTCTATTGGGTTGGTTGCCGTCAATCGGTCGCGGAGTGGATTGGCAACTGTGAAGTATGCATCAAAGCTAAAGGACCGAAATCAAGGAGCCATGGCCAAATGAAACAGTATAACTCAGGTGCGCCATTTGAGAGGATAGCCATGGATGTAGCTGGTCCATTTCCTACTAGCAAACTCGGAAACAAATATGTCCTGGTAGTTATGGACTATTTCAGCAAGTGGCCAGAAGTGTACCCTATTCCAAATCAAGAGGCAGAAACCATAGCAGAAGTGTTTACTAACAATTGGGTAGCTAGGTTTGGTGCACCGATGGAGATACATTCTGACCAAGGCAGAAATTTCGAATCAGCTGTGTTCCAGGAAATGTGCAAGACATTGGGCATTCGGAAAACTCGAACAACTGCACTACATCCTCAGTCAGATGGCATGGTGGAACGATTCAATAGAACCTTGGAAGAGCACCTGAAGAAAGTAGTGGATAAGTTCCAGAAGGATTGGGATACTCACATCTCCTTATTCCTAATGGCATATCGCTCTGCAGTACATGAAACAACTGGTCAGACTCCGGCAAAGGTAATTTTCGGGAATGATCTTCGATTGCCAGCTGACTTGAAGTTTGGGATAAACGCTGATGCAGGAGTAAATGCTCGGAAATCTACTAGCGTATTGGAAGAAGAAATGAGAGAAATTCACGACCTTGTGAGACAACGCACTAAGATCATGAGCGATAAGATGAAGGCCAGGTACGACAAAGCAATAAATTCAGAAGGTTTTATAGAAGGAGATTTAGTGCTGCTATACAACCCACAGCGTAAGAAAGGTTTGTCCCCAAAACTACAAGGTAACTGGGAAGGCCCATACAAAGTCATAAAACGGATCAACGACGTGGTATATCGCATACAAACTATGGGAAGGCCAAGGAATAAGATGAAGGTGGTCCATTTGGAAAGGCTAGCTGCGTTTGGTTCCGGCAATGTGTCTGATCGGGACAATCAGACTTAGGTGGAGGGCAGTGTGGCGATTATTCTCAAGCATGTACCATCCCTAACTCAATAGCACTCCCACCACTAGTTAACACAACCGAGATAACGATGGCTACGCTTATGCATGCAAGCGTATAACTAGGAAGAGGAAGAGAGATGGCGCGAGTGTTTGCGAATACGATGCAAAGAGGAGATGCTAATAAATAAGACCGACCCTTCCAGAACACGAAAAGCGAACAACCAAGAAAGTTCTCGGTGCGTAGGCAAGCACCCTGTTGGACTATATAAGGCGGTGACCAAGCAAGGCAGGTTGATCAGTTTATTTTCAAGCGTTCAATCGTGAACTACTGTAAAGTTATCAAACTCTTAAAATTGTTTTGCGTTTATTACTAGTAAATAAAACTAGCTATTACTTACATTATCTGTGCGTGTGTTTATTCGACTTTATAGTGATCGAACCCAGGATTGATAATTAAGGAATCATCGAATTCGTCACAATATTGTATTTTGCACTTTTGTCTATTGAATGGCCAAAGTTGCAGTTTTAATCCAAAGTCTCCCACAATTGCCTACTCTTCTTCTGCCTTATATAAATTGCACAAATACTTGCATGGAAGTTATGTGCATATTCTAACAGTTATGCAACTATAAATATATATCCGCAAGGGATTAACAAACGAAAACATGAACGCCCACAACTACATAAATAGGCGCATATTTACTTCAGACCCTCGGGGTATAAAGGTTTAAGTGAACAGTGTTCGATATGAATGATTTAACGAGCTGCTTACGGCTTGCTGTTCTTAGTTGAAAGCTTATTTTATTTATTCAAGAAATTTTCTGAATTGATTAAATTTTATGTTTGCCCAGTTGCAAAGATCAAGCACAACAACACTGTACGAAGTTAAACCTTCTTCAAAAGGCGTGAGGAGAGAGTCAACCGATTTTAGCGAGAGTTAAGACCTTTTTCTTAACCAAAGAGGCACACTTAGTCCTATGGACCTATGTATTATCGTTCGTTATGTCTCAGATTCCTAGTAATGCAACTCTAGGGAGCCCTAGTGCCTCAAAGATTATTAAGGTGTAATTCTATAATTGATCTAATCGCCCTACACCTCTCTTTATGGATCATATGTTAAGCAAGGTCAGCGCCCTGATGGTTCCACGATTTCAAAAAATTCGCCGAAAGCGGGCTAATATCGTTTCACATCCCACAAATTAATTTCCTCAAGGGCAGTATCGCCCCCAAACCTACGAGAAGTGCCTTTTATCGCTCAAACAACAACAATAATCCAAGAAATTTACGACTCATTTGATATTTTCTTCTGTTGCGTCTTCTGCTTATTTTTGTTTTTATTGTGGTTGTTCTTCGCTTGTCCTTGTTTTTGTTTTTCTCCGTCTCTCACCTCTGCTATCTAGAGAATGTTGGCATTCAGGCACAAGCTCCACCTGTTGCCAAAGAGGTAACCGAACTTCCGAGGGAGACAAGTATCACACTGGCCCAACTTCGAACTGGATACTGGAGCAGATTAAACTATTACCTATCCAGACTGAACCGTGACAAACTGAATGCTTTCCCGGCAGATGATTTTTCCAAATGACACCAAAAATCCCTTTTCACACCAACTTCTCGCTGGTCCAACCCCAGATTAATGGGACTTCCGTTGCATGATGTTGATGGCAATGAAAAGTAAGGAGAGTGACGACTAGCCAGGTAAAAGTATTGTTCCAACAGAAACAACAACAGCGAATATCCAGAGCTCTGGTGGCGATGAAAATGTCGCTCAAGCTGACGCCCTCGCCATTTAGTAATCAAACATAGAGTGAGTGGGCACAGGAAACACGTCTCGTTTCTTAGTGCAGAAAAGCTTTAAAATCAGCTCGCGATCTGAAAATTAAAAATTGTAGAAATTGTTCTTCCTCACACAAATCAAAGCCTTGGGACGCATATTCAGGTTGGGAAGGTGGAAAGCTATTTTGTTGTTGGGGTCTCCCTCTCACAACGTTGCAGCGATAGCCCACAACCGCTAACACTTCCTCATTGTCCTGCATTCGAATCGTAAGCATGACTAAAAATTAATATGTACTGCTTTTTGAATAATTAATTCAACAATAAAAAGAAACAGAATGACATGTTTTTGACAAAGTTTTGTTTTGTGGTTTTCAAAATCCGGAATTCAAGTAATTGTAGGACAAAAAGAAAATAGCGATTGAAGCAAATGCCAGATTGTGCTTTTAATTTTTTTTTTATTTTGAAATAGAAAACTCACCCGTAAAGCCTTTTCCACATTGCGGAATTCTGCTTTCAGTTGGTAGGCACAGAATTGACACTTCTATGTTGATAGTAATCCTTTTGCCTTGCCCTCGCTAACCGCAATACCCACTTGTTTGGTTCAATGCAGTGAAGATCTGCTGCTCGCATAATCTTCCCCAGTATAACTATCCAGGCAAGCAACGTTAAGTTTCATAAATCGCATGATAGGGAGTTCGGTGGTCTGAAGACTAGTTTGGTTCCGAATGGCTTGGCGAGGTCCTTACCAATCGACAAAGAGATGGCGTGTGTCAATTCTCTTATGAAGGGTCCCCTTTATAATTTGGCGGCTACCACGGGTAGACTTATCAGGCCTAAGACCTAATCCAAAACCGTCTAGGGTGTTATTAAATGAATGTGAGAATGATGCCTTTTTCCGGACAAAGAAAGCAGAAACTACAATGTGTGACGATATTGTTCGCCCCTGAGTTTTGGGGGGGCCAGAATGTGCACTTGGTAAGTATGCCTGTCGTAAGAAGCGGCTAAAGCAATGCAAATGTGGAGAGTTGAGATTGATTGATCTACGCATATGATACCCCTTACTCCATATTTCCCATCTTCTCTTTCCTTACGCTCCCGCGTCAGTCGGGCATGTGCCGCAAGGGAATACCGGGGCGTATCTGGAAATGGACTGTCCCGATTACACCAAAAGCTTTGTGGATTTTTGTTTGGGCATGTTGGATAAGTAAAAAAACATCAACTCCAATAAAACGGCCATAGATCTCTGTCCTAAAAGGAGACCACTAACGGGGATGACAACAATAGCTTTGGTATAGCGAAAGTCTTATTGTTTACTTTTGACTTCAAGATATTATGGAAATTGGTTGACAACACAACATTCAAAGAGCAATGGTGATGATTTCGAATAGCTAGTAAATCCCAAGTATATCCACCCTGATCTCATATTGATACTAATAGATATTGCCTACTATATTTGTATTTGTTGCTTTTAAAAAATATTTATATAGAAGTAGGAGTGGTTCTTAGCCGATTTCTTGCATATTCGGGCCAAACGCGGAGTGGTGTCCGGGACCGCTTCTTCCTCGATCCTTTAAACTCATTTATTTGCAATCGCTGCCAAGTAGAAGCGACCTGCTAAGGCATGTTGCATGTCAAATGAAAGATAGATTTCTTGGCTAGTTAAACTAATTTTCACTTGCTGCTAAGGCCTTAAAAGTTTAAGGAAAACCAAGTTCCACTTAAAGAAAAGCGTCAATTATTAATAAAACTAACTTTTCTCAGTAAACTCATCTCTTAAATATAAAGACTTATATATCTTCCAAAAGGTTTTTTTTGTCTATTCAATAGCATTAAAGCTTTTGAAATCGGTTGCCTACTTTCGGAGATATTGCGGCTTTAATTTCCACTTTTGAGCTTGAGTATCTTGCGTAGTTTTCAAGTAAGAATAAAAAGAAATATGCCATTAGAATCAGCGTCAAATTTGCTATAAGGCACGATTTTTCGTTTTCAATTTCGCACAATTCCCGAATTTTTCACTTTTTACATGAAAGAGCCACTTGTTACAGAAATAGCGTCTGACTTATGAGGCTAATAATTTCAATCAGGCATCATATCGCTGTCAAATTTTTTCATTTTGTTATTATTCAATCTAGAAAATTTTTCAGTTTGAAAATATTTTTTGTCGTGAGCGGTTGTTTATGAAAAAAGTATTTATAAATAAAGAGTTCCGGGTGATAACTGAAGGAATATATGTAAGTAATTTATTATTATATATATAAAATAATAATAGGGGAATGGTTTTGGCAAAATCTAAATTACAAATGTGTCGGATATGTGTATGAAAATATGTGTTTCGGTCCCAAGATTGAAAAAGTTTTATTATTGTGTTGTTTTTGTTGAAGAATTTTACGTTCGAAAACTAACAAAGTGATTCATTTAAAGTTTAAATAGTGCAAAATAAATGTGTTGTGAATCGAATTTATGAAAAAAAGGATATTAAAAAAAATGCATTTTTTTGTTATTGAAAAATTGTTTGAATTTCCGCAACTAATTTCGATTTTCATATGAGTGTAATAGTGGAAAAGTGTGTAATTTCGTATATATGAAGAGTTTATGGTTTTGTGAAATCGAATTGTGAAAATATGATTACTGGGACCGAAACGCGTATTTTTATACAGCTCCTAAAATTTTTTAACTTGTGTTAGTACTCGGTGAGGGTCGGTTATTTTGTATTTTTATTTGAGTGTGTCCAATGGTGAAGTGTAAATAATGAGATTTGTTTAATGTTTTGCTAGAATCAACATTTGCAAAACATAAAACAAACACATACATACTTACATACAAAACACAGGATCTTGGATCATCAGGATGAGTGATGATTACAGGATCTTACAAATTATTAACTATCCTAAGGAGAAAAGTGAAGAAGTTTCGTTTTGGCAACATTCTATTGCGGGAGGTATATCCGCAGCATTATCCCGTACTTGTACGGCCCCTATCGATCGCCTCAAGGTTTACATGCAGGTAATTAAATACTTAAATTAATAATAATTAAATACTTAATTACATTACTAATTTACAGGTTAATACAGGGAGGATAGGTATTTTTGAGAGTTTAGGTAATATGGTTAGGAAGGGTGGGTTAATTAGTATGTGGCGGGGTAATGGGGCGAATGTAATTAAAGTAGGATTAGATTCCTCACTTAAATTAGGTTCATATAAAATAGTGAAGGATCTAATTAGAATAGAAAATGATAGCGATACAACTAGTATTGCGGAAAGGTCTCTGGCTGGTGGCATAGCAGGTTGCATTTCGCAAACTTTTATTTATCCCCTTGACGTGTTAAAAACACGTTTAGCACTTAACAAAAGTAATAGGGATAATAGTTTGATAGGAGAGGCTAGGAAGATATATTTGGGGAAAGGTTTAGGAGCCTTTTACAAAGGCTTAGGGGTTAATTTAGCGTGTGTAATCCCATATGCGGGAATCGAGTTAGCTGTATATGAAAGTTTAAGGAATCATTTTGTTAGGAAAGAAGAGGGTAAAAAACCTAGTTTGGTAGTTATATTAGCTTGTGGGAGCATATCCAGTGCTTTTGGACAAGCTGTAACATATCCATGTGCATTACTACGTACAAGAATTCAAGCTAAAGGTAAAGATTATATATATATATATTTGAATTCAATATAATTTGTTTTTTTATTTTTGTAGATCAACCAAAAACTGCATTAAAGCTATTTAGTAGAACTTTAGCAAAAGAAGGTTTCAGAGGACTTTACAGAGGATTATTTTTAAATTTAGTTAAAGTTATTCCAGTTGTTAATATTCGTTATTTATTGTATGAACATTTAATTCAAGCTATTTGTTAGTTAAATTCTATTGTTACTTTAAAATAAGTTATTGTTAACTTTTTTTAATTTGTAAAGTGATTGTTATTTAAACGAAAATAAAACAATGTTATTAATTCAAACAAAAATAAAACAATGTTATTAATATAATTAATATATACATAGGAGGTTTATTTGTTGAAGTTGGCTTTTTAGGCTGGGAGGCGCAGCTTAGGCTATTTTTGCAGAGCTGCATCCCATCAGATTTTTTAAATCTTATCTTATCTTACTAATATTATAAATGCGTCAGTTTGTGAGTGGTTTGTTAGTCTTTCTTTCTTTAGTCTAAACTACAAAACTAATATCTACGAAATTCTGTGCGCTTATACTCCGGAGTATAGAGTAGGTGACAAGAGTCATACGGTTACAATAGCTCAAATGGTTATGAAGTTATGGACACTAACATTATAAAGCTAAATGTTTGAACGTACCACATGGATATCAAATAAAGGGTCAAGCCACGGGAGAACTTAAGCAGTTAACTAATATGGGAATCCAAATTTTTTTATCGTTGGGGACGGTTTTCTCTGAGGACTTACAGCCAACTTGGCCAACATATAACCTATTTTTTATTGATCACCATAAACTGTACTTGATGCATTTCAAAACTACAATAAAACGTCATTTAATAATTTATTCAAGTTCAAAATTTATTAATTAATATTTAGATAAATATCCTAGCTTTCTTCTTACCATTTAGGGAGCGGCAGAATGGTTTAGCAATGTTGGCAGTTCACCGTGATATACCAATAACACAAGAAGAAATCATTGAAAAATTTAGTATTACGGAGCTAAGACTGAATTTCACCTCATAGCAAACCAACGAGTTCCATGAAGGTATTTTTATATTGAAATCAAGTCAATCTCCTGCAGTGGAAAAAAACACTTATGGACTATCTGGAGAAGTGCTTGATTGAAATTTTTAGAGGAGGTGGAATCTGCTGGTGATTTAGCACCGTAATGTGTCCAACGGTCGAAGTGGGCCTATTGGATATGTTGAATAGCGGAAAATAATGTTAACTTTTCAGATAATAAGACCTTTCACAATGCATATGGCTCTTTCCGGAAGAAATTTCACAAACACAATTTGAATAGTTCAGTCAAACCATGACCAAGGCGCAAGTCCAGGAAGTTACAGTTCATATTCAGAAAATATGACAATTCCAGTTCAGAAGTCCTGTTTCATATTCAGAGAGCTGCCGACTGGACTTGAATTTTAGCAATCTCAATTTGAAATTGAATATTTTAAATATCTGAACTTAAAATGTTATTACTAAATGTGAATTACAACTTTCTTTAAAGCTTAAAATCTGGTTGCAAGAGATTGTTGTTCGAAAAGTTGGGTCTAAGGCCAGAACTATGGGTATGAATGTACAAATCGACAGATCTAAATTTAAGGACCGCGGGTACCCGGGACAGCAATCGGGTGGAGCTAAATATGACAAGTTGTCAGGAAAATTCCAAGGACACCGATGAAGTGGAATGAAATTCTTTGGAAATCCGCCTGGGAGAGCATTAAACTCGTAATTTTATTTATTAGCTTAATCAGTTCTTCTTTCAGGGCCGTTCAATAGCGCTAGTTGGAGTCAGCGTAGAATCACCATATCACCGAAAACAGACACTCAAGACTGAAAGTCTCTGAGCTGAGAAAATTACAAAGACATTTGAATATTTTGAGCGCGAACTGAGACACAACCGAGGTAAATAGCAGCAGTGTCAAAAAATGAGATATAAAGTAAATGCTGAAAAATAGAAGGACGTTCTGGAATATAAGATAGCACAGAGATGGGTAAAGTTACACCACTATTAATTATTAGAAACTTTTATTTACCCGTTTTTATACAACTTTCCAGAAAGTCGAACACGAGAGGAGGATTAAGTTGATCGTGCCTTGCTTAGGAGTAGCACAAATATTCGTACCACTAACAACTAAACTCCGCAACATAGAACCATTTGAAAATGCAAGAAATGAGAGAAGGGGGGCGTCAGTATCCCAATAAGCAAAACAGATTTGCCGCGAAGGCGCTTTCGCTGATAATATTATCGCTGCGATAGATCGGCGAATCCATTTGCTCTAGTGAGTCACTTATCATTAGCGATTCGATTTCGCGGATCGTCGGCAATAAGAGTTTTTAGCGATTCGAGATTTCAGTGGTGGAATTCACTAACTTATAACGATGCGATTTTTCGAGATTTTAATTAACGATTTTGTAGGATGCATTATCCACTATGCTATCCACTAACTTAGCTATAACGATTCGGGCTTAGGATTTCTTATCCCGCGACAAAACGTACGCTAAGTACTCAAATTCCATTAATTTAAAAAAAATAATATCAAGATAATAATAACTTTATTTTATTCTTCGCTAACAACCTCAAATTATGTGTTGTTTATTTAGCGACACAACAAACGAATATCGATACAAAATGGTTAGTGAAGGCCGAAATCGTTAACCCTCAAATGGGCAAATCGTTAAAAATGGTCGGATCGGGTTCATATTTTGTGGGCATGTAAATATTAACTGTATATGCTTCTAATTAAGTTTTCAGATAGAATTTTTTTCTGCAGCAGTAGTTATGTGGTAAATTGGGAACACCGTCCCCAGACGGTCTTCCGGTTTGAGGGTGAATAAAATAACAAGTATATAGGCATGTGTTTAAAACCATTGATTGTAAAATAAAAGCAATTCAAGCTATTTTCTTTAAATAAAATGTACATAAGTAAAATTTAATGGAATTATGCCTTGGGGAGGGCACGACTGGGATTATCTTAACATTTCATTTACTTTTGTGGTGGTAATCCCAAAAGAAATTTTTTTCCGGTGTACTACATAAATTACAATTGCATTTGGAACAAATGGCTTGTGTGTCGGACTGTTTGCAATGTTTGCACCGCTTTTTACCATTTCTATCCATCCATTTTAGGAAGTGATCTTGGCCATCATAGCGAACATCATCAACAAGATGAACAGCCCACCTTCCAATTATTGAGGGGCTCTGCTGTTGAGATACTGCGCGAGCGTTACTTCGTCCCGATGGCTGTCTAGCAACAGCCCGTTTCTCTTTATAAAGAACAAGACCAGCAGCTTCTCGCGGAAATGCGGGAGGTTGCATTGTTTCCCTTCTTCCTGCACTTCGCTTTGCACGTTTTTACAAAATATAGGCATTAGTAGCTGACATGTCCACAAAGTGATAGAAAGGTCTCATCATAATATTTCGGCTTTTAGTCTGAATGTGGTATCCACCCACAAGACTGTCCATCAGATCGACTCGACCCATGTGAGAATTATATTCTCGGATGATTTGGGGGCAATTTATTTCGATGAAAAGTTTTTTTTTTCTATCATATCGGGACACATTCACGGTATGATGATCGGGATTGGTTCTCATAAAAAATTCAGCACCAACATATGAAGACACTAAGCGTACGCACTTGTTATCTTTCCATAAAACCGTATTCACATCGACTCCTTGAACTGAGGTTGCGTATTCGACGGAAAACCCTCTGTTTTCTTTGCTCACCTCAATATCGGTAGGCAACTTGCAAACTGGTATCCGATTGGCTGTAAATAAACAACTTGGATATAGTAAATGTGGCACCCGGCTCAAGGTTAAGTAGTCTGGCAACCCACCTCACGAACGTACATAACAAAAGGAATCAGAAAGCGCAAGGCAAATGCACTTAACGGCATACAAATTCCACACAGTCTTTTTATCCGATCAAAGCGAACAACACGCGCCGGCACAAGCGAAAGAATATTCTCATTTGATTCAACCTAAATTTCATATTTTCGTTAGTTTAAAGTTTTTGTATTTAAGTACATATTTAATAAATAGTATTTATAAAATATACGGTTTGACTACTATATCCCCACATTGGTGACCCCGAGAAAAACGGTGGACCGTGTCAAACCTCGCGCCGAAAAATACAATTACGCTCAATTTAGTAGCAAATCAAAATCAAATCAAATTAAAAAGCGGTCGCAATCGGTATATAACAAATAGTTGCTATAAGTACGCGATTTAGCCAATTCAACATCGACATAACGTGAATCGAGTACACTACAGGCATCACGCCACCAAAAATTCTTTTTCCGCTACCAAACTTGCCGACAATAACGGCGCTTAAAGAAACGAGAAAACGATGGCCAACAACAATAACCTAAACGGCAATCAGTTAGGCGACGATGAGCCTGCTCATAACGACGGCAACGCCGCCGAAAATGCAAGAGCTAACGCCGACGCAGGCGCAGGCACCGACAGCGGCATACCGCAAATCAATGCAGTTTTTGGAAAACTACCGTTTCCCAAACTGAACTCCAAGTACAATATCGAATCATGGTTCATAAAAGTAGACGCATGGTTCGAATTGCACGGCTTCGGCATTCGCAAAGAGAAGGATAAATACACCGCCATCATCGCTCATGCCGACGACTATATTCTCGACCAAGTTTTTGACTTGGCCCGTAATCCTCTAAACACAGCACCGTATACTACGCTAAAAAAGGCCATCATCGAAAAATTCAGCGATTCAGCCATGGCACGTCTGGATAAACTCACAGGTATACAGTTAGACGATGGCAAACCGAGCCACTTGCTTAGCCAGATGCAGCGCACAAACGCCACGAATGATGAATCCGTAATACAGCAATACTGGCTTAAACAGTTACCCGAGTCTGCCCGTGCTGTCATCGCTGGTATGCTGCAGGCTCAACCCAGTACACCTCTGCACCAACTTGCCATCACCGCCGATGCGGTACTCGACGCATTAAGCCGCGACTCCAATGCAACATCAACCCAATCAGCAACCGTAAACGCTATCGCATCGCCCACCAGTCACGTCACCGTTTTGGATAAACGAATCGAAAAACAAGACGCCGTCCTCGAAAACATCAGCGCAAAACTAAATCAGCTCATGGCCCAAAACCGCAGCCGACAACGAGAACGGTCACAAGGCAACGTCAAACGCTCAACAACGCCGCACCGCAGCACCCACGCAGACCAATCTTCGACATGCTGGTATCATCGTGAATATGGAACTCAAGCACGTAAATGCAGAAGCGTGTGATTTTCCAACCAAAAAAGTCGACAAACCAAAAAACTGAAGGCCGCCGTAACGATGATGCTCGACACTTCCGGCAGTAAAACATTATCGAGCAACAAATCAATACAATGCGAACTTGAGGTAAAGTTTTCCGAATTCACAAAATCTAAACGTTTTTTCATCCTAGATAAGATCTCAAAACAACATTTTTTAATCGACACGGGAGCTGAGGTGTCCGTAATTCCAACTACGCGAGGCTGCCGTTTGTCAAATAAAGAGGGCAAACCACTTTACGCTGCAAATGGTACCGCCATCAAAACGTACGGTGTTACGCGCGTCACACTCGACTTCGCTCTCCAAAGGAGATTCACGTGGAATTTTATTATTGCCGATACTAAATACGCAATCATTGGCGTTGACTTTTTACGCCATTTCAACTTGATAATCGATATCAGCAACATGACGCTTATAGACAAAACACAGTATCGATCGGGCATCTGTAGCTTCGAAAAGTCGACGAATATCAATCCAGAAGGTGACCACAACGAGGTACACAAGCTGCTCAGCGAATTCAGCAAAATAACCGATCCGAACGCCATAGCCCCGTCGCCCATGCAGGCTGGGGTAACACACTGCATAGAAACTAAAGGTCCTCCTGTGTTTGCCCGACCTAGACGCCTCACACCAGAAAAGCTCAAAGCAGTCAAAGAGGAGTTTGAGTATCTCACTCGACTAGGTATTTGCCGTCCTTCGAAAAGCTCGTACGCTTCTCCGTTGCACCTGGTAAGGAAAGCTAATGGGGAGTGGCGTCCATGCGGTGATTACCGCGCATTGAATGCACAAACGGTACCGGATCGATATCCGCTACCGCACATACAAGACTGCACACACTTTCTCCACAAAAAAGACATATTCAGGAAAATCGACCTCAACCGAGCTTACCACCAAATACCTATCGAGCCCAGCGATATCCACAAAACGGCAATTACCACACCGTTTGGGTTATATGAATTTACACACATGACGTTTGGCTTATGCAACGCCGCACAAACCTTTCAAAGGTTTATGCACGCAGTCTTCCGAGGCCTCAATTTCGTGTTTGTGTATATCGACGACGTGTGCGTAGCCTCCGAAGGCATCAAACAACACAAGCAGCATTTGAGGCAGGTGTTCGAACGCCTCCAACAATACCACCTCACGATAAACCTCTCAAAATGTAAATTTGCACAAACAAAAATTGAGTTCCTCGGTCATATGGTCACAGCACGCGGCATTAAACCACTGACCGACAAAGTGCAGGCTATCAACAACTTCCCCTTGCCCGAAACCGCCAAACAGTTGCGTCGGTTTCTGGCGATGATTAATTTTTATCGTCGTTTTTTGCCAAATGCCGTACATCATCAAATTCCGTTGGTAAAACTTATCCCAGGCAACAAGAAGAATGACACGACTCGCATAGCATGGACCGAAGATTCAATTAACCACTTCAACAAGTGCAAGCAGGCGCTGGCAAATGCAACGCTGCTCGTCCACCCAGCATCTAACGCACAAATATCGCTCAGCACTGATGCAAGCGACATAGCCGTCGGCGCAGCCTTACATCAAGTTATCGACAACGAGCTCCAACCTCTAGCATTCTTTAGCCTCAAACTCACGGACACACAAAAAAGGTACAGCACCTATGACCGCGAACTGCTCGCTGTTTACCTCGCCATCAAACATTTTCGAGGCATGCTTGAAGGAAGATCATTCGAGGTACGCACGGACCACAAGCCGCTAATATATGCCTTTAAGCAAAAGCACGATAAGGCGTCACCACGACAACTCCGACAGCTGGACTTCATCAGCCAATTTACAACCAACATTGTGCACATCGCTGGCGTAGAAAACACCACAGCTGATACACTTTCGCGCATTGAGGCGCTAGAATCAACCGTCATCGACTACGACCGAATCGCCGAAGACCAAACATGTTGCCCGGACCTGAAAAAACTTATCGAAGGCGGGACTTCTCTGCAGTTAAAACAAATTCGTATACCCAACACGAGTCGTACAATCTACTGTGATGTTTCAACACCGGAAGTCCGCCCATTTATACCGCAGTCGCATCGAAAAAGAATCATACACAAACTGCATGGCATCGCACATGGTGGTGCAAGGGCAACCACCAAGCTCATTAAGTCTCGTTTCGTATGGCCGAACATGGGTTCAAGCATCGCTAAAGAGGTACAACACTGTGTAAGCTGCCAAAAAGCTAAGGTCAGCAGACATGTGCGCGCGCCACTACAACAATACGTATTGCCATCATGCAGATTCGAACACATAAACATCGACTTAATCGGACCACTTCCACCATCGAATGAATATCAATACTGCCTTACAATCATCGATCGATACACGCGCTGGCCAGAAGCAGTGCCATTGAGAGACACATCAGCAGAAACAGTCGCAAAAGAGCTACTTTCGGTTTGGTTCGCAAGGTTCGGTTTACCAGCACGCATCACAACTGATCGGGGAAGACAGTTTGAATCGCGACTCTTCAACGAACTGTCACGCATGCTGGGCATTACACATTTGCGCACAACAGCATACCACCCACAGGCAAATGGTATCATCGAGCGCTGGCACCGCACTCTGAAAACAGCGATAACTTGCCACGAACGTCAAGATTGGGCAAACTGTTTGCCATTGATCTTACTGGGACTACGAACATCATTCAAACCCGATATCGAAGCAACAGCCGCGCAACTAGTTTATGGTACCACATTAAGGTTACCGGGACAGTTTTTCAGCGAAAACAATGTTTCTCGCCCTCAATCCGAATTCGTCAAAGAACTCACCGAAGCAATGCAAAAAGTTCGCCCTACGCAAACGGCAAGCCACGATTCATCAAAATCATTCGTATTTAACAGGCTTGCAGACTCCACGCATGTGTTTGTACGCAACGACAAAGTGAAGCCAGCGGTTCAACCTACATATGACGGTCCATACCTTGTTATAGCTAGACAACCGAAACATTTTACGTTAAAAATCAACCGCAACAATGTCAATGTAACCGTAGACCGGTTAAAGCCAGCATTCATCGGATCCGAACAACAACCGTCATCATCAGTAGAGCATACGCAGCCATATGAGCAAGCAACTACACCTTCGGCGCAAGAACATTCAGTTCCATCATCACCTACTACATCGCCAACAGAGCAAACGACTTCGCCGAAGCCACAAACAAATCGCGTTGGGCGCAGGATTAGACTCCCCGTCCGCTTCCGGACGTAAAAGTCTGGGGGGAGCAATGTGGCACCCGGCTCAAGGTTAAGTAGTCTGGCAACCCACCTCACGAACGAACATAACAAAAGGAATCAGAAAGCGCAAGGCAAATGCACTTAACGGCATACAAATTCCACACAGTCTTTTTATCCGATCAAAGCGAACAACACGCGCCGGCACAAGCGAAAGAATATTCTCATTTGATTCAACCTAAATTTCATATTTTCGTTAGTTTAAAGTTTTTGTATTTAAGTACATATTTAATAAATAGTATTTATAAAATATACGGTTTGACTACTATATCCCCACAGTAAAAAAAAACTAATTAAAGAACCACTGGGGAATTCACTACCTCTCACTGTACCCAAACTATATATTCCACGAGCTCGCAGGTATACCAACAGAGACAATGATGTGTAGAAATTTTCAAAATAGAGTATGTGATGTGCGAAATCGGGAATTGTTTGAGATAAACGAATGACAATATTTGATGTGGCTCCAAGATCTGGAGTATTAGGCAAGACAATGTTATCGCCGGCGCCGTTGTAGATTTCGAAACGGTAGGTAAAGCCATTCGTGTCACATAGCACAAAGAATTTTACACCCCATTTATGAGGCTTGTTTGGCATATATTGGCGAAGATGGTGCTTAGTATTTGTGCTACACATCATTTCATCGACGCAAAGTCGTGGTGCCTTGGACACTGAATCGAGACGGTCGTTAAGTTTCTTGGCCAATGTACGGATACGAAAAAGTGGATCGGAGCCTGGTTGCCCCTTTTTAATTCGTTCTGATTCATCTTGAAACGATAAATATTTTTTTATAGCCATAAATCGTTTGACTGGCATACAATTTTGAGCTGGTTTGTCGCCTAAATTATTAAATTAGGCATTTTCTTCCCAGTAGCTTTCTGTATTTGGATAGTGATATATAGGCATACTATATAACATTATTCCAATATAATGTTTGATTTCAGTAGATGTCGTTTTAAATGTGGTGTTTATGTTTTCTTGCAAAGCACAACGGTTTGTCTCTTCAGTAATTATGTCTAGAAATTCCGAAGTGAAGAAGAAATTAATAAATTCCGTTGGCGTTTCTAACACTTTTATACCTGATGGGAGAGATGAATTGCCACAGAAACTCGTTGACATGTAAACGCAGAGATCTTTTACGCCAGATCAACTTCGATAAGTCTTTATGCGATATCACAGTTAGCCCTTGAATGAATATTGAAATAAATAAAATAAATAACATTAATATGGTACATTGGTATTTCTCCAGTAAATCCACCAGCATTAGGGCGAACTTGCGGTCCAGTAACATCAACCGTTGGTAATGGAGATCGGGGTCTTTTGATTGATCGTGACGACGTTCCTGCTAAGGATGCAGAGGTTGTGGATGGCTTTTGGTTGTCGAGCGAATCATCGAGAATCAATGTGGAATTAGCTGCTGGTTGTTCGATTGAACTGATATTAAAAGATGAATTTATAGCGGCAGTAATAAAGGCATCCGTATTTCCAGCCTGGTCCATTTCATGGATACATTCTGCTATCACCTGTTCAGTTGTGTCATCACCCTGTTGTTGTTGTTGTGGTAACGACAAAAACACTCCACGCAGGGGCGCCTCAATGTTATCAACGACATAGTCAGGGTCAACGATACTGTCATCACTGCTGAAAGTTTCATCTTCAACTTCTCCAAATAAATTTTTTTCTTATAAAAACGCACAGAAAGATCCATATTTATCGCAAAAGCTATGTATATGCCTCTGTAATAAGACAGTACGCGTTTATATGACAATACGCAGTAAATAAAAGACAGCAGTGAAGCAATGATGAGTTATTTTCCTCTAAACTGCCAAGACCGTCTTGAAACGGTCTTAACGTTTTAGCTTCAAAATGCCAATTACAATAATTTTTCTCTTCAAAAACTGTTTTGAACTGCAGGATAATATGTAAGGTTTTACCGTGAAGTTAATAACTCTTCTGATTCCTTCTGAATGTAAATTTTTCTATAATGAAAATCACAACACTGAAGAAATATTTTTTAAACGTGACTTTACTTGTCGTTCCCACTTCACTGAGAAAATCTTCTATATGCATTGTCGGAGTGGCCTCAGTCATGCACTAAAATGTCACGAAAAGTATGTAATACACATTTACCGTTAATTTAGTAATTTGAAAGTAAAAATAAGAAGACCGTCTTAAGACGGGCTTACCCATTAGAGGGTTAAGATAAAATGTCGATTGGCAATGTCGTTATAGAAGTTAGTGAATCCCACCACAGCTCTCTGACCATTCGATTGTTTTAAATTTCTGGCTTGCAATTTTAGAATTGATGGAAAGGCGACTAGTTAAATGCTTACTCTTACCTTAAGGATGCGCCTAGTTAAATGCTTACTCTTACCTTAAGGATGCGACTACAGCGATACGACAAACGCACCAATAACTTCAGCTAAGTACTTTTTTGCCGACGACCCTTTCAGGTACATCGAGCACACGATTTGCTTCGGCAAAACGCGAAGCATCGGCATGAAGAAAAAGTACTTAAGCAAGGTGTGGGATAATCACAGCAGCAGCTACTTGATCAGTGCTGGCAGTCAGCTACCGCTGTACAAACGTGCATATACATATGTGCCTGCATACTTGTTTGTTTATTGCAATACAACTTACTGCTTTGTTAACTTTACAACCCGAGAGTAAGATTTTGTTGCTCTTGTCAAACTAAAGCGCAAAACATTGATTCGTTAGCGTATCGCTAAAGTCGTATCCTTCACGTAAGAGAAAAACCAAAATTGGTCGGTAAGGTTACGTTACGGATAGGCAATTACGATATAGCACCAATAATCGGTTGCATTGTTTCTTATGAGCTTGGTTGAATAAGCTGTTTTATAAGGTTACCGACAAGGCACCAATGTTTCGAGCTTAAGGCATATTACATGGGCCCTACTAACTGAACTCTCTAAAATCAAGGAAATGAGAGAAGGGAAATGTCAATACCTAATACTAAATAACAGAGTAAGCTTTTAATTACTGCATAATTTTCGTCATGACTACCCATAATTCAACACTTTTGTCCAATAAACATGATTCAGGCACAAGCTCCACCTGTTGCCAAAGGGCAACCGAACTTCCGAGGGAGACAAGTATCACACTGGCCCAACTTCGAACTAGATACTGGAGCAGATTAAACTATTACCTATCCAGACTGAACCGTGACAAACTGAATGTTTGCCCGGCAGATGGTTTTTCCAAATGACACCAAAAATCCCTTTTAACACCAACTTCTCGCTGGTCCCAGATTAATGGGATTCCGTTGGATGATGCTGATGGCATTGAAAAGTAAGAAGAGTGACGACTAGCCAGGTAAAAGTATTGTTCCAACAGAAACAACAACAGCGAACACCCACAGCTCCGGTGGCGATGAAAATATCGCTCAAGCTGACGCCCTCGCCATTTACTAATCAAACAGACGAACCCTACTGAATATAGAGAAAGAGTGAGTGGGCACAGGAAACACGTCTCGTTTCTTAGTGCAGAAAAGCTTTAAAATCAGCTCGCGATCTGAAAAATAAAAATTGTAGAAATTGTTCTTTCTCACACAAATCAAAGGCTTGGGACGCATATTCAGGTTGGGAAGGTGGAAAGCAATTTTGTTGTTGGGGTCTTCCTCTCACAACGTTGCGGCGATAGCCCACAACCGCTAACACTTCCTCATTGATCTGCATTCGAAAGACTAAAAATTAATATGTACTGCTTTTTGAATAATTAATTCAACAATAAAAAGAAACAGAATGACATGTTTTTGGCAAAGTTTTGTTTTGTGGTTTTCAAAATCCGGAATTCAAGTAATTGTAGGACAAAAAGAAAATAGCGATTGAAGCAAATGCCAGATTGTGCTTTTAATTTTTTTTTTATTTTGAAATAGAAAACTCACCCGTAAAGCCTTTTCCACATTGCGGAATTCTGCTTTCAGTTGGTAGGCACAGAATTGACACTTCTATGTTGATAGTAATCCTTTTGCCTTGCCCTCGCTAACCGCAATACCCACTTGTTTGGTTCAATGCAGTGAAGATCTGCTGCTCGCATAATCTTCCCCAGTATAACTATCCAGGCAAGCAACGTTAAGTTTCATAAATCGCATGATAGGGAGTTCGGTGGTCTGAAGACTAGTTTGGTTCCGAATGGCTTGGCGAGGTCCTTACCAATCGACAAAGAGATGGCGTGTGTCAATTCTCTTATGAAGGGTCCCCTTTATAATTTGGCGGCTACCACGGGTAGACTTATCAGGCCTAAGACCTAATCCAAAACCGTCTAGGGTGTTATTAAATGAATGTGAGAATGATGCCTTTTTCCGGACAAAGAAAGCAGAAACTACAATGTGTGACGATATTGTTCGCCACTGAGTTTTGGGGGGACAGAATGTGCGCTTGGTAAGTATGCCTGTCGTAAGAAGCGGCTAAAGCAATGCCAATGGGGAGAGTTAAGATTGATTGATCTACGCATATGATACCCCTCACTCCATATTTCTCATCTTCTCTTTCCTTACAGAAGGAGAGGGTAAGATGACCTAGAAGGTGTCCCACTGGTCATACCAAATCGCCCCCGCCTCAGTCGGCATGTACCGCAAGGGAATACCGGAGCGTATCCGGAAAAGGATAAGACCAAAAGCTTTGTGGATTTTTTTTGTGCATGTTGGATAAGTAATAAACATCAACTCCAATAAAACGGCCATAAATCCCTGTCCTAAAAGGAGACCACTAACGGGGATGAAAACAATTGCTTTGGTACAGCGAAAGTCTTATTGTTGACTTTTGACTTCAAAATATTATGGACATTGGTTGACAACACAACACCCAAAGATCACTGGTGATTATTGCGAATAGCTAGTAAATCCCAAGGATATCCACCCTGATCTCATATTGATACTAATAGATATTGCCTACTATATTTGTATTTGTTGCTTTTAAAAAATATTTGTATAGAAGTAGGAGTGGTTCTTAGCCGATTTCTTGCATATTTGGGCCAAACGCGGAGTGGTGTCCAGGACCGCTTCTTCCTCGATCCTTCAAACTCATTTATTTGCAATCGCTGCCAAGTAGAAGCGACCTGATAAGGCATGTTGCATATCAAATGAAAGATAGCTTTCTTGGCTAGTTAAACTAATTTTTACTTGCTGCTAAGGCCTTAAAAGTTTAAGGAAAACCAACTTTCAATTAAAGAAAACCGTCAATTATTAATAAAACTAACTTTTCTCAGTAAACTCATCTCTTAAATATAAAGACTTATATATTTTCCAAAAGGTTTTTTTTTTGTCTATTGTTGTTGTTGTTGTTGTTAACAGTGCTTCGCCCTGCCCCAGATTGGACAGGGTTACACTGAAATAACAGCCCTTGGCCGGGTGTAAAACCCGGGTCATTCCGGTGCGATAGAACCGGCTGTTGTCTATTCAATAGCATTAAAGCTTTTGAAATCGGTTGCCTACTTTCGGAGATATTGGGGCTTTAATTTCCACTTTTGAGCTTGAGTATCTTGCGTAGTTTTCAAGTAAGAATAAAAAGAAATATACCATTAGAATCAGCGTAAAATTTGCTATAAGGCACGATTTTTCGTTTTCAATTTCGCACAATTCCCGAATTTTTCACTTTTTACATGAAAGAGCCACTTGTTACAGAAATAGCGTCTGACTTATGAGGCTAATAATTTCAATCAGGCATCATATCGCTGTCAAATTTTTTCATTTTGTTATTATTCAATCTAGAAAATTTTTCAGTTTGAAAATATTTTTTGTCGTGAGCGGTTGTTTATGAAAAAAGTATTTATAAATAAAGAGTTCCGGGTGATAACTGAAGGAATATATGTAAGTAATTTATTATTATATATATAAAATAATAATAGTGGAATGGTTTTGGCAAAATCTAAATTACAAATGTGTCGGATATGTGTATGAAAATATGTGTTTCGGTCCCAAGATTGAAAAAGTTTTATTATTGTGTTGTTTTTGTTGAAGAATTTTACGTTCGAAAACTAACAAAGTGATTCATTTAAAGTTTAAATAGTGCAAAATAAATGTGTTGTGAATCGAATTTATGAAAAAAAGGATATTAAAAAAAATGCATTTTTTTGTTATTGAAAAATTGTTTGAATTTCCGCAACTAATTTCGATTTTCATATGAGTGTAATAGTGGAAAAGTGTGTAATTTCGTATATATGAAGAGTTTATGGTTTTGTGAAATCGAATTGTGAAAATATGATTACTGGGACCGAAACGCGTATTTTTATACAGCTCCTAAAATTTTTTAACTTGTGTTAGTACTCGGTGAGGGTCGGTTATTTTGTATTTTTATTTGAGTGTGTCCAATGGTGAAGTGTAAATAATGAGATTTGTTTAATGTTTTGCTAGAATCAACATTTGCAAAACATAAAACAAACACATACATACTTACATACAAAACACAGGATCTTGGATCATCAGGATGAGTGATGATTACAGGATCTTACAAATTATTAACTATCCTAAGGAGAAAAGTGAAGAAGTTTCGTTTTGGCAACATTCTATTGCGGGAGGTATATCCGCAGCATTATCCCGTACTTGTACGGCCCCTATCGATCGCCTCAAGGTTTACATGCAGGTAATTAAATACTTAAATTAATAATAATTAAATACTTAATTACATTACTAATTTACAGGTTAATACAGGGAGGATAGGTATTTTTGAGAGTTTAGGTAATATGGTTAGGAAGGGTGGGTTAATTAGTATGTGGCGGGGTAATGGGGCGAATGTAATTAAAGTAGGATTAGATTCCTCACTTAAATTAGGTTCATATAAAATAGTGAAGGATCTAATTAGAATAGAAAATGATAGCGATACAACTAGTATTGCGGAAAGGTCTCTGGCTGGTGGCATAGCAGGTTGCATTTCGCAAACTTTTATTTATCCCCTTGACGTGTTAAAAACACGTTTAGCACTTAACAAAAGTAATAGGGATAATAGTTTGATAGGAGAGGCTAGGAAGATATATTTGGGGAAAGGTTTAGGAGCCTTTTACAAAGGCTTAGGGGTTAATTTAGCGTGTGTAATCCCATATGCGGGAATCGAGTTAGCTGTATATGAAAGTTTAAGGAATCATTTTGTTAGGAAAGAAGAGGGTAAAAAACCTAGTTTGGTAGTTATATTAGCTTGTGGGAGCATATCCAGTGCTTTTGGACAAGCTGTAACATATCCATGTGCATTACTACGTACAAGAATTCAAGCTAAAGGTAAAGATTATATATATATATATTTGAATTCAATATAATTTGTTTTTTTATTTTTGTAGATCAACCAAAAACTGCATTAAAGCTATTTAGTAGAACTTTAGCAAAAGAAGGTTTCAGAGGACTTTACAGAGGATTATTTTTAAATTTAGTTAAAGTTATTCCAGTTGTTAATATTCGTTATTTATTGTATGAACATTTAATTCAAGCTATTTGTTAGTTAAATTCTATTGTTACTTTAAAATAAGTTATTGTTAACTTTTTTTAATTTGTAAAGTGATTGTTATTTAAACGAAAATAAAACAATGTTATTAATTCAAACAAAAATAAAACAATGTTATTAATATAATTAATATATACATAGGAGGTTTATTTGTTGAAGTTGGCTTTTTAGGCTGGGAGGCGCAGCTTAGGCTATTTTTGCAGAGCTGCATCCCATCAGATTTTTTAAATCTTATCTTATCTTACTAATATTATAAATGCGTCAGTTTGTGAGTGGTTTGTTAGTCTTTCTTTCTTTAGTCTAAACTACAAAACTAATATCTACGAAATTCTGTGCGCTTATACTCCGGAGTATAGAGTAGGTGACAAGAGTCATACGGTTACAATAGCTCAAATGGTTATGAAGTTATGGACACTAACATTATAAAGCTAAATGTTTGAACGTACCACATGGATATCAAATAAAGGGTCAAGCCACGGGAGAACTTAAGCAGTTAACTAATATGGGAATCCAAATTTTTTTATCGTTGGGGACGGTTTTCTCTGAGGACTTACAGCCAACTTGGCCAACATATAACCTATTTTTTATTGATCACCATAAACTGTACTTGATGCATTTCAAAACTACAATAAAACGTCATTTAATAATTTATTCAAGTTCAAAATTTATTAATTAATATTTAGATAAATATCCTAGCTTTCTTCTTACCATTTAGGGAGCGGCAGAATGGTTTAGCAATGTTGGCAGTTCACCGTGATATACCAATAACACAAGAAGAAATCATTGAAAAATTTAGTATTACGGAGCTAAGACTGAATTTCACCTCATAGCAAACCAACGAGTTCCATGAAGGTATTTTTATATTGAAATCAAGTCAATCTCCTGCAGTGGAAAAAAACACTTATGGACTATCTGGAGAAGTGCTTGATTGAAATTTTTAGAGGAGGTGGAATCTGCTGGTGATTTAGCACCGTAATGTGTCCAACGGTCGAAGTGGGCCTATTGGATATGTTGAATAGCGGAAAATAATGTTAACTTTTCAGATAATAAGACCTTTCACAATGCATATGGCTCTTTCCGGAAGAAATTTCACAAACACAATTTGAATAGTTCAGTCAAACCATGACCAAGGCGCAAGTCCAGGAAGTTACAGTTCATATTCAGAAAATATGACAATTCCAGTTCAGAAGTCCTGTTTCATATTCAGAGAGCTGCCGACTGGACTTGAATTTTAGCAATCTCAATTTGAAATTGAATATTTTAAATATCTGAACTTAAAATGTTATTACTAAATGTGAATTACAACTTTCTTTAAAGCTTAAAATCTGGTTGCAAGAGATTGTTGTTCGAAAAGTTGGGTCTAAGGCCAGAACTATGGGTATGAATGTACAAATCGACAGATCTAAATTTAAGGACCGCGGGTACCCGGGACAGCAATCGGGTGGAGCTAAATATGACAAGTTGTCAGGAAAATTCCAAGGACACCGATGAAGTGGAATGAAATTCTTTGGAAATCCGCCTGGGAGAGCATTAAACTCGTAATTTTATTTATTAGCTTAATCAGTTCTTCTTTCAGGGCCGTTCAATAGCGCTAGTTGGAGTCAGCGTAGAATCACCATATCACCGAAAACAGACACTCAAGACTGAAAGTCTCTGAGCTGAGAAAATTACAAAGACATTTGAATATTTTGAGCGCGAACTGAGACACAACCGAGGTAAATAGCAGCAGTGTCAAAAAATGAGATATAAAGTAAATGCTGAAAAATAGAAGGACGTTCTGGAATATAAGATAGCACAGAGATGGGTAAAGTTACACCACTATTAATTATTAGAAACTTTTATTTACCCGTTTTTATACAACTTTCCAGAAAGTCGAACACGAGAGGAGGATTAAGTTGATCGTGCCTTGCTTAGGAGTAGCACAAATATTCGTACCACTAACAACTAAACTCCGCAACATAGAACCATTTGAAAATGCAAGAAATGAGAGAAGGGGGGCGTCAGTATCCCAATAAGCAAAACAGATTTGCCGCGAAGGCGCTTTCGCTGATAATATTATCGCTGCCATAGATCGGCGAATCCATTTGCTCTGGTGAGTCACTTATCATTAGCGATTCGATTTCGCGGATCGTCGGCAATAAGAGTTTTTAGCGATTCGAGATTTCAGTGGTGGAATTCACTAACTTATAACGATGCGATTTTTCGAGATTTTAATTAACGATTTTGTAGGATGCATTATCCACTATGCTATCCACTAACTTAGCTATAACGATTCGGGCTTAGGATTTCTTATCCCGCGACAAAACGTACGCTAAGTACTCAAATTCCATTAATTTAAAAAAAATAATATCAAGATAATAATAACTTTATTTTATTCTTCGCTAACAACCTCAAATTATGTGTTGTTTATTTAGCGACACAACAAACGAATATCGATACAAAATGGTTAGTGAAGGCCGAAATCGTTAACCCTCAAATGGGCAAATCGTTAAAAATGGTCGGATCGGGTTCATATTTTGTGGGCATGTAAATATTAACTGTATATGCTTCTAATTAAGTTTTCAGATAGAATTTTTTTCTGCAGCAGTAGTTATGTGGTAAATTGGGAACACCGTCCCCAGACGGTCTTCCGGTTTGAGGGTGAATAAAATAACAAGTATATAGGCATGTGTTTAAAACCATTGATTGTAAAATAAAAGCAATTCAAGCTATTTTCTTTAAATAAAATGTACATAAGTAAAATTTAATGGAATTATGCCTTGGGGAGGGCACGACTGGGATTATCTTAACATTTCATTTACTTTTGTGGTGGTAATCCCAAAAGAAATTTTTTTCCGGTGTACTACATAAATTACAATTGCATTTGGAACAAATGGCTTGTGTGTCGGACTGTTTGCAATGTTTGCACCGCTTTTTACCATTTCTATCCATCCATTTTAGGAAGTGATCTTGGCCATCATAGCGAACATCATCAACAAGATGAACAGCCCACCTTCCAATTATTGAGGGGCTCTGCTGTTGAGATACTGCGCGAGCGTTACTTCGTCCCGATGGCTGTCTAGCAACAGCCCGTTTCTCTTTATAAAGAACAAGACCAGCAGCTTCTCGCGGAAATGCGGGAGGTTGCATTGTTTCCCTTCTTCCTGCACTTCGCTTTGCACGTTTTTACAAAATATAGGCATTAGTAGCTGACATGTCCACAAAGTGATAGAAAGGTCTCATCATAATATTTCGGCTTTTAGTCTGAATGTGGTATCCACCCACAAGACTGTCCATCAGATCGACTCGACCCATGTGAGAATTATATTCTCGGATGATTTGGGGGCAATTTATTTCGATGAAAAGTTTTTTTTTTCTATCATATCGGGACACATTCACGGTATGATGATCGGGATTGGTTCTCATAAAAAATTCAGCACCAACATATGAAGACACTAAGCGTACGCACTTGTTATCTTTCCATAAAACCGTATTCACATCGACTCCTTGAACTGAGGTTGCGTATTCGACGGAAAACCCTCTGTTTTCTTTGCTCACCTCAATATCGGTAGGCAACTTGCAAACTGGTATCCGATTGGCTGTAAATAAACAACTTGGATATAGTAAATGTGGCACCCGGCTCAAGGTTAAGTAGTCTGGCAACCCACCTCACGAACGTACATAACAAAAGGAATCAGAAAGCGCAAGGCAAATGCACTTAACGGCATACAAATTCCACACAGTCTTTTTATCCGATCAAAGCGAACAACACGCGCCGGCACAAGCGAAAGAATATTCTCATTTGATTCAACCTAAATTTCATATTTTCGTTAGTTTAAAGTTTTTGTATTTAAGTACATATTTAATAAATAGTATTTATAAAATATACGGTTTGACTACTATATCCCCACATTGGTGACCCCGAGAAAAACGGTGGACCGTGTCAAACCTCGCGCCGAAAAATACAATTACGCTCAATTTAGTAGCAAATCAAAATCAAATCAAATTAAAAAGCGGTCGCAATCGGTATATAACAAATAGTTGCTATAAGTACGCGATTTAGCCAATTCAACATCGACATAACGTGAATCGAGTACACTACAGGCATCACGCCACCAAAAATTCTTTTTCCGCTACCAAACTTGCCGACAATAACGGCGCTTAAAGAAACGAGAAAACGATGGCCAACAACAATAACCTAAACGGCAATCAGTTAGGCGACGATGAGCCTGCTCATAACGACGGCAACGCCGCCGAAAATGCAAGAGCTAACGCCGACGCAGGCGCAGGCACCGACAGCGGCATACCGCAAATCAATGCAGTTTTTGGAAAACTACCGTTTCCCAAACTGAACTCCAAGTACAATATCGAATCATGGTTCATAAAAGTAGACGCATGGTTCGAATTGCACGGCTTCGGCATTCGCAAAGAGAAGGATAAATACACCGCCATCATCGCTCATGCCGACGACTATATTCTCGACCAAGTTTTTGACTTGGCCCGTAATCCTCTAAACACAGCACCGTATACTACGCTAAAAAAGGCCATCATCGAAAAATTCAGCGATTCAGCCATGGCACGTCTGGATAAACTCACAGGTATACAGTTAGACGATGGCAAACCGAGCCACTTGCTTAGCCAGATGCAGCGCACAAACGCCACGAATGATGAATCCGTAATACAGCAATACTGGCTTAAACAGTTACCCGAGTCTGCCCGTGCTGTCATCGCTGGTATGCTGCAGGCTCAACCCAGTACACCTCTGCACCAACTTGCCATCACCGCCGATGCGGTACTCGACGCATTAAGCCGCGACTCCAATGCAACATCAACCCAATCAGCAACCGTAAACGCTATCGCATCGCCCACCAGTCACGTCACCGTTTTGGATAAACGAATCGAAAAACAAGACGCCGTCCTCGAAAACATCAGCGCAAAACTAAATCAGCTCATGGCCCAAAACCGCAGCCGACAACGAGAACGGTCACAAGGCAACGTCAAACGCTCAACAACGCCGCACCGCAGCACCCACGCAGACCAATCTTCGACATGCTGGTATCATCGTGAATATGGAACTCAAGCACGTAAATGCAGAAGCGTGTGATTTTCCAACCAAAAAAGTCGACAAACCAAAAAACTGAAGGCCGCCGTAACGATGATGCTCGACACTTCCGGCAGTAAAACATTATCGAGCAACAAATCAATACAATGCGAACTTGAGGTAAAGTTTTCCGAATTCACAAAATCTAAACGTTTTTTCATCCTAGATAAGATCTCAAAACAACATTTTTTAATCGACACGGGAGCTGAGGTGTCCGTAATTCCAACTACGCGAGGCTGCCGTTTGTCAAATAAAGAGGGCAAACCACTTTACGCTGCAAATGGTACCGCCATCAAAACGTACGGTGTTACGCGCGTCACACTCGACTTCGCTCTCCAAAGGAGATTCACGTGGAATTTTATTATTGCCGATACTAAATACGCAATCATTGGCGTTGACTTTTTACGCCATTTCAACTTGATAATCGATATCAGCAACATGACGCTTATAGACAAAACACAGTATCGATCGGGCATCTGTAGCTTCGAAAAGTCGACGAATATCAATCCAGAAGGTGACCACAACGAGGTACACAAGCTGCTCAGCGAATTCAGCAAAATAACCGATCCGAACGCCATAGCCCCGTCGCCCATGCAGGCTGGGGTAACACACTGCATAGAAACTAAAGGTCCTCCTGTGTTTGCCCGACCTAGACGCCTCACACCAGAAAAGCTCAAAGCAGTCAAAGAGGAGTTTGAGTATCTCACTCGACTAGGTATTTGCCGTCCTTCGAAAAGCTCGTACGCTTCTCCGTTGCACCTGGTAAGGAAAGCTAATGGGGAGTGGCGTCCATGCGGTGATTACCGCGCATTGAATGCACAAACGGTACCGGATCGATATCCGCTACCGCACATACAAGACTGCACACACTTTCTCCACAAAAAAGACATATTCAGGAAAATCGACCTCAACCGAGCTTACCACCAAATACCTATCGAGCCCAGCGATATCCACAAAACGGCAATTACCACACCGTTTGGGTTATATGAATTTACACACATGACGTTTGGCTTATGCAACGCCGCACAAACCTTTCAAAGGTTTATGCACGCAGTCTTCCGAGGCCTCAATTTCGTGTTTGTGTATATCGACGACGTGTGCGTAGCCTCCGAAGGCATCAAACAACACAAGCAGCATTTGAGGCAGGTGTTCGAACGCCTCCAACAATACCACCTCACGATAAACCTCTCAAAATGTAAATTTGCACAAACAAAAATTGAGTTCCTCGGTCATATGGTCACAGCACGCGGCATTAAACCACTGACCGACAAAGTGCAGGCTATCAACAACTTCCCCTTGCCCGAAACCGCCAAACAGTTGCGTCGGTTTCTGGCGATGATTAATTTTTATCGTCGTTTTTTGCCAAATGCCGTACATCATCAAATTCCGTTGGTAAAACTTATCCCAGGCAACAAGAAGAATGACACGACTCGCATAGCATGGACCGAAGATTCAATTAACCACTTCAACAAGTGCAAGCAGGCGCTGGCAAATGCAACGCTGCTCGTCCACCCAGCATCTAACGCACAAATATCGCTCAGCACTGATGCAAGCGACATAGCCGTCGGCGCAGCCTTACATCAAGTTATCGACAACGAGCTCCAACCTCTAGCATTCTTTAGCCTCAAACTCACGGACACACAAAAAAGGTACAGCACCTATGACCGCGAACTGCTCGCTGTTTACCTCGCCATCAAACATTTTCGAGGCATGCTTGAAGGAAGATCATTCGAGGTACGCACGGACCACAAGCCGCTAATATATGCCTTTAAGCAAAAGCACGATAAGGCGTCACCACGACAACTCCGACAGCTGGACTTCATCAGCCAATTTACAACCAACATTGTGCACATCGCTGGCGTAGAAAACACCACAGCTGATACACTTTCGCGCATTGAGGCGCTAGAATCAACCGTCATCGACTACGACCGAATCGCCGAAGACCAAACATGTTGCCCGGACCTGAAAAAACTTATCGAAGGCGGGACTTCTCTGCAGTTAAAACAAATTCGTATACCCAACACGAGTCGTACAATCTACTGTGATGTTTCAACACCGGAAGTCCGCCCATTTATACCGCAGTCGCATCGAAAAAGAATCATACACAAACTGCATGGCATCGCACATGGTGGTGCAAGGGCAACCACCAAGCTCATTAAGTCTCGTTTCGTATGGCCGAACATGGGTTCAAGCATCGCTAAAGAGGTACAACACTGTGTAAGCTGCCAAAAAGCTAAGGTCAGCAGACATGTGCGCGCGCCACTACAACAATACGTATTGCCATCATGCAGATTCGAACACATAAACATCGACTTAATCGGACCACTTCCACCATCGAATGAATATCAATACTGCCTTACAATCATCGATCGATACACGCGCTGGCCAGAAGCAGTGCCATTGAGAGACACATCAGCAGAAACAGTCGCAAAAGAGCTACTTTCGGTTTGGTTCGCAAGGTTCGGTTTACCAGCACGCATCACAACTGATCGGGGAAGACAGTTTGAATCGCGACTCTTCAACGAACTGTCACGCATGCTGGGCATTACACATTTGCGCACAACAGCATACCACCCACAGGCAAATGGTATCATCGAGCGCTGGCACCGCACTCTGAAAACAGCGATAACTTGCCACGAACGTCAAGATTGGGCAAACTGTTTGCCATTGATCTTACTGGGACTACGAACATCATTCAAACCCGATATCGAAGCAACAGCCGCGCAACTAGTTTATGGTACCACATTAAGGTTACCGGGACAGTTTTTCAGCGAAAACAATGTTTCTCGCCCTCAATCCGAATTCGTCAAAGAACTCACCGAAGCAATGCAAAAAGTTCGCCCTACGCAAACGGCAAGCCACGATTCATCAAAATCATTCGTATTTAACAGGCTTGCAGACTCCACGCATGTGTTTGTACGCAACGACAAAGTGAAGCCAGCGGTTCAACCTACATATGACGGTCCATACCTTGTTATAGCTAGACAACCGAAACATTTTACGTTAAAAATCAACCGCAACAATGTCAATGTAACCGTAGACCGGTTAAAGCCAGCATTCATCGGATCCGAACAACAACCGTCATCATCAGTAGAGCATACGCAGCCATATGAGCAAGCAACTACACCTTCGGCGCAAGAACATTCAGTTCCATCATCACCTACTACATCGCCAACAGAGCAAACGACTTCGCCGAAGCCACAAACAAATCGCGTTGGGCGCAGGATTAGACTCCCCGTCCGCTTCCGGACGTAAAAGTCTGGGGGGAGCAATGTGGCACCCGGCTCAAGGTTAAGTAGTCTGGCAACCCACCTCACGAACGAACATAACAAAAGGAATCAGAAAGCGCAAGGCAAATGCACTTAACGGCATACAAATTCCACACAGTCTTTTTATCCGATCAAAGCGAACAACACGCGCCGGCACAAGCGAAAGAATATTCTCATTTGATTCAACCTAAATTTCATATTTTCGTTAGTTTAAAGTTTTTGTATTTAAGTACATATTTAATAAATAGTATTTATAAAATATACGGTTTGACTACTATATCCCCACAGTAAAAAAAAACTAATTAAAGAACCACTGGGGAATTCACTACCTCTCACTGTACCCAAACTATATATTCCACGAGCTCGCAGGTATACCAACAGAGACAATGATGTGTAGAAATTTTCAAAATAGAGTATGTGATGTGCGAAATCGGGAATTGTTTGAGATAAACGAATGACAATATTTGATGTGGCTCCAAGATCTGGAGTATTAGGCAAGACAATGTTATCGCCGGCGCCGTTGTAGATTTCGAAACGGTAGGTAAAGCCATTCGTGTCACATAGCACAAAGAATTTTACACCCCATTTATGAGGCTTGTTTGGCATATATTGGCGAAGATGGTGCTTAGTATTTGTGCTACACATCATTTCATCGACGCAAAGTCGTGGTGCCTTGGACACTGAATCGAGACGGTCGTTAAGTTTCTTGGCCAATGTACGGATACGAAAAAGTGGATCGGAGCCTGGTTGCCCCTTTTTAATTCGTTCTGATTCATCTTGAAACGATAAATATTTTTTTATAGCCATAAATCGTTTGACTGGCATACAATTTTGAGCTGGTTTGTCGCCTAAATTATTAAATTAGGCATTTTCTTCCCAGTAGCTTTCTGTATTTGGATAGTGATATATAGGCATACTATATAACATTATTCCAATATAATGTTTGATTTCAGTAGATGTCGTTTTAAATGTGGTGTTTATGTTTTCTTGCAAAGCACAACGGTTTGTCTCTTCAGTAATTATGTCTAGAAATTCCGAAGTGAAGAAGAAATTAATAAATTCCGTTGGCGTTTCTAACACTTTTATACCTGATGGGAGAGATGAATTGCCACAGAAACTCGTTGACATGTAAACGCAGAGATCTTTTACGCCAGATCAACTTCGATAAGTCTTTATGCGATATCACAGTTAGCCCTTGAATGAATATTGAAATAAATAAAATAAATAACATTAATATGGTACATTGGTATTTCTCCAGTAAATCCACCAGCATTAGGGCGAACTTGCGGTCCAGTAACATCAACCGTTGGTAATGGAGATCGGGGTCTTTTGATTGATCGTGACGACGTTCCTGCTAAGGATGCAGAGGTTGTGGATGGCTTTTGGTTGTCGAGCGAATCATCGAGAATCAATGTGGAATTAGCTGCTGGTTGTTCGATTGAACTGATATTAAAAGATGAATTTATAGCGGCAGTAATAAAGGCATCCGTATTTCCAGCCTGGTCCATTTCATGGATACATTCTGCTATCACCTGTTCAGTTGTGTCATCACCCTGTTGTTGTTGTTGTGGTAACGACAAAAACACTCCACGCAGGGGCGCCTCAATGTTATCAACGACATAGTCAGGGTCAACGATACTGTCATCACTGCTGAAAGTTTCATCTTCAACTTCTCCAAATAAATTTTTTTCTTATAAAAACGCACAGAAAGATCCATATTTATCGCAAAAGCTATGTATATGCCTCTGTAATAAGACAGTACGCGTTTATATGACAATACGCAGTAAATAAAAGACAGCAGTGAAGCAATGATGAGTTATTTTCCTCTAAACTGCCAAGACCGTCTTGAAACGGTCTTAACGTTTTAGCTTCAAAATGCCAATTACAATAATTTTTCTCTTCAAAAACTGTTTTGAACTGCAGGATAATATGTAAGGTTTTACCGTGAAGTTAATAACTCTTCTGATTCCTTCTGAATGTAAATTTTTCTATAATGAAAATCACAACACTGAAGAAATATTTTTTAAACGTGACTTTACTTGTCGTTCCCACTTCACTGAGAAAATCTTCTATATGCATTGTCGGAGTGGCCTCAGTCATGCACTAAAATGTCACGAAAAGTATGTAATACACATTTACCGTTAATTTAGTAATTTGAAAGTAAAAATAAGAAGACCGTCTTAAGACGGGCTTACCCATTAGAGGGTTAAGATAAAATGTCGATTGGCAATGTCGTTATAGAAGTTAGTGAATCCCACCACAGCTCTCTGACCATTCGATTGTTTTAAATTTCTGGCTTGCAATTTTAGAATTGATGGAAAGGCGACTAGTTAAATGCTTACTCTTACCTTAGGATGCGCCTAGTTAAATGCTTACTCTTACCTTAGGATGCGACTACAGCGATACGACAAACGCACCCAATAACTTCAGCTAAGTACTTTTTTTGCCGACGACCCTTTCAGGTACATCGAGCACACGATTTGCTTCGGCAAAACGCGAAGCATCGGCATGAAGAAAAAGTACTTAAGCAAGGTGTGGGATAATCACAGCAGCAGCTACCTTGATCAGTGCTGGCAGTCAGCTACCGCTGTACAAACGTGCATATACATATGTGCCTGCATACTTGTTTGTTTATTGCAATAACAACTTACTGCTTGTTAACTTTACAACCCGAGAGTAAGATTTTGTTGCTCTTGTCAAACTAAAGCGCAAAACATTGATTCGTTAGCGTATCGCTAAAGTCGTATCCTTCACGTAAGAGAAAAACCAAATTGGTCCGGTAAGGTTACGTTTACGGATAGGCAATTACGATATAGCACCAATAATCGGTTGCATTGTTTCTTATGAGCTTGGTTGAATAAGCTGTTTTATAAGGTTACCGACAAGGCACCAATGTTTCGAGCTTAAGGCATATTACATGGGCCCTACTTACTGAACTCTCTAAAATCAAGGAAATGAGAGAAGGGAAATGTCAATACCTAATACTAATAACAGAGTAAGCTTTTAATTACTGCATAATTTTCGTCATGACTACCCATAATTCAACACTTTTGTCCAATAAACATGATTCAGGCACAAGCTCCACCTGTTGCCAAAGGGCAACCGAACTTCCGAGGGAGACAAGTATCACACTGGCCCAACTTCGAACTAGATACTGGAGCAGATTAAACTATTACCTATCCAGACTGAACCGTGACAAAACTGAATGTTTGCCGGCAGATGGTTTTTCCAAATGACACCAAAAACCCTTTTAACACCAACTTCTCGCTGGTCCCAGATTAATGGGATTCCGTTGGATGATGCTGATGGCATTGAAAAGTAAGAAGAGTGACGACTAGCCAGGTAAAAGTATTGTTCCAACAGAAACAACAACAGCGAACACCCACAGCTCCGGTGGCGATGAAAATATCGCTCAAGCTGACGCCCTCGCCATTTACTAATCAAACAGACGAACCCTACTGAATATAAAGAAAGAGTGAGTGGGCACAGGAAACACGTCTCGTTTCTTAGTGCAGAAAAGCTTTAAAATCAGCTCGCGATCTGAAAAATAAAAATTGTAGAAATTGTTCTTTCTCACACAAATCAAAGGCTTGGGACGCATATTCAGGTTGGGAAGGTGGAAAGCAATTTTGTTGTTGGGGTCTTCCTCTCACAACGTTGCGGCGATAGCCCACAACCGCTAACACTTCCTCATTGATCTGCATTCGAAAGACTAAAAATTAATATGTACTGCTTTTTGAATAATTAATTCAACAATAAAAAGAAACAGAATGACATGTTTTTGGCAAAGTTTTGTTTTGTGGTTTTCAAAATCCGGAATTCAAGTAATTGTAGGACAAAAAGAAAATAGCGATTGAAGCAAATGCCAGATTGTGCTTTTAATTTTTTTTTTATTTTGAAATAGAAAACTCACCCGTAAAGCCTTTTCCACATTGCGGAATTCTGCTTTCAGTTGGTAGGCACAGAATTGACACTTCTATGTTGATAGTAATCCTTTTGCCTTGCCCTCGCTAACCGCAATACCCACTTGTTTGGTTCAATGCAGTGAAGATCTGCTGCTCGCATAATCTTCCCCAGTATAACTATCCAGGCAAGCAACGTTAAGTTTCATAAATCGCATGATAGGGAGTTCGGTGGTCTGAAGACTAGTTTGGTTCCGAATGGCTTGGCGAGGTCCTTACCAATCGACAAAGAGATGGCGTGTGTCAATTCTCTTATGAAGGGTCCCCTTTATAATTTGGCGGCTACCACGGGTAGACTTATCAGGCCTAAGACCTAATCCAAAACCGTCTAGGGTGTTATTAAATGAATGTGAGAATGATGCCTTTTTCCGGACAAAGAAAGCAGAAACTACAATGTGTGACGATATTGTTCGCCACTGAGTTTTGGGGGGACAGAATGTGCGCTTGGTAAGTATGCCTGTCGTAAGAAGCGGCTAAAGCAATGCCAATGGGGAGAGTTAAGATTGATTGATCTACGCATATGATACCCCTCACTCCATATTTCTCATCTTCTCTTTCCTTACAGAAGGAGAGGGTAAGATGACCTAGAAGGTGTCCCACTGGTCATACCAAATCGCCCCCGCCTCAGTCGGCATGTACCGCAAGGGAATACCGGAGCGTATCCGGAAAAGGATAAGACCAAAAGCTTTGTGGATTTTTTTTGTGCATGTTGGATAAGTAATAAACATCAACTCCAATAAAACGGCCATAAATCCCTGTCCTAAAAGGAGACCACTAACGGGGATGAAAACAATTGCTTTGGTACAGCGAAAGTCTTATTGTTGACTTTTGACTTCAAAATATTATGGACATTGGTTGACAACACAACACCCAAAGATCACTGGTGATTATTGCGAATAGCTAGTAAATCCCAAGGATATCCACCCTGATCTCATATTGATACTAATAGATATTGCCTACTATATTTGTATTTGTTGCTTTTAAAAAATATTTGTATAGAAGTAGGAGTGGTTCTTAGCCGATTTCTTGCATATTTGGGCCAAACGCGGAGTGGTGTCCAGGACCGCTTCTTCCTCGATCCTTCAAACTCATTTATTTGCAATCGCTGCCAAGTAGAAGCGACCTGATAAGGCATGTTGCATATCAAATGAAAGATAGCTTTCTTGGCTAGTTAAACTAATTTTTACTTGCTGCTAAGGCCTTAAAAGTTTAAGGAAAACCAACTTTCAATTAAAGAAAACCGTCAATTATTAATAAAACTAACTTTTCTCAGTAAACTCATCTCTTAAATATAAAGACTTATATATTTTCCAAAAGGTTTTTTTTTTGTCTATTGTTGTTGTTGTTGTTGTTAACAGTGCTTCGCCCTGCCCCAGATTGGACAGGGTTACACTGAAATAACAGCCCTTGGCCGGGTGTAAAACCCGGGTCATTCCGGTGCGATAGAACCGGCTGTTGTCTATTCAATAGCATTAAAGCTTTTGAAATCGGTTGCCTACTTTCGGAGATATTGGGGCTTTAATTTCCACTTTTGAGCTTGAGTATCTTGCGTAGTTTTCAAGTAAGAATAAAAAGAAATATACCATTAGAATCAGCGTAAAATTTGCTATAAGGCACGATTTTTCGTTTTCAATTTCGCACAATTCCCGAATTTTTCACTTTTTACATGAAAGAGCCACTTGTTACAGAAATAGCGTCTGACTTATGAGGCTAATAATTTCAATCAGGCATCATATCGCTGTCAAATTTTTTCATTTTGTTATTATTCAATCTAGAAAATTTTTCAGTTTGAAAATATTTTTTGTCGTGAGCGGTTGTTTATGAAAAAAGTATTTATAAATAAAGAGTTCCGGGTGATAACTGAAGGAATATATGTAAGTAATTTATTATTATATATATAAAATAATAATAGTGGAATGGTTTTGGCAAAATCTAAATTACAAATGTGTCGGATATGTGTATGAAAATATGTGTTTCGGTCCCAAGATTGAAAAAGTTTTATTATTGTGTTGTTTTTGTTGAAGAATTTTACGTTCGAAAACTAACAAAGTGATTCATTTAAAGTTTAAATAGTGCAAAATAAATGTGTTGTGAATCGAATTTATGAAAAAAAGGATATTAAAAAAAATGCATTTTTTTGTTATTGAAAAATTGTTTGAATTTCCGCAACTAATTTCGATTTTCATATGAGTGTAATAGTGGAAAAGTGTGTAATTTCGTATATATGAAGAGTTTATGGTTTTGTGAAATCGAATTGTGAAAATATGATTACTGGGACCGAAACGCGTATTTTTATACAGCTCCTAAAATTTTTTAACTTGTGTTAGTACTCGGTGAGGGTCGGTTATTTTGTATTTTTATTTGAGTGTGTCCAATGGTGAAGTGTAAATAATGAGATTTGTTTAATGTTTTGCTAGAATCAACATTTGCAAAACATAAAACAAACACATACATACTTACATACAAAACACAGGATCTTGGATCATCAGGATGAGTGATGATTACAGGATCTTACAAATTATTAATTATCCTAAGGAGAAAAGTGAAGAAGTTTCGTTTTGGCAACATTCTATTGCGGGAGGTTTATCCGAAGCATTATCCCGTACTTGTACGGCCCCTATCGATCGCCTCAAGGTTTACATGCAGGTAATTAAATACTTAAATTATTAATAATTAAATACTTAATTACATTACTAATTTACAGGTTAATACAGGGAGGATAGGTATTTTTGAGAGTTTAGGTAATATGGTTAGGAAGGGTGGGTTAATTAGTATGTGGCGGGGTAATGGGGCGAATGTAATTAAAGTAGGATTAGATTCCTCACTTAAATTAGGTTCATATAAAATAGTGAAGGATCTAATTAGAATAGAAAATGATAGCGATACAACTAGTATTGCGGAAAGGTCTCTGGCTGGTGGCATAGCAGGTTGCATTTCGCAAACTTTTATTTATCCCCTTGACGTGTTAAAAACACGTTTAGCACTTAACAAAAGTAATAGGGATAATAGTTTGATAGGAGAGGCTAGGAAGATATATTTGGGGAAAGGTTTAGGAGCCTTTTACAAAGGCTTAGGGGTTAATTTAGCGTGTGTAATCCCATATGCGGGAATCGAGTTAGCTGTATATGAAAGTTTAAGGAATCATTTTGTTAGGAAAGAAGAGGGTAAAAAACCTAGTTTGGTAGTTATATTAGCTTGTGGGAGCATATCCAGTGCTTTTGGACAAGCTGTAACATATCCATGTGCATTACTACGTACAAGAATTCAAGCTAAAGGTAAAGATTATATATATATATATTTGAATTCAATATAATTTGTTTTTTTATTTTTGTAGATCAACCAAAAACTGCATTAAAGCTATTTAGTAGAACTTTAGCAAAAGAAGGTTTCAGAGGACTTTACAGAGGATTATTTTTAAATTTAGTTAAAGTTATTCCAGTTGTTAATATTCGTTATTTATTGTATGAACATTTAATTCAAGCTATTTGTTAGTTAAATTCTATTGTTACTTTAAAATAAGTTATTGTTAACTTTTTTTAATTTGTAAAGTGATTGTTATTTAAACGAAAATAAAACAATGTTATTAATTCAAACCAAAATAAAACAATGTTATTAATATAATTAATATATACATAGGAGGTTTATTTGTTGAAGTTGGCTTTTTAGGCTGGGAGGCGCAGTTTAGGCTATTTTTGCAGAGCTGCATCCCATCAGATTTTTTAAATCTTATCTTATCTTACTAATATTATAAATGCGTCAGTTTGTGAGTGGTTTGTTAGTCTTTCTTTCTTTAGTCTAAACTACAAAACTAATATCTACGAAATTCTGTGCGCTTATACTCCGGAGTATAGAGTAGGTGACAAGAGTCATACGGTTACAATAGCTCAAATGGTTATGGAGTTATGGACACTAACATTATAAAGCTAAATGTTTGAACGTACAACATGGATATCAAATAAAGGGTCAAGCCACGGGAGAACTTAAGCAGTTAACTAATATGGGAATCCAAATTTTTTTATCGTTGGGGACGGTTTTCTCTGAGGATTTACAGCCAACTTGGCCAACATATAACCTATTTTTTATTGATCACCATAAACTGTACTTGATGCAATTCAAAACTACAATAAAACGTCATTTAATAATTTATTCAAGTTCAAAATTTATTAATTAATATTTAGATAAATATCCTAGCTTTCTTCTTACCATTTAGGGAGCGGCAGAATGGTTTAGCAATGTTGGCAGTTCACCGTGATATACCAATAACACAAGAAGAAATCATTGAAAAATTTAGTATTACGGAGCTAAGACTGAATTTCACCTCATAGCAAACCAACGAGTTCCATGAAGGTATTTTTATATTGAAATCAAGTCAATCTCCTGCAGTGGAAAAAAACACTTATGGACTATCTGGAGAAGTGCTTGATTGAAATTTTTAGAGGAGGTGGAATCTGCTGGTGATTTAGCACCGTAATGTGTCCAACGGTCGAAGTGGGCCTATTGGATATGTTGAATAGCGGAAAATAATGTTAACTTTTCAGATAATAAGACCTTTCACAATGCATATGGCTCTTTCCGGAAGAAATTTCACAAACACAATTTGAATAGTTCAGTCAAACCATGACCAAGGCGCAAGTCCAGGAAGTTACAGTTCATATTCAGAAAATATGACAATTCAAGTTCAGAAGTCCTGTTTCATATTCAGAGAGCTGCCGACTGGACTTGAATTTTAGCAATCTCAATTTGAAATTGAATATTTTAAATATCTGAACTTAAAATGTTATTACTAAATGTGAATTACAACTTTCTTTAAAGCTTAAAATCTGGTTGCAAGAGATTGTTGTTCGAAAAGTTGGGTCTAAGGCCAGAACTATGGGTATGAATGTACAAATCGACAGATCTAAATTTAAGGACCGCGGGTACCCGGGACAGCAATCGGGTGGAGCTAAATATGACAAGTTGTCAGGAAAATTCCAAGGACACCGATGAAGTGGAATGAAATTCTTTGGAAATCCGCCTGGGAGAGCATTAAACTCGTAATTTTATTTATTAGCTTAATCAGTTCTTCTTTCAGGGCCGTTCAATAGCGCTAGTTGGAGTCAGCGTAGAATCACCATATCACCGAAAACAGACACTCAAGACTGAAAGTCTCTGAGCTGAGAAAATTACAAAGACATTTGAATATTTTGAGCGCGAACTGAGACACAACCGAGGTAAATAGCAGCAGTGTCAAAAAATGAGATATAAAGTAAATGCTGAAAAATAGAAGGACGTTCTGGAATATAAGATAGCACAGAGATGGGTAAAGTTACACCACTATTAATTATTAGAAACTTTTATTTACCCGTTTTTATACAACTTTCCAGAAAGTCGAACACGAGAGGAGGATTAAGTTGATCGTGCCTTGCTTAGGAGTAGCACAAATATTCGTACCACTAACAACTAAACTCCGCAACATAGAACCATTTGAAAATGCAAGAAATGAGAGAAGGGGGGCGTCAGTATCCCAATAAGCAAAACAGATTTGCCGCGAAGGCGCTTTCGCTGATAATATTATCGCTGCGATAGATCGGCGAATCCATTTGCTCTGGTGAGTCACTTATCATTAGCGATTCGATTTCGCGGATCGTCGGCAATAAGAGTTTTTAGCGATTCGAGATTTCAGTGGTGGAATTCACTAACTTATAACGATGCGATTTTTCGAGATTTTAATTAACGATTTTGTAGGATGCATTATCCACTATGCTATCCACTAACTTAGCTATAACGATTCGGGCTTAGGATTTCTTATCCCGCGACAAAACGTACGCTAAGTACTCAAATTCCATCAATTTAAAAAAAATAATATCAAGATAATAATAACTTTATTTTATTCTTCGCTAACAACCTCAAATTATGTGTTGTTTATTTAGCGACACAACAAACGAATATCGATACAAAATGGTTAGTGAAGGCCGAAATCGTTAACCCTCAAATGGGCAAATCGTTAAAAATGGTCGGATCGGGTTCATATTTTGTGGGCATGTAAATATTAACTGTATATGCTTCTAATTAAGTTTTCAGATAGAATTTTTTTCTGCAGCAGTAGTTATGTGGTAAATTGGGAACACCGTCCCCAGACGGTCTTCCGGTTTGAGGGTGAATAAAATAACAAGTATATAGGCATGTGTTTAAAACCATTGATTGTAAAATAAAAGCAATTCAAGCTATTTTCTTTAAATAAAATGTACATAAGTAAAATTTAATGGAATTATGCCTTGGGGAGGGCACGACTGGGATTATCTTAACATTTCATTTACTTTTGTGGTGGTAATCCCAAAAGCAATTTTTTTCCGGTGTACTACATAAATTACAATTGCATTTGGAACAAATGGCTTGTGTGTCGGACTGTTTGCAATGTTTGCACCGCTTTTTACCATTTCTATCCATCCATTTTAGGAAGTGATCTTGGCCATCATAGCGAACATCATCAACAAGATGAACAGCCCACCTTCCAATTATTGAGGGGCTCTGCTGTTGAGATACTGCGCGAGCGTTACTTCGTCCCGATGGCTGTCTAGCAACAGCCCGTTTCTCTTTATAAAGAACAAGACCAGCAGCTTCTCGCGGAAATGCGGGAGGTTGCATTGTTTCCCTTCTTCCTGCACTTCGCTTTGCACGTTTTTACAAAATATAGGCATTAGTAGCTGACATGTCCACAAAGTGATAGAAAGGTCTCATCATAATATTTCGGCTTTTAGTCTGAATGTGGTATCCACCCATAAGACTGTCCATCAGATCGACTCGACCCATGTGAGAATTATATTCTCGGATGATTTGGGGGCAATTTATTTCGATGAAAAGTTTTTTTTTCTATCATATCGGGACACATTCACGGTATGATGATCGGGATTGGTTCTCATAAAAAATTCAGCACCAACATATGAAGACACTAAGCGTACGCACTTGTTATCTTTCCATAAAACCGTATTCACATCGACTCCTTGAACTGAGGTTGCGTATTCGACGGAAAACCCTCTGTTTTCTTTGCTCACCTCAATATCGGTAGGCAACTTGCAAACTGGTATCCGATTGGCTGTAAATAAACAACTTGGATATAGTAAATGTGGCACCCGGCTCAAGGTTAAGTAGTCTGGCAACCCACCTCACGAACGTACATAACAAAAGGAATCAGAAAGCGCAAGGCAAATGCACTTAACGGCATACAAATTCCACACAGTCTTTTTATCCGATCAAAGCGAACAACACGCGCCGGCACAAGCGAAAGAATATTCTCATTTGATTCAACCTAAATTTCATATTTTCGTTAGTTTAAAGTTTTTGTATTTAAGTACATATTTAATAAATAGTATTTATAAAATATACGGTTTGACTACTATATCCCCACATTGGTGACCCCGAGAAAAACGGTGGACCGTGTCAAACCTCGCGCCGAAAAAAACAATTACGCTCAATTTAGTAGCAAATCAAAATCAAATCAAATTAAAAAGCGGTCGCAATCGGTATATAACAAATAGTTGCTATAAGTACGCGATTTAGCCAATTCAACATCGACATAACGTGAATCGAGTACACTACAGGCATCACGCCACCAAAAATTCTTTTTCCGCTACCAAACTTGCCGACAATAACGGCGCTTAAAGAAACGAGAAAACGATGGCCAACAACAATAACCTAAACGGCAATCAGTTAGGCGACGATGAGCCTGCTCATAACGACGGCAACACCGCCGAAAATGCAAGAGCTAACGCCGACGCAGGCGCAGGCACCGACAGCGGCATACCGCAAATCAATGCAGTTTTTGGAAAACTACCGTTTCCCAAACTGAACTCCAAGTACAATATCGAATCATGGTTCATAAAAGTAGACGCATGGTTCGAATTGCACGGCTTCGGCATTCGCAAAGAGAAGGATAAATACACCGCCATCATCGCTCATGCCGACGACTATATTCTCGACCAAGTTTTTGACTTGGCCCGTAATCCTCTAAACACAGCACCGTATACTACGCTAAAAAAGGCCATCATCGAAAAATTCAGCGATTCAGCCATGGCACGTCTGGATAAACTCACAGGTATACAGTTAGACGATGGCAAACCGAGCCACTTGCTTAGCCAGATGCAGCGCACAAACGCCACGAATGATGAATCCGTAATACAGCAATACTGGCTTAAACAGTTACCCGAGTCTGCCCGTGCTGTCATCGCTGGTATGCTGCAGGCTCAACCCAGTACACCTCTGCACCAACTTGCCATCACCGCCGATGCGGTACTCGACGCATTAAGCCGCGACTCCAATGCAACATCAACCCAATCAGCAACCGTAAACGCTATCGCATCGCCCACCAGTCACGTCACCGTTTTGGATAAACGAATCGAAAAACAAGACGCCGTCCTCGAAAACATCAGCGCAAAACTAAATCAGCTCATGGCCCAAAACCGCAGCCGACAACGAGAACGGTCACAAGGCAACGTCAAACGCTCAACAACGCCGCACCGCAGCACCCACGCAGACCAATCTTCGACATGCTGGTATCATCGTGAATATGGAACTCAAGCACGTAAATGCAGAAGCGTGTGATTTTCCAACCAAAAAAGTCGACAAACCAAAAAACTGAAGGCCGCCGTAACGATGATGCTCGACACTTCCGGCAGTAAAACATTATCGAGCAACAAATCAATACAATGCGAACTTGAGGTAAAGTTTTCCGAATTCACAAAATCTAAACGTTTTTTCATCCTAGATAAGATCTCAAAACAACATTTTTTAATCGACACGGGAGCTGAGGTGTCCGTAATTCCAACTACGCGAGGCTGCCGTTTGTCAAATAAAGAGGGCAAACCACTTTACGCTGCAAATGGTACCGCCATCAAAACGTACGGTGTTACGCGCGTCACACTCGACTTCGCTCTCCAAAGGAGATTCACGTGGAATTTTATTATTGCCGATACTAAATACGCAATCATTGGCGTTGACTTTTTACGCCATTTCAACTTGATAATCGATATCAGCAACATGACGCTTATAGACAAAACACAGTATCGATCGGGCATCTGTAGCTTCGAAAAGTCGACGAATATCAATCCAGAAGGTGACCACAACGAGGTACACAAGCTGCTCAGCGAATTCAGCAAAATAACCGATCCGAACGCCATAGCCCCGTCGCCCATGCAGGCTGGGGTAACACACTGCATAGAAACTAAAGGTCCTCCTGTGTTTGCCCGACCTAGACGCCTCACACCAGAAAAGCTCAAAGCAGTCAAAGAGGAGTTTGAGTATCTCACTCGACTAGGTATTTGCCGTCCTTCGAAAAGCTCGTACGCTTCTCCGTTGCACCTGGTAAGGAAAGCTAATGGGGAGTGGCGTCCATGCGGTGATTACCGCGCATTGAATGCACAAACGGTACCGGATCGATATCCGCTACCGCACATACAAGACTGCACACACTTTCTCCACAAAAAAGACATATTCAGGAAAATCGACCTCAACCGAGCTTACCACCAAATACCTATCGAGCCCAGCGATATCCACAAAACGGCAATTACCACACCGTTTGGGTTATATGAATTTACACACATGACGTTTGGCTTATGCAACGCCGCACAAACCTTTCAAAGGTTTATGCACGCAGTCTTCCGAGGCCTCAATTTCGTGTTTGTGTATATCGACGACGTGTGCGTAGCCTCCGAAGGCATCAAACAACACAAGCAGCATTTGAGGCAGGTGTTCGAACGCCTCCAACAATACCACCTCACGATAAACCTCTCAAAATGTAAATTTGCACAAACAAAAATTGAGTTCCTCGGTCATATGGTCACAGCACGCGGCATTAAACCACTGACCGACAAAGTGCAGGCTATCAACAACTTCCCCTTGCCCGAAACCGCCAAACAGTTGCGTCGGTTTCTGGCGATGATTAATTTTTATCGTCGTTTTTTGCCAAATGCCGTACATCATCAAATTCCGTTGGTAAAACTTATCCCAGGCAACAAGAAGAATGACACGACTCGCATAGCATGGACCGAAGATTCAATTAACCACTTCAACAAGTGCAAGCAGGCGCTGGCAAATGCAACGCTGCTCGTCCACCCAGCATCTAACGCACAAATATCGCTCAGCACTGATGCAAGCGACATAGCCGTCGGCGCAGCCTTACATCAAGTTATCGACAACGAGCTCCAACCTCTAGCATTCTTTAGCCTCAAACTCACGGACACACAAAAAAGGTACAGCACCTATGACCGCGAACTGCTCGCTGTTTACCTCGCCATCAAACATTTTCGAGGCATGCTTGAAGGAAGATCATTCGAGGTACGCACGAACCACAAGCCGCTAATATATGCCTTTAAGCAAAAGCACGATAAGGCGTCACCACGACAACTCCGACAGCTGGACTTCATCAGCCAATTTACAACCAACATTGTGCACATCGCTGGCGTAGAAAACACCACAGCTGATACACTTTCGCGCATTGAGGCGCTAGAATCAACCGTCATCGACTACGACCGAATCGCCGAAGACCAAACATGTTGCCCGGACCTGAAAAAACTTATCGAAGGCGGGACTTCTCTGCAGTTAAAACAAATTCGTATACCCAACACGAGTCGTACAATCTACTGTGATGTTTCAACACCGGAAGTCCGCCCATTTATACCGCAGTCGCATCGAAAAAGAATCATACACAAACTGCATGGCATCGCACATGGTGGTGCAAGGGCAACCACCAAGCTCATTAAGTCTCGTTTCGTATGGCCGAACATGGGTTCAAGCATCGCTAAAGAGGTACAACACTGTGTAAGCTGCCAAAAAGCTAAGGTCAGCAGACATGTGCGCGCGCCACTACAACAATACGTACTGCCATCATGCAGATTCGAACACATAAACATCGACTTAATCGGACCACTTCCACCATCGAATGAATATCAATACTGCCTTACAATCATCGATCGATACACGCGCTGGCCAGAAGCAGTGCCATTGAGAGACACATCAGCAGAAACAGTCGCAAAAGAGCTACTTTCGGTTTGGTTCGCAAGGTTCGGTTTACCAGCACGCATCACAACTGATCGGGGAAGACAGTTTGAATCGCGACTCTTCAACGAACTGTCACGCATGCTGGGCATTACACATTTGCGCACAACAGCATACCACCCACAGGCAAATGGTATCATCGAGCGCTGGCACCGCACTCTGAAAACAGCGATAACTTGCCACGAACGTCAAGATTGGGCAAACTGTTTGCCATTGATCTTACTGGGACTACGAACATCATTCAAACCCGATATCGAAGCAACAGCCGCGCAACTAGTTTATGGTACCACATTAAGGTTACCGGGACAGTTTTTCAGCGAAAACAATGTTTCTCGCCCTCAATCCGAATTCGTCAAAGAACTCACCGAAGCAATGCAAAAAGTTCGCCCTACGCAAACGGCAAGCCACGATTCATCAAAATCATTCGTATTTAACAGGCTTGCAGACTCCACGCATGTGTTTGTACGCAACGACAAAGTGAAGCCAGCGGTTCAACCTACATATGACGGTCCATACCTTGTTATAGCTAGACAACCGAAACATTTTACGTTAAAAATCAACCGCAACAATGTCAATGTAACCGTAGACCGGTTAAAGCCAGCATTCATCGACAACAACCGTCATCATCAGTAGAGCATACGCAGCCATATGAGCAAGCAACTACACCTTCGGCGCAAGAACATTCAGTTCCATCATCACCTACTACATCGCCAACAGAGCAAACGACTTCGCCGAAGCCACAAACAAATCGCGTTGGGCGCAGGATTAGACTCCCCGTCCGCTTCCGGACGTAAAAGTCTGGGGGGAGCAATGTGGCACCCGGCTCAAGGTTAAGTAGTCTGGCAACCCACCTCACGAACGAACATAACAAAAGGAATCAGAAAGCGCAAGGCAAATGCACTTAACGGCATACAAATTCCACACAGTCTTTTTATCCGATCAAAGCGAACAACACGCGCCGGCACAAGCGAAAGAATATTCTCATTTGATTCAACCTAAATTTCATATTTTCGTTAGTTTAAAGTTTTTGTATTTAAGTACATATTTAATAAATAGTATTTATAAAATATACGGTTTGACTACTATATCCCCACAGTAAAAAAAAACTAATTAAAGAACCACTGGGGAATTCACTACCTCTCACTGTACCCAAACTATATATTCCACGAGCTCGCAGGTATACCAACAGAGACAATGATGTGTAGAAATTTTCAAAATAGAGTATGTGATGTGCGAAATCGGGAATTGTTTGAGATAAACGAATGACAATATTTGATGTGGCTCCAAGATCTGGAGTATTAGGCAAGACAATGTTATCGCCGGCGCCGTTGTAGATTTCGAAACGGTAGGTAAAGCCATTCGTGTCACATAGCACAAAGAATTTTACACCCCATTTATGAGGCTTGTTTGGCATATATTGGCGAAGATGATGCTTAGTATTTGTGCTACACATCATTTCATCGACGCAAAGTCGTGGTGCCTTGGACACTGAATCGAGACGGTCGTTAAGTTTCTTGGCCAATGTACGGATACGAAAAAGTGGATCGGAGCCTGGTTGCCCCTTTTTAATTCGTTCTGATTCATCTTGAAACGATAAATATTTTTTTATAGCCATAAATCGTTTGACTGGCATACAATTTTGAGCTGGTTTGTCGCCTAAATTATTAAATTAGGCATTTTCTTCCCAGTAGCTTTCTGTATTTGGATAGTGATATATAGGCATACGGCGGCCGCCGTGGTGTGAAGGTAGTGTTGCCGGCCTACCACACCGAAGGTCCATGGTTCGAGCCCTGGTACAGGTAACATCACAAGTGATTTGAAAAAAGTTTTTCAAAACGGGGTCGCCCCTCGGCAGTGGTTTGGCAAACTCTCCGAGTGTATTTCTGCCATGACAGGCTTCTCAGCAAAAAATTCGTCTCCTTTGTAGATGCCGTTCGGAGTCGGCAAAAAACTGTAGGTCCCACCAATTTGTAGGGAAAAATTCAAATCGGCACACCACAAATTGGAAGAGAAGCTTGGCGCAAAAATCTCTTAGGAGGTTTATGATGATATACCTGTTGTATATCGCGCCATAGATAGATAGATATAACATTATTCCAATATAATGTTTGATTTCAGTAGATGTCGTTTTAAATGTGGTGTTTATGTTTTCTTGCAAAGCACAACGGTTTGTCTCTTCAGTAATTATGTCTAGAAATTCCGAAGTGAAGAAGAAATTAATAAATTCCGTTGGCGTTTCTAACACTTTTATACCTGATGGGAGAGATGAATTGCCACAGAAACTCGTTGACATGTAAACGCAGAGATCTTTTACGCCAGATCAACTTCGATAAGTCTTTATGCGATATCACAGTTAGCCCTTGAATGAATATTGAAATAAATAAAATAAATAACATTAATATGGTACATTGGTATTTCTCCAGTAAATCCACCAGCATTAGGGCGAACTTGCGGTCCAGTAACATCAACCGTTGGTAATGGAGGTCGGGGTCTTTTGATTGATCGTGACGACGTTCCTGCTAAGGATGCAGAGGTTGTGGATGGCTTTTGGTTGTCGAGCGAATCATCGAGAATCAATGTGGAATTAGCTGCTGGTTGTTCGATTGAACTGATATTAAAAGATGAATTTATAGCGGCAGTAATAAAGGCATCCGTATTTCCAGCCTGGTCCATTTCATGGATACATTCTGCTATCACCTGTTCAGTTGTGTCATCACCCTGTTGTTGTTGTTGTGGTAACGACAAAAACACTCCACGCAGGGGCGCCTCAATGTTATCAACGACATAGTCAGGGTCAACGATACTGTCATCACTGCTGAAAGTTTCATCTTCAACTTCTCCAAATAAATTTTTTTCTTATAAAAACGCACAGAACGATCCATATTTATCGCAAAAGCTATGTATATGCCTCTGTAATAAGACAGTACGCGTTTATATGACAATACGCAGTAAATAAAAGACAGCAGTGAAGCAATGATGAGTTATTTTCCTCTAAACTGCCAAGACCGTCTTGAAACGGTCTTAACGTTTTAGCTTCAAAATGCCAATTACAATAATTTTTCTCTTCAAAAACTGTTTTGAACTGCAGGATAATATGTAAGGTTTTACCGTGAAGTTAATAACTCTTCTGATTCCTTCTGAATGTAAATTTTTCTATAATGAAAATCACAACACTGAAGAAATATTTTTTAAACGTGACTTTACTTGTCGTTCCCACTTCACTGAGAAAATCTTCTATATGCATTGTCGGAGTGGCCTCAGTCATGCACTAAAATGTCACGAAAAGTATGTAATACACATTTACCGTTAATTTAGTAATTTGAAAGTAAAAATAAGAAGACCGTCTTAAGACGGGCTTACCCATTAGAGGGTTAAGATAAAATGTCGATTGGCAATGTCGTTATAGAAGTTAGTGAATCCCACCACAGCTCTCTGACCATTCGATTGTTTTAAATTTCTGGCTTGCAATTTTAGAATTGATGGAAAGGCGACTAGTTAAATGCTTACTCTTACCTTAAGGATGCGCCTAGTTAAATGCTTACTCTTACCTTAAGGATGCGACTACAGCGATACGACAAACGCACCAATAACTTCAGCTAAGTACTTTTTTGCCGACGACCCTTTCAGGTACATCGAGCACACGATTTGCTTCGGCAAAACGCGAAGCATCGGCATGAAGAAAAAGTACTTAAGCAAGGTGTGGGATAATCACAGCAGCAGCTACTTGATCAGTGCTGGCAGTCAGCTACCGCTGTACAAACGTGCATATACATATGTGCCTGCATACTTGTTTGTTTATTGCAATACAACTTACTGCTTTGTTAACTTTACAACCCGAGAGTAAGATTTTGTTGCTCTTGTCAAACTAAAGCGCAAAACATTGATTCGTTAGCGTATCGCTAAAGTCGTATCCTTCACGTAAGAGAAAAACCAAAATTGGTCGGTAAGGTTACGTTACGGATAGGCAATTACGATATAGCACCAATAATCGGTTGCATTGTTTCTTATGAGCTTGGTTGAATAAGCTGTTTTATAAGGTTACCGACAAGGCACCAATGTTTCGAGCTTAAGGCATATTACATGGGCCCTACTAACTGAACTCTCTAAAATCAAGGAAATGAGAGAAGGGAAATGTCAATACCTAATACTAAATAACAGAGTAAGCTTTTAATTACTGCATAATTTTCGTCATGACTACCCATAATTCAACACTTTTGTCCAATAAACATGATTCAGGCACAAGCTCCACCTGTTGCCAAAGGGCAACCGAACTTCCGAGGGAGACAAGTATCACACTGGCCCAACTTCGAACTAGATACTGGAGCAGATTAAACTATTACCTATCCAGACTGAACCGTGACAAACTGAATGTTTGCCCGGCAGATGGTTTTTCCAAATGACACCAAAAATCCCTTTTAACACCAACTTCTCGCTGGTCCCAGATTAATGGGATTCCGTTGGATGATGCTGATGGCATTGAAAAGTAAGAAGAGTGACGACTAGCCAGGTAAAAGTATTGTTCCAACAGAAACAACAACAGCGAACACCCACAGCTCCGGTGGCGATGAAAATATCGCTCAAGCTGACGCCCTCGCCATTTACTAATCAAACAGACGAACCCTACTGAATATAGAGAAAGAGTGAGTGGGCACAGGAAACACGTCTCGTTTCTTAGTGCAGAAAAGCTTTAAAATCAGCTCGCGATCTGAAAAATAAAAATTGTAGAAATTGTTCTTTCTCACACAAATCAAAGGCTTGGGACGCATATTCAGGTTGGGAAGGTGGAAAGCAATTTTGTTGTTGGGGTCTTCCTCTCACAACGTTGCAGCGATAGCCCACAACCGCTAACACTTCCTCATTGATCTGCATTCGAAAGACTAAAAATTAATATGTACTGCTTTTTGAATAATTAATTCAACAATAAAAAGAAACAGAATGACATGTTTTTGACAAAGTTTTGTTTTGTGGTTTTCAAAATCCGGAATTCAAGTAATTGTAAAACAAAAAGAAAATAGCGATTGAAGCAAATGCCAGATTGTGCTTTAAAATTTTTTTTTATTTTGAAATAGAAAACTCAACCGTACAGCCATTTCCACATTGCGGAATTCTGCTTTCAGTTGGTAGGCACAGAATTGACACTTCTATGTTGATAGTATTCCCTTTGCCTTGCCCTCGCTAACCGCAATACCCACTTGTTTGGTACAATGCAGTGAAGATCTGCTGCTCGGATAATCTTCCCCAGTATAACTATCCTGGCAAGCAACGTTAAGTTTCAGAAATCGCATGATAGGGAGTTCGGTGGTCTGAAGACTAGTTTGGTTCCGAATGGCTTGGCGAGGTCCTTACCAATCGACAAAGAGATGCCGTGTGTCAATTCTCTTCTGAAGGGTCCCCTAATTTGGCGGGTACCACGGGTAGACTTATCAGGCCTAAGACCTAATCCAAAACCGTCTAGGGTGTTACTAAATGAATGTGAGAATGATGCCTTTTTCCGGACAAAGAAAGCAGAAACTACAATGTGTGACGATATTGTTCGCCCCTGAGTTTTGGGGGGACAGAATGTGCGCTTGGTAAGTATGCCTGTCGTAAGAAGCGGCTAAAGCAATGCCAATGGGGAGAGTTAAGATTGATTGATCTACGCATATGATACCCCTCACTCCATATTTCTCATCTTCTCTTTCCTTACAGAAGGAGAGGGTAAGATGACCTAGAAGGTGTCCCACTGGTCATACCAAATCGCCCCCGCCTCAGTCGGCATGTACCGCAAGGGAATACCGGAGCGTATCCGGAAAAGGATAAGACCAAAAGCTTTGTGGATTTTTTTTGTGCATGTTGGATAAGTAATAAACATCAACTCCAATAAAACGGCCATAAATCCCTGTCCTAAAAGGAGACCACTAACGGGGATGAAAACAATTGCTTTGGTACAGCGAAAGTCTTATTGTTGACTTTTGACTTCAAAATATTATGGACATTGGTTGACAACACAACACCCAAAGATCACTGGTGATTATTGCGAATAGCTAGTAAATCCCAAGGATATCCACCCTGATCTCATATTGATACTAATAGATATTGCCTACTATATTTGTATTTGTTGCTTTTAAAAAATATTTGTATAGAAGTAGGAGTGGTTCTTAGCCGATTTCTTGCATATTTGGGCCAAACGCGGAGTGGTGTCCAGGACCGCTTCTTCCTCGATCCTTCAAACTCATTTATTTGCAATCGCTGCCAAGTAGAAGCGACCTGATAAGGCATGTTGCATATCAAATGAAAGATAGCTTTCTTGGCTAGTTAAACTAATTTTTACTTGCTGCTAAGGCCTTAAAAGTTTAAGGAAAACCAACTTTCAATTAAAGAAAACCGTCAATTATTAATAAAACTAACTTTTCTCAGTAAACTCATCTCTTAAATATAAAGACTTATATATTTTCCAAAAGGTTTTTTTTTTGTCTATTGTTGTTGTTGTTGTTGTTAACAGTGCTTCGCCCTGCCCCAGATTGGACAGGGTTACACTGAAATAACAGCCCTTGGCCGGGTGAAAAAACCCGGGTCATTCCGGTGCGATAGAACCGGCTGTTGTCTATTCAATAGCATTAAAGCTTTTGAAATCGGTTGCCTACTTTCGGAGATATTGGGGCTTTAATTTCCACTTTTGAGCTTGAGTATCTTGCGTAGTTTTCAAGTAAGAATAAAAAGAAATATACCATTAGAATCAGCGTAAAATTTGCTATAAGGCACGATTTTTCGTTTTCAATTTCGCACAATTCCCGAATTTTTCACTTTTTACATGAAAGAGCCACTTGTTACAGAAATAGCGTCTGACTTATGAGGCTAATAATTTCAATCAGGCATCATATCGCTGTCAAATTTTTTCATTTTGTTATTATTCAATCTAGAAAATTTTTCAGTTTGAAAATATTTTTTGTCGTGAGCGGTTGTTTATGAAAAAAGTATTTATAAATAAAGAGTTCCGGGTGATAACTGAAGGAATATATGTAAGTAATTTATTATTATATATATAAAATAATAATAGTGGAATGGTTTTGGCAAAATCTAAATTACAAATGTGTCGGATATGTGTATGAAAATATGTGTTTCGGTCCCAAGATTGAAAAAGTTTTATTATTGTGTTGTTTTTGTTGAAGAATTTTACGTTCGAAAACTAACAAAGTGATTCATTTAAAGTTTAAATAGTGCAAAATAAATGTGTTGTGAATCGAATTTATGAAAAAAAGGATATTAAAAAAAATGCATTTTTTTGTTATTGAAAAATTGTTTGAATTTCCGCAACTAATTTCGATTTTTATATGAGTGTAATAGTGGAAAAGTGTGTAATGTCGTATATATGAAGAGTTTATGGTTTTGTGAAATCGAATTGTGAAAATATGATTACTGGGACCGAAACGCGTATTTTTATACAGCTCCTAAAATTTTTTAACTTGTGTTAGTACTCGGTGAGGGTCGGTTATTTTGTATTTTTATTTGAGTGTGTCCAATGGTGAAGTGTAAATAATGAGATTTGTTTAATGTTTTGCTAGAATCAACATTTGCAAAACATAAAACAAACACATACATACTTACATACAAAACACAGGATCTTGGATCATCAGGATGAGTGATGATTACAGGGTCTTACAAATTATTAATTATCCTAAGGAGAAAAGTGAAGAAGTTTCGTTTTGGCAACATTCTATTGCGGGAGGTTTATCCGAAGCATTATCCCGTACTTGTACGGCCCCTATCGATCGCCTCAAGGTTTACATGCAGGTAATTAAATACTTAAATTATTAATAATTAAATACTTAATTACATTACTAATTTACAGGTTAATACAGGGAGGATAGGTATTTTTGAGAGTTTAGGTAATATGGTTAGGAAGGGTGGGTTAGTTAGTATGTGGCGGGGTAATGGGGCGAATGTAATTAAAGTAGGATTAGATTCCTCACTTAAATTAGGTTCATATAAAATAGTGAAGGATCTAATTAGAATAGAAAATGATAGCGATACAACTAGTATTGCGGAAAGGTCTCTGGCTGGTGGCATAGCAGGTTGCATTTCGCAAACTTTTATTTATCCCCTTGACGTGTTAAAAACACGTTTAGCACTTAACAAAAGTAATAGGGATAATAGTTTGATAGGAGAGGCTAGGAAGATATATTTGGGGAAAGGTTTAGGAGCCTTTTACAAAGGCTTAGGGGTTAATTTAGCGTGTGTAATCCCATATGCGGGAATCGAGTTAGCTGTATATGAAAGTTTAAGGAATCATTTTGTTAGGAAAGAAGAGGGTAAAAAACCTAGTTTGGTAGTTATATTAGCTTGTGGGAGCATATCCAGTGCTTTTGGACAAGCTGTAACATATCCATGTGCATTACTACGTACAAGAATTCAAGCTAAAGGTAAAGATTATATATATATATATTTGAATTCAATATAATTTGTTTTTTTATTTTTGTAGATCAACCAAAAACTGCATTAAAGCTATTTAGTAGAACTTTAGCAAAAGAAGGTTTCAGAGGACTTTACAGAGGATTATTTTTAAATTTAGTTAAAGTTATTCCAGTTGTTAATATTCGTTATTTATTGTATGAACATTTAATTCAAGCTATTTGTTAGTTAAATTCTATTGTTACTTTAAAATAAGTTATTGTTAACTTTTTTTAATTTGTAAAGTGATTGTTATTTAAACGAAAATAAAACAATGTTATTAATTCAAACCAAAATAAAACAATGTTATTAATATAATTAATATATACATAGGAGGTTTATTTGTTGAAGTTGGCTTTTTAGGCTGGGAGGCGCAGTTTAGGCTATTTTTGCAGAGCTGCATCCCATCAGATTTTTTAAATCTTATCTTATCTTACTAATATTATAAATGCGTCAGTTTGTGAGTGGTTTGTTAGTCTTTCTTTCTTTAGTCTAAACTACAAAACTAATATCTACGAAATTCTGTGCGCTTATACTCCGGAGTATAGAGTAGGTGACAAGAGTCATACGGTTACAATAGCTCAAATGGTTATGGAGTTATGGACACTAACATTATAAAGCTAAATGTTTGAACGTACAACATGGATATCAAATAAAGGGTCAAGCCACGGGAGAACTTAAGCAGTTAACTAATATGGGAATCCAAATTTTTTTATCGTTGGGGACGGTTTTCTCTGAGGATTTACAGCCAACTTGGCCAACATATAACCTATTTTTTATTGATCACCATAAACTGTACTTGATGCAATTCAAAACTACAATAAAACGTCATTTAATAATTTATTCAAGTTCAAAATTTATTAATTAATATTTAGATAAATATCCTAGCTTTCTTCTTACCATTTAGGGAGCGGCAGAATGGTTTAGCAATGTTGGCAGTTCACCGTGATATACCAATAACACAAGAAGAAATCATTGAAAAATTTAGTATTACGGAGCTAAGACTGAATTTCACCTCATAGCAAACCAACGAGTTCCATGAAGGTATTTTTATATTGAAATCAAGTCAATCTCCTGCAGTGGAAAAAAACACTTATGGACTATCTGGAGAAGTGCTTGATTGAAATTTTTAGAGGAGGTGGAATCTGCTGGTGATTTAGCACCGTAATGTGTCCAACGGTCGAAGTGGGCCTATTGGATATGTTGAATAGCGGAAAATAATGTTAACTTTTCAGATAATAAGACCTTTCACAATGCATATGGCTCTTTCCGGAAGAAATTTCACAAACACAATTTGAATAGTTCAGTCAAACCATGACCAAGGCGCAAGTCCAGGAAGTTACAGTTCATATTCAGAAAATATGACAATTCAAGTTCAGAAGTCCTGTTTCATATTCAGAGAGCTGCCGACTGGACTTGAATTTTAGCAATCTCAATTTGAAATTGAATATTTTAAATATCTGAACTTAAAATGTTATTACTAAATGTGAATTACAACTTTCTTTAAAGCTTAAAATCTGGTTGCAAGAGATTGTTGTTCGAAAAGTTGGGTCTAAGGCCAGAACTATGGGTATGAATGTACAAATCGACAGATCTAAATTTAAGGACCGCGGGTACCCGGGACAGCAATCGGGTGGAGCTAAATATGACAAGTTGTCAGGAAAATTCCAAGGACACCGATGAAGTGGAATGAAATTCTTTGGAAATCCGCCTGGGAGAGCATTAAACTCGTAATTTTATTTATTAGCTTAATCAGTTCTTCTTTCAGGGCCGTTCAATAGCGCTAGTTGGAGTCAGCGTAGAATCACCATATCACCGAAAACAGACACTCAAGACTGAAAGTCTCTGAGCTGAGAAAATTACAAAGACATTTGAATATTTTGAGCGCGAACTGAGACACAACCGAGGTAAATAGCAGCAGTGTCAAAAAATGAGATATAAAGTAAATGCTGAAAAATAGAAGGACGTTCTGGAATATAAGATAGCACAGAGATGGGTAAAGTTACACCACTATTAATTATTAGAAACTTTTATTTACCCGTTTTTATACAACTTTCCAGAAAGTCGAACACGAGAGGAGGATTAAGTTGATCGTGCCTTGCTTAGGAGTAGCACAAATATTCGTACCACTAACAACTAAACTCCGCAACATAGAACCATTTGAAAATGCAAGAAATGAGAGAAGGGGGGCGTCAGTATCCCAATAAGCAAAACAGATTTGCCGCGAAGGCGCTTTCGCTGATAATATTATCGCTGCGATAGATCGGCGAATCCATTTGCTCTGGTGAGTCACTTATCATTAGCGATTCGATTTCGCGGATCGTCGGCAATAAGAGTTTTTAGCGATTCGAGATTTCAGTGGTGGAATTCACTAACTTATAACGATGCGATTTTTCGAGATTTTAATTAACGATTTTGTAGGATGCATTATCCACTATGCTATCCACTAACTTAGCTATAACGATTCGGGCTTAGGATTTCTTATCCCGCGACAAAACGTACGCTAAGTACTCAAATTCCATTAATTTAAAAAAAATAATATCAAGATAATAATAACTTTATTTTATTCTTCGCTAACAACCTCAAATTATGTGTTGTTTATTTAGCGACACAACAAACGAATATCGATACAAAATGGTTAGTGAAGGCCGAAATCGTTAACCCTCAAATGGGCAAATCGTTAAAAATGGTCGGATCGGGTTCATATTTTGTGGGCATGTAAATATTAACTGTATATGCTTCTAATTAAGTTTTCAGATAGAATTTTTTTCTGCAGCAGTAGTTATGTGGTAAATTGGGAACACCGTCCCCAGACGGTCTTCCGGTTTGAGGGTGAATAAAATAACAAGTATATAGGCATGTGTTTAAAACCATTGATTGTAAAATAAAAGCAATTCAAGCTATTTTCTTTAAATAAAATGTACATAAGTAAAATTTAATGGAATTATGCCTTGGGGAGGGCACGACTGGGATTATCTTAACATTTCATTTACTTTTGTGGTGGTAATCCCAAAAGAAATTTTTTTCCGGTGTACTACATAAATTACAATTGCATTTGGAACAAATGGCTTGTGTGTCGGACTGTTTGCAATGTTTGCACCGCTTTTTACCATTTCTATCCATCCATTTTAGGAAGTGATCTTGGCCATCATAGCGAACATCATCAACAAGATGAACAGCCCACCTTCCAATTATTGAGGGGCTCTGCTGTTGAGATACTGCGCGAGCGTTACTTCGTCCCGATGGCTGTCTAGCAACAGCCCGTTTCTCTTTATAAAGAACAAGACCAGCAGCTTCTCGCGGAAATGCGGGAGGTTGCATTGTTTCCCTTCTTCCTGCACTTCGCTTTGCACGTTTTTACAAAATATAGGCATTAGTAGCTGACATGTCCACAAAGTGATAGAAAGGTCTCATCATAATATTTCGGCTTTTAGTCTGAATGTGGTATCCACCCATAAGACTGTCCATCAGATCGACTCGACCCATGTGAGAATTATATTCTCGGATGATTTGGGGGCAATTTATTTCGATGAAAAGTTTTTTTTTTCTATCATATCGGGACACATTCACGGTATGATGATCGGGATTGGTTCTCATAAAAAATTCAGCACCAACATATGAAGACACTAAGCGTACGCACTTGTTATCTTTCCATAAAACCGTATTCACATCGACTCCTTGAACTGAGGTTGCGTATTCGACGGAAAACCCTCTGTTTTCTTTGCTCACCTCAATATCGGTAGGCAACTTGCAAACTGGTATCCGATTGGCTGTAAATAAACAACTTGGATATAGTAAATGTGGCACCCGGCTCAAGGTTAAGTAGTCTGGCAACCCACCTCACGAACGTACATAACAAAAGGAATCAGAAAGCGCAAGGCAAATGCACTTAACGGCATACAAATTCCACACAGTCTTTTTATCCGATCAAAGCGAACAACACGCGCCGGCACAAGCGAAAGAATATTCTCATTTGATTCAACCTAAATTTCATATTTTCGTTAGTTTAAAGTTTTTGTATTTAAGTACATATTTAATAAATAGTATTTATAAAATATACGGTTTGACTACTATATCCCCACATTGGTGACCCCGAGAAAAACGGTGGACCGTGTCAAACCTCGCGCCGAAAAAAACAATTACGCTCAATTTAGTAGCAAATCAAAATCAAATCAAATTAAAAAGCGGTCGCAATCGGTATATAACAAATAGTTGCTATAAGTACGCGATTTAGCCAATTCAACATCGACATAACGTGAATCGAGTACACTACAGGCATCACGCCACCAAAAATTCTTTTTCCGCTACCAAACTTGCCGACAATAACGGCGCTTAAAGAAACGAGAAAACGATGGCCAACAACAATAACCTAAACGGCAATCAGTTAGGCGACGATGAGCCTGCTCATAACGACGGCAACGCCGCCGAAAATGCAAGAGCTAACGCCGACGCAGGCGCAGGCACCGACAGCGGCATACCGCAAATCAATGCAGTTTTTGGAAAACTACCGTTTCCCAAACTGAACTCCAAGTACAATATCGAATCATGGTTCATAAAAGTAGACGCATGGTTCGAATTGCACGGCTTCGGCATTCGCAAAGAGAAGGATAAATACACCGCCATCATCGCTCATGCCGACGACTATATTCTCGACCAAGTTTTTGACTTGGCCCGTAATCCTCTAAACACAGCACCGTATACTACGCTAAAAAAGGCCATCATCGAAAAATTCAGCGATTCAGCCATGGCACGTCTGGATAAACTCACAGGTATACAGTTAGACGATGGCAAACCGAGCCACTTGCTTAGCCAGATGCAGCGCACAAACGCCACGAATGATGAATCCGTAATACAGCAATACTGGCTTAAACAGTTACCCGAGTCTGCCCGTGCTGTCATCGCTGGTATGCTGCAGGCTCAACCCAGTACACCTCTGCACCAACTTGCCATCACCGCCGATGCGGTACTCGACGCATTAAGCCGCGACTCCAATGCAACATCAACCCAATCAGCAACCGTAAACGCTATCGCATCGCCCACCAGTCACGTCACCGTTTTGGATAAACGAATCGAAAAACAAGACGCCGTCCTCGAAAACATCAGCGCAAAACTAAATCAGCTCATGGCCCAAAACCGCAGCCGACAACGAGAACGGTCACAAGGCAACGTCAAACGCTCAACAACGCCGCACCGCAGCACCCACGCAGACCAATCTTCGACATGCTGGTATCATCGTGAATATGGAACTCAAGCACGTAAATGCAGAAGCGTGTGATTTTCCAACCAAAAAAGTCGACAAACCAAAAAACTGAAGGCCGCCGTAACGATGATGCTCGACACTTCCGGCAGTAAAACATTATCGAGCAACAAATCAATACAATGCGAGGTAAAGCTTTCCGAATTCACAAAATCTAAACGTTTTTTCATCCTAGATAAGATCTCAAAACAACATTTTTTAATCGACACGGGAGCTGAGGTGTCCGTAATTCCAACTACGCGAGGCTGCCGTTTGTCAAATAAAGAGGGCAAACCACTTTACGCTGCAAATGGTACCGCCATCAAAACGTACGGTGTTACGCGCGTCACACTCGACTTCGCTCTCCAAAGGAGATTCACGTGGAATTTTATTATTGCCGATACTAAATACGCAATCATTGGCGTTGACTTTTTACGCCATTTCAACTTGATAATCGATATCAGCAACATGACGCTTATAGACAAAACACAGTATCGATCGGGCATCTGTAGCTTCGAAAAGTCGACGAATATCAATCCAGAAGGTGACCACAACGAGGTACACAAGCTGCTCAGCGAATTCAGCAAAATAACCGATCCGAACGCCATAGCCCCGTCGCCCATGCAGGCTGGGGTAACACACTGCATAGAAACTAAAGGTCCTCCTGTGTTTGCCCGACCTAGACGCCTCACACCAGAAAAGCTCAAAGCAGTCAAAGAGGAGTTTGAGTATCTCACTCGACTAGGTATTTGCCGTCCTTCGAAAAGCTCGTACGCTTCTCCGTTGCACCTGGTAAGGAAAGCTAATGGGGAGTGGCGTCCATGCGGTGATTACCGCGCATTGAATGCACAAACGGTACCGGATCGATATCCGCTACCGCACATACAAGACTGCACACACTTTCTCCACAAAAAAGACATATTCAGGAAAATCGACCTCAACCGAGCTTACCACCAAATACCTATCGAGCCCAGCGATATCCACAAAACGGCAATTACCACACCGTTTGGGTTATATGAATTTACACACATGACGTTTGGCTTATGCAACGCCGCACAAACCTTTCAAAGGTTTATGCACGCAGTCTTCCGAGGCCTCAATTTCGTGTTTGTGTATATCGACGACGTGTGCGTAGCCTCCGAAGGCATCAAACAACACAAGCAGCATTTGAGGCAGGTGTTCGAACGCCTCCAACAATACCACCTCACGATAAACCTCTCAAAATGTAAATTTGCACAAACAAAAATTGAGTTCCTCGGTCATATGGTCACAGCACGCGGCATTAAACCACTGACCGACAAAGTGCAGGCTATCAACAACTTCCCCTTGCCCGAAACCGCCAAACAGTTGCGTCGGTTTCTGGCGATGATTAATTTTTATCGTCGTTTTTTGCCAAATGCCGTACATCATCAAATTCCGTTGGTAAAACTTATCCCAGGCAACAAGAAGAATGACACGACTCGCATAGCATGGACCGAAGATTCAATTAACCACTTCAACAAGTGCAAGCAGGCGCTGGCAAATGCAACGCTGCTCGTCCACCCAGCATCTAACGCACAAATATCGCTCAGCACTGATGCAAGCGACATAGCCGTCGGTGCAGCCTTACATCAAGTTATCGACAACGAGCTCCAACCTCTAGCATTCTTTAGCCTCAAACTCACGGACACACAAAAAAGGTACAGCACCTATGACCGCGAACTGCTCGCTGTTTACCTCGCCATCAAACATTTTCGAGGCATGCTTGAAGGAAGATCATTCGAGGTACGCACGGACCACAAGCCGCTAATATATGCCTTTAAGCAAAAGCACGATAAGGCGTCACCACGACAACTCCGACAGCTGGACTTCATCAGCCAATTTACAACCAACATTGTGCACATCGCTGGCGTAGAAAACACCACAGCTGATACACTTTCGCGCATTGAGGCGCTAGAATCAACCGTCATCGACTACGACCGAATCGCCGAAGACCAAACATGTTGCCCGGACCTGAAAAAACTTATCGAAGGCGGGACTTCTCTGCAGTTAAAACAAATTCGTATACCCAACACGAGTCGTACAATCTACTGTGATGTTTCAACACCGGAAGTCCGCCCATTTATACCGCAGTCGCATCGAAAAAGAATCATACACAAACTGCATGGCATCGCACATGGTGGTGCAAGGGCAACCACCAAGCTCATTAAGTCTCGTTTCGTATGGCCGAACATGGGTTCAAGCATCGCTAAAGAGGTACAACACTGTGTAAGCTGCCAAAAAGCTAAGGTCAGCAGACATGTGCGCGCGCCACTACAACAATACGTATTGCCATCATGCAGATTCGAACACATAAACATCGACTTAATCGGACCACTTCCACCATCGAATGAATATCAATACTGCCTTACAATCATCGATCGATACACGCGCTGGCCAGAAGCAGTGCCATTGAGAGACACATCAGCAGAAACAGTCGCAAAAGAGCTACTTTCGGTTTGGTTCGCAAGGTTCGGTTTACCAGCACGCATCACAACTGATCGGGGAAGACAGTTTGAATCGCGACTCTTCAACGAACTGTCACGCATGCTGGGCATTACACATTTGCGCACAACAGCATACCACCCACAGGCAAATGGTATCATCGAGCGCTGGCACCGCACTCTGAAAACAGCGATAACTTGCCACGAACGTCAAGATTGGGCAAACTGTTTGCCATTGATCTTACTGGGACTACGAACATCATTCAAACCCGATATCGAAGCAACAGCCGCGCAACTAGTTTATGGTACCACATTAAGGTTACCGGGACAGTTTTTCAGCGAAAACAATGTTTCTCGCCCTCAATCCGAATTCGTCAAAGAACTCACCGAAGCAATGCAAAAAGTTCGCCCTACGCAAACGGCAAGCCACGATTCATCAAAATCATTCGTATTTAACAGGCTTGCAGACTCCACGCATGTGTTTGTACGCAACGACAAAGTGAAGCCAGCGGTTCAACCTACATATGACGGTCCATACCTTGTTATAGCTAGACAACCGAAACATTTTACGTTAAAAATCAACCGCAACAATGTCAATGTAACCGTAGACCGGTTAAAGCCAGCATTCATCGGATCCGAACAACAACCGTCATCATCAGTAGAGCATACGCAGCCATATGAGCAAGCAACTACACCTTCGGCGCAAGAACATTCAGTTCCATCATCACCTACTACATCGCCAACAGAGCAAACGACTTCGCCGAAGCCACAAACAAATCGCGTTGGGCGCAGGATTAGACTCCCCGTCCGCTTCCGGACGTAAAAGTCTGGGGGGAGCAATGTGGCACCCGGCTCAAGGTTAAGTAGTCTGGCAACCCACCTCACGAACGAACATAACAAAAGGAATCAGAAAGCGCAAGGCAAATGCACTTAACGGCATACAAATTCCACACAGTCTTTTTATCCGATCAAAGCGAACAACACGCGCCGGCACAAGCGAAAGAATATTCTCATTTGATTCAACCTAAATTTCATATTTTCGTTAGTTTAAAGTTTTTGTATTTAAGTACATATTTAATAAATAGTATTTATAAAATATACGGTTTGACTACTATATCCCCACAGTAAAAAAAAACTAATTAAAGAACCACTGGGGAATTCACTACCTCTCACTGTACCCAAACTATATATTCCACGAGCTCGCAGGTATACCAACAGAGACAATGATGTGTAGAAATTTTCAAAATAGAGTATGTGATGTGCGAAATCGGGAATTGTTTGAGATAAACGAATGACAATATTTGATGTGGCTCCAAGATCTGGAGTATTAGGCAAGACAATGTTATCGCCGGCGCCGTTGTAGATTTCGAAACGGTAGGTAAAGCCATTCGTGTCACATAGCACAAAGAATTTTACACCCCATTTATGAGGCTTGTTTGGCATATATTGGCGAAGATGGTGCTTAGTATTTGTGCTACACATCATTTCATCGACGCAAAGTCGTGGTGCCTTGGACACTGAATCGAGACGGTCGTTAAGTTTCTTGGCCAATGTACGGATACGAAAAAGTGGATCGGAGCCTGGTTGCCCCTTTTTAATTCGTTCTGATTCATCTTGAAACGATAAATATTTTTTTATAGCCATAAATCGTTTGACTGGCATACAATTTTGAGCTGGTTTGTCGCCTAAATTATTAAATTAGGCATTTTCTTCCCAGTAGCTTTCTGTATTTGGATAGTGATATATAGGCATACTATATAACATTATTCCAATATAATGTTTGATTTCAGTAGATGTCGTTTTAAATGTGGTGTTTATGTTTTCTTGCAAAGCCCAACGGTTTGTCTCTTCAGTAATTATGTCTAGAAATTCCGAAGTGAAGAAGAAATTAATAAATTTCGTTGGCGTTTCTAACACTTTTATACCTGATGGGAGAGATGAATTGCCACAGAAACTCGTTGACATGTAAACGCAGAGATCTTTTACGCCAGATCAACTTCGATAAGTCTTTATGCGATATCACAGTTAGCCCTTGAATGAATATTGAAATAAATAAAATAAATAACATTAATATGGTACATTGGTATTTCTCCAGTAAATCCACCAGCATTAGGGCGAACTTGCGGTCCAGTAACATCAACCGTTGGTAATGGAGATCGGGGTCTTTTGATTGATCGTGACGACGTTCCTGCTAAGGATGCAGAGGTTGTGGATGGCTTTTGGTTGTCGAGCGAATCATCGAGAATCAATGTGGAATTAGCTGCTGGTTGTTCGATTGAACTGATATTAAAAGATGAATTTATAGCGGCAGTAATAAAGGCATCCGTATTTCCAGCCTGGTCCATTTCATGGATACATTCTGCTATCACCTGTTCAGTTGTGTCATCACCCTGTTGTTGTTGTTGTGGTAACGACAAAAACACTCCACGCAGGGGCGCCTCAATGTTATCAACGACATAGTCAGGGTCAACGATACTGTCATCACTGCTGAAAGTTTCATCTTCAACTTCTCCAAATAAATTTTTTTCTTATAAAAACGCACAGAACGATCCATATTTATCGCAAAAGCTATGTATATGCCTCTGTAATAAGACAGTACGCGTTTATATGACAATACGCAGTAAATAAAAGACAGCAGTGAAGCAATGATGAGTTATTTTCCTCTAAACTGCCAAGACCGTCTTGAAACGGTCTTAACGTTTTAGCTTCAAAATGCCAATTACAATAATTTTTCTCTTCAAAAACTGTTTTGAACTGCAGGATAATATGTAAGGTTTTACCGTGAAGTTAATAACTCTTCTGATTCCTTCTGAATGTAAATTTTTCTATAATGAAAATCACAACACTGAAGAAATATTTTTTAAACGTGACTTTACTTGTCGTTCCCACTTCACTGAGAAAATCTTCTATATGCATTGTCGGAGTGGCCTCAGTCATGCACTAAAATGTCACGAAAAGTATGTAATACACATTTACCGTTAATTTAGTAATTTGAAAGTAAAAATAAGAAGACCGTCTTAAGACGGGCTTACCCATTAGAGGGTTAAGATAAAATGTCGATTGGCAATGTCGTTATAGAAGTTAGTGAATCCCACCACAGCTCTCTGACCATTCGATTGTTTTAAATTTCTGGCTTGCAATTTTAGAATTGATGGAAAGGCGACTAGTTAAATGCTTACTCTTACCTTAAGGATGCGCCTAGTTAAATGCTTACTCTTACCTTAAGGATGCGACTACAGCGATACGACAAACGCACCAATAACTTCAGCTAAGTACTTTTTTGCCGACGACCCTTTCAGGTACATCGAGCACACGATTTGCTTCGGCAAAACGCGAAGCATCGGCATGAAGAAAAAGTACTTAAGCAAGGTGTGGGATAATCACAGCAGCAGCTACTTGATCAGTGCTGGCAGTCAGCTACCGCTGTACAAACGTGCATATACATATGTGCCTGCATACTTGTTTGTTTATTGCAATACAACTTACTGCTTTGTTAACTTTACAACCCGAGAGTAAGATTTTGTTGCTCTTGTCAAACTAAAGCGCAAAACATTGATTCGTTAGCGTATCGCTAAAGTCGTATCCTTCACGTAAGAGAAAAACCAAAATTGGTCGGTAAGGTTACGTTACGGATAGGCAATTACGATATAGCACCAATAATCGGTTGCATTGTTTCTTATGAGCTTGGTTGAATAAGCTGTTTTATAAGGTTACCGACAAGGCACCAATGTTTCGAGCTTAAGGCATATTACATGGGCCCTACTAACTGAACTCTCTAAAATCAAGGAAATGAGAGAAGGGAAATGTCAATACCTAATACTAAATAACAGAGTAAGCTTTTAATTACTGCATAATTTTCGTCATGACTACCCATAATTCAACACTTTTGTCCAATAAACATGATTCAGGCACAAGCTCCACCTGTTGCCAAAGGGCAACCGAACTTCCGAGGGAGACAAGTATCACACTGGCCCAACTTCGAACTAGATACTGGAGCAGATTAAACTATTACCTATCCAGACTGAACCGTGACAAACTGAATGTTTGCCCGGCAGATGGTTTTTCCAAATGACACCAAAAATCCCTTTTAACACCAACTTCTCGCTGGTCCCAGATTAATGGGATTCCGTTGGATGATGCTGATGGCATTGAAAAGTAAGAAGAGTGACGACTAGCCAGGTAAAAGTATTGTTCCAACAGAAACAACAACAGCGAACACCCACAGCTCCGGTGGCGATGAAAATATCGCTCAAGCTGACGCCCTCGCCATTTACTAATCAAACAGACGAACCCTACTGAATATAGAGAAAGAGTGAGTGGGCACAGGAAACACGTCTCGTTTCTTAGTGCAGAAAAGCTTTAAAATCAGCTCGCGATCTGAAAAATAAAAATTGTAGAAATTGTTCTTTCTCACACAAATCAAAGGCTTGGGACGCATATTCAGGTTGGGAAGGTGGAAAGCAATTTTGTTGTTGGGGTCTTCCTCTCACAACGTTGAAGCGATAGCCCACAACCGCTAACACTTCCTCATTGATCTGCATTCGAAAGACTAAAAATTAATATGTACTGCTTTTTGAATAATTAATTCAACAATAAAAAGAAACAGAATGACATGTTTTTGACAAAGTTTTGTTTTGTGGTTTTCAAAATCCGGAATTCAAGTAATTGTAAAACAAAAAGAAAATAGCGATTGAAGCAAATGCCAGATTGTGCTTTAAAAATTTTTTTTATTTTGAAATAGAAAACTCAACCGTACAGCCATTTCCACATTGCGGAATTCTGCTTTCAGTTGGTAGGCACAGAATTGACACTTCTATGTTGATAGTATTCCCTTTGCCTTGCCCTCGCTAACCGCAATACCCACTTGTTTGGTACAATGCAGTGAAGATCTGCTGCTCGGATAATCTTCCCCAGTATAACTATCCAGGCAAGCAACGTTAAGTTTCAGAAATCGCATGATAGGGAGTTCGGTGGTCTGAAGACTAGTTTGGTTCCGAATGGCTTGGCGAGGTCCTTACCAATCGACAAAGAGATGCCGTGTGTCAATTCTCTTCTGAAGGGTCCCCTTTATAATTTGGCGGGTACCACGGGTAGACTTATCAGGCCTAAGACCTAATCCAAAACCGTCTAGGGTGTTACTAAATGAATGTGAGAATGATGCCTTTTTCCGGACAAAGAAAGCAGAAACTACAATGTGTGACGATATTGTTCGCCCCTGAGTTTTGGGGGGACAGAATGTGCGCTTGGTAAGTATGCCTGTCGTAAGAAGCGGCTAAAGCAATGCAAATGTGGAGAGTTGAGATTGATTGATCTACGCATATGATACCCCTTACTCCATATTTCCCATCTTCTCTTTCCTTACGCTCCCGCGTCAGTCGGGCATGTGCCGCAAGGGAATACCGGGGCGTATCTGGAAATGGACTGTCCCGATTACACCAAAAGCTTTGTGGATTTTTGTTTGGGCATGTTGGATAAGTAAAAAAACATCAACTCCAATAAAACGGCCATAGATCTCTGTCCTAAAAGGAGACCACTAACGGGGATGAAAACAATTGCTTTGGTACAGCGAAAGTCTTATTGTTTACTTTTGACTTCAAAATATTATGGACATTGGTTGACAACACAACACCCAAAGATCACTGGTGATTATTGCGAATAGCTAGTAAATCCCAAGGATATCCACCCTGATCTCATATTGATACTAATAGATATTGCCTACTATATTTGTATTTGTTGCTTTTAAAAAATATTTGTATAGAAGTAGGAGTGGTTCTTAGCCGATTTCTTGCATATTTGGGCCAAACGCGGAGTGGTGTCCAGGACCGCTTCTTCCTCGATCCTTCAAACTCATTTATTTGCAATCGCTGCCAAGTAGAAGCGACCTGATAAGGCATGTTGCATATCAAATGAAAGATAGCTTTCTTGGCTAGTTAAACTAATTTTTACTTGCTGCTAAGGCCTTAAAAGTTTAAGGAAAACCAACTTTCAATTAAAGAAAACCGTCAATTATTAATAAAACTAACTTTTCTCAGTAAACTCATCTCTTAAATATAAAGACTTATATATTTTCCAAAAGGTTTTTTTTTTGTCTATTGTTGTTGTTGTTGTTGTTAACAGTGCTTCGCCCTGCCCCAGATTGGACAGGGTTACACTGAAATAACAGCCCTTGGCCGGGTGAAAAAACCCGGGTCATTCCGGTGCGATAGAACCGGCTGTTGTCTATTCAATAGCATTAAAGCTTTTGAAATCGGTTGCCTACTTTCGGAGATATTGGGGCTTTAATTTCCACTTTTGAGCTTGAGTATCTTGCGTAGTTTTCAAGTAAGAATAAAAAGAAATATACCATTAGAATCAGCGTAAAATTTGCTATAAGGCACGATTTTTCGTTTTCAATTTCGCACAATTCCCGAATTTTTCACTTTTTACATGAAAGAGCCACTTGTTACAGAAATAGCGTCTGACTTATAAGGCTAATAATTTCAATCAGGCATCATATCGCTGTCAAATTTTTTCATTTTGTTATTATTCAATCTAGAAAATTTTTCAGTTTGAAAATATTTTTTGTCGTGAGCGGTTGTTTATGAAAAAAGTATTTATAAATAAAGAGTTCCGGGTGATAACTGAAGGAATATATGTAAGTAATTTATTATTATATATATAAAATAATAATAGTGGAATGGTTTTGGCAAAATCTAAATTACAAATGTGTCGGATATGTGTATGAAAATATGTGTTTCGGTCCCAAGATTGAAAAAGTTTTATTATTGTGTTGTTTTTGTTGAAGAATTTTACGTTCGAAAACTAACAAAGTGATTCATTTAAAGTTTAAATAGTGCAAAATAAATGTGTTGTGAATAGAATTTATGAAGAAAAGGATATTAAAAAAAATGCATTTTTTTGTTATTGAAAAATTGTTTGAGTTTCCGCAACTAATTTCGATTTTCATATGAGTGTAATAGTGGAAAAGTGTGTAATTTCGTATATATGAAGAGTTTATGGTTTTGTGAAATCGAATTGTGAAAATATGATTACTGGGACCGAAACGCGTATTTTTATACAGCTCCTAAAATTTTTTAACTTGTGTTAGTACTCGGTGAGGGTCGGTTATTTTGTATTTTTATTTGAGTGTGTCCAATGGTGAAGTGTAAATAATGAGATTTGTTTAATGTTTTGCTAGAATCAACATTTGCAAAACATAAAACAAACACATACATACTTACATACAAAACACAGGATCTTGGATCATCAGGATGAGTGATGATTACAGGATCTTACAAATTATTAATTATCCTAAGGAGAAAAGTGAAGAAGTTTCGTTTTGGCAACATTCTATTGCGGGAGGTTTATCCGAAGCATTATCCCGTACTTGTACGGCCCCTATCGATCGCCTCAAGGTTTACATGCAGGTAATTAAATACTTAAATTATTAATAATTAAATACTTAATTACATTACTAATTTACAGGTTAATACAGGGAGGATAGGTATTTTTGAGAGTTTAGGTAATATGGTTAGGAAGGGTGGGTTAATTAGTATGTGGCGGGGTAATGGGGCGAATGTAATTAAAGTAGGATTAGATTCCTCACTTAAATTAGGTTCATATAAAATAGTGAAGGATCTAATTAGAATAGAAAATGATAGCGATACAACTAGTATTGCGGAAAGGTCTCTGGCTGGTGGCATAGCAGGTTGCATTTCGCAAACTTTTATTTATCCCCTTGACGTGTTAAAAACACGTTTAGCACTTAACAAAAGTAATAGGGATAATAGTTTGATAGGAGAGGCTAGGAAGATATATTTGGGGAAAGGTTTAGGAGCCTTTTACAAAGGCTATGGGGTTAATTTAGCGTGTGTAATCCCATATGCGGGAATCGAGTTAGCTGTATATGAAAGTTTAAGGAATCATTTTGTTAGGAAAGAAGAGGGTAAAAAACCTAGTTTGGTAGTTATATTAGCTTGTGGGAGCATATCCAGTGCTTTTGGACAAGCTGTAACATATCCATGTGCATTACTACGTACAAGAATTCAAGCTAAAGGTAAAGATTATATATATATATATTTGAATTCAATATAATTTGTTTTTTTATTTTTGTAGATCAACCAAAAACTGCATTAAAGCTATTTAGTAGAACTTTAGCAAAAGAAGGTTTCAGAGGACTTTACAGAGGATTATTTTTAAATTTAGTTAAAGTTATTCCAGTTGTTAATATTCGTTATTTATTGTATGAACATTTAATTCAAGCTATTTGTTAGTTAAATTCTATTGTTACTTTAAAATAAGTTATTGTTAACTTTTTTTAATTTGTAAAGTGATTGTTATTTAAACGAAAATAAAACAATGTTATTAATTCAAACAAAAATAAAACAATGTTATTAATATAATTAATATATACATAGGAGGTTTATTTGTTGAAGTTGGCTTTTTAGGCTGGGAGGCGCAGCTTAGGCTATTTTTGCAGAGCTGCATCCCATCAGATTTTTTAAATCTTATCTTATCTTACTAATATTATAAATGCGTCAGTTTGTGAGTGGTTTGTTAGTCTTTCTTTCTTTAGTCTAAACTACAAAACTAATATCTACGAAATTCTGTGCGCTTATACTCCGGAGTATAGAGTAGGTGACAAGAGTCATACGGTTACAATAGCTCAAATGGTTATGAAGTTATGGACACTAACATTATAAAGCTAAATGTTTGAACGTACAACATGGATATCAAATAAAGGGACAAGCCACGGGAGAACTTAAGCAGTTAACTAATATGGGAATCCAAATTTTTTTATCGTTGGGGACGGTTTTCTCTGAGGATTTACAGCCAACTTGGCCAACATATAACCTATTTTTTATTGATCACCATAAACTGTACTTGATGCAATTCAAAACTACAATAAAACGTCATTTAATAATTTATTCAAGTTCAAAATTTATTAATTAATATTTAGATAAATATCCTAGCTTTCTTCTTACCATTTAGGGAGCGGCAGAATGGTTTAGCAATGTTGGCAGTTCACCGTGATATACCAATAACACAAGAAGAAATCATTGAAAAATTTAGTATTACGGAGCTAAGACTGAATTTCACCTCATAGCAAACCAACGAGTTCCATGAAGGTATTTTTATATTGAAATCAAGTCAATCTCCTGCAGTGGAAAAAAACACTTATGGACTATCTGGAGAAGTGCTTGATTGAAATTTTTAGAGGAGGTGGAATCTGCTGGTGATTTAGCACCGTAATGTGTCCAACGGTCGAAGTGGGCCTATTGGATATGTTGAATGGCGGAAAATAATGTTAACTTTTAAGATAATAAGACCTTTCACAATGCATATGGCTCTTTCCGGAAGAAATTTCACAAACACAATTTGAATAGTTCAGTCAAACCATGACCAAGGCGCAAGTCCAGGAAGTTACAGTTCATATTCAGAAAATGACAATTCAAGTTCAGAAGTCCTGTTTCTTATTCAGAGAGCTGGCGACTGGACTTGAATTTTAGCAATCTCAATTTGAAATTGAAAATTTTAAATATCTGAACTTAAAATGTTATTACTAAATGTGAATTACACCTTTCTTTAAAGCTTTAAAATCTAGTTGCAAGAGATTGTTGTTCGAAAAGTTGGGTCTAAGGCCAGAACTATGGGTATGAATGTACAAATCGACAGATCTAAATTTAAGGACCGCGGGTACCCGGGACAGCAATCGGGTGGAGCTAAATAAAACAAGTTGTCAGGAAAATTCAAAACCAGCAGCATGGGTAAATTAGACACCGATGAAGTGGAATGAAATTCTTTGGAAATCCGTCTGGGAGAGCATTAAACTCCTAATTTTATTTATTATCTTAATCAGGTCTTCTTTCAGGACCGTTCAATAACGCTAGCTGGAGTCAGCGTAGAATCACCATCTCGCCGAAAACAGACACTCAAGACTGAAAGTCTATGAGCGGGGAAAACTGTAAAATCATTTGAAGAATATTTTGAGCGCCAACTGAGACACAACCGAGATAAATAGCTGCACAGAAAAATATAATTGAGAGAAAGTGATAGCAGCAGTGTCAAAAAAATTAGATATAAAGTAAATGCTGAAAAATAGAAGGACGTTCTGGAATATAAGATAGCACAGAGATGGGTAAAGTTACACCACTATTAATTATTAGAAACTTTTATTTACGCGTTTCTATACAACTTTCCAGAAAGTCGAACTCGAGAGGAGGATTAAGTTGATCGTGCCTTGCTCAGGAGTAGCACAAATATTCGTACCACTACCAACTAAACTCCGCAACATAGAACCATTTGAAAATGCAAGAAATGAGAGAAGAGGGGCGTCAGTATCCCAATAAGCAAAACAGATTTGCCGCGAAGGCGCTTTCGCTGATAATATTATCGCTGCGATAGATCGGCGAATCCATTTGCTCTGGTGAGTCACTTATCATTAGCGATTCGATTTCGCGGATCGTCGGCAATAAGAGTTTTTAGCGATTCGAGATTTCAGTGGTGGAATTCACTAACTTATAACGATGCGATTTTTCGAGATTTTAATTAACGTTTTGTTAGGATGCATTATCGACTATGCTATCCACTAACTTAGCTATAACGATTCGGGCTTAGGATTTCTTATCCCGCGACAAAACGTACGCTAAGTACTCAAATTCCATTAATTTTAAAAAAATAATATCAAGATAATAATAACTTTATTTTATTCTTCGCTAACAACCTCAAATTATGTGTTGTTTATTTAGCGACACAACAAACGAATATCGATACAAAATGGTTAGTGAAGGCCGAAATCGTTGAAATAAAATGTCGATTGGCAATGTCAATATAGAAGTTAGTGAATCCCACCACAGCTCTCTGACCATTCGATTGTTTTAAATTTCTGGCTTGCAATTTTAGAATTGATGGAGAGGCGACTAGTTAAATGCTTACTCTTACCTTAAGGATGCGACTAGTTAAATGCTTACTCTTACCTTAAGGATGCGACTACAGCGATACGACAAACGCACCAATAACTTCAGCTAAGTACTTTTTTGCCGACGACCCTTTCAGGTACATCGAGCACACGATTTGCTTCGGCAAAACGCGAAGCATCGGCATGAAGAAAAAGTACTTAAGCAAGGTGTGGGATAATCACAGCAGCAGCTACTTGATCAGTGCTGGCAGTCAGCTACCGCTGTACAAACGTGCATATACATATGTGCCTGCATACTTGTTTGTTTATTGCAATACAATGCTGGTACATAACTACTGCTTTGTTAACTTTACAACCCGAGAGTAAGATTTTGTTGCTCTTGTCAAACTAAAGCTCAAAACATTGATTCGTTAGCGTATCGCTAAAGTCGTATCCTTCACGTAAGAGAAAAACCAAAATTGGTCGGTAAGGTTACGTTACGGATAGGCAATTACGATATAGCACCAATAATCGGTTGCATTGTTTCTTATGAGCTTGGTTGAATAAGCTGTTTTATAAGGTTACCGACAAGGCACCAATGTTTTGAGCTTAAGGCATATTACATGGGCTCTACTAAGTGAACTCTCTAAAATCAAGGAAATTAGAGAGGGAAAATGTCAATACCTAATACTAAATAACAGAGTAAGCTTTTAATTACTGCATAATTTTCGTCATCTTTTTTATTTTAATTTTTAAGTATAACATATTTTAGTTTATTTTTTGAAATTTTTTGTTTGTTTTATTTTAATTTATTTTATTTCATTTTATTCTATTTTATTTTATCTTATTTTATTTGATTTAATTTTTTTTTGAATTTTTTTTTACATTTTAATTTATTTTATTTTATTTTAGTTTATTGTATTTGATTTTATTTTGAATTATTTTATTTTATTCTCTTTAATTTTGATACGTCTTGATTTAGTTTATTTTATTTCATATTTTTAGTTTTATTTTATTAAATCTTAGCTTAGTTAATTTTTTTTAATTTTATTTTGTTTTATTGTATTTGATTTTCTTTTGAATTATTTTATTTTATTCTCTTTAATTTTATTTTATTTTGCTTTAGTTTATTTTATTTTATTTTATTTATTTTATTTTGAAGTATTCATGAAACGAGCTCAAGGCCAAGAATAATATTTTTTCACTTTTTGAATTTTTTATGAAAATTATTATTGTTTTTATTTTTAATAATCATTTTTAATTAATTATTAAAAGTTCTTAATTGAATAGAGTAGAAAAAGAAGAGACAACCGCCATAGGGTTTCTTATAGATCCATTGCGGAATTTGCTAAGCTTCTTCATCAGAGAAATTTTATTTTTAATAATAATTTAAAAATTATTTTATTTTGTTTTCTTTTATTTTACTTTATTTTATTTTATTTTATTTTAGTTTATTTTATTTTACATATTTTTGTAAGTTTAACGAGCTCAAGACTAGTTGATAATAATTCTTGGTTAATTATTATTTTTTGATTAGAGGAAAATTTTAAAGCAACAAACATATACAGGCTATAGTTATAGTACTACTTCGAAAACAGCCACGATTTCTCGTCAGACTAATTCGTATTTATTTTATTTTATTAATTTTATTTTATATTATTTTATTTTATTTGTTTTATTTTGCTTTAGTTTATTTTATTTTGTTTTGTTTTATTTTATTTTATTTTATAAGATAAGATGCCACATAAATGCGATTATTGTGGACGATTATTCAAATGTGCCAAAACACTCAAAAATCCTTTAATTGCACGTACTGCACTAAGGCGATATTCTTGTGACTTTTGGGATAAAACATTTTCAACTGGACTAATGCATCCTGTCGAGTTAGCTACTTTAGAGGCATCCGGAGTTAAAATATATATAAAGAATATAGCTGATCTAGATGTATTAAAAGCAGTGTAAGTATTGTGTGATAAAAAAATTTGCAAAACCTTTAATCGTAAAAGCAGCGAAACTGCTTGAGGTTCGAATTTTTCACTCGTCCGAACAACACCTTTTATGTGATATTACAACAACCGCATGAGCATTTGTAACTTTGTTTGCAAATATCACCTAATATAAATACAAAATGTTTTGGGTACTATTTTACAAGACGGTTCAATGCCTAATTTAATTCATAAAAATCATAAAAAATTGTCGATAGTTGTGTCAAAAGACTCGTCTTGATGACGGTATCAATAATCCGAAGGCGAACAATTAATTTTGTATTTCTATTAAATGATATTTGCAAACAATGTTGCAAATGTTCATGTGGTTGGTGTAATATCACATAAAGGGTATTCCGACGAGTGCAGAATGTGTTCTGCTCAGAAGTACTGGTGATGGCGTAGCCGGTGTTAGACTGACTGAGGGTTATTTTTTTAATATTTGTTCGTTCTCATTGCTGGGTCTTTTGATACCCATATCGACATTTTTGGATGAATATTGGCACTCGGTGGCGGTCGTAAACAATTTCCGCTAAATTTTGTATGTCAATTTGGAATGTTGTATTGGATATTTTCTCTGATGATGAATTGAATCCGTGAATCGAAACTGGAGGGTCGTGATGATTATATTAACGGGATTGTTAAATGGGCACGTTTGTTAGCAAGTCGTTTGCCTGGTCAAGAGGACTTGATTCGTGATTTGGAAATGTTTTAAAATTATTTTGAGCTTACTACATGTTTCTAGCTCCAATGAAAAATTAATGCGTTAAATGAAATCTATAAATTGCTCAGTTGTTTTTCATATTATTCACATCGTACACAACCGTTACAACATTGATTGCCGGATAATGAGATGGATTTGTTGACGGCAGAGTCTGTGGCGGTTATTAAGTCTAAAAAAATAACAAACCATCCTATTCATATGTTTTATTTATTACTTAACAGAATTGGGTAAAAGACTCTGATGTATTGGGCATTGTCCTAAAGGACTCATTGCATCAACTACAAAATGTAGAAAAGCTCGAGAAGATAATACACTTTCTTATCAAAGAACATGCATGGACACAAGAGGATTTATGCTGTATGTCGTGAAAAAGCTTGCAAGCATGAAGCAATTGTTAAGAATATATATCCATGATATTTTGGCAAAGTTAACTTGGGATGTTACACTCGACCAAATAGAGCATGAGGTAGTTCTTGCTACAGCTGCATACAATACAAATGTATACTTACAATGAAGATTGATCACCAAATTTAATTTTTTTTATGTCTATAGTCTAGCATGACAACGGCTAATAAGCGCCAGCGTCATCGACTACTTCAACTGATAAGACGCCTGGCAGAGGACGATAAGAATTATGTAATGGCGCAAGAGGTTTTAAAGCTTTTCAGGACACTCGCGCATAGTCAGAAACTACCGACATCGCCTCCGCGTACTTGTTAAGCTTATAATCACTTTAGTACGACAATGATACCCCATGAGTGCGGTACTAACAATTAGTTAAAAAAAAAAAAAAAAAAAATTTGGTAATATTAATAAATAAAGTAAATATTTTTAGTCTTTGTTTTGTTATATGTAACTCAATGTTTAATTGCTAAAATTTAAAATGTAATGTAAAATATAACGTTTTTGTTGTTGAATATAGATCTCGCTCCTGAATATGCTAGGGTGACTAGCGAAACTTCGAGCTGTAACAATGAAATAAATCTATTTTATTTGCATTGATAAACCAAATAGGTCAAATAGCCTACCCAACACCAATTAACACACCGTTATGTTTATTAATTTTATTTATTAACTTGTTTAATCAATATAATTTCTTTCAAATTAAGTAATTATTTTTGTAAATAACTTCAATTTTGAAAAACTGTCTTTTGTACATAAAAATATACATTAGCAAATTTCAAGTATATGTAAGGAACTTTCTAAAATCAAGGAAACGGGAGAAGAGAAATTCCAATAAACAACACTAACAGAGTAAGCCTTTTAAAAAAGTTTTAATTACTACACAATTTTCGTCATGACTAAGTAGTGCCAAATTTTTTTATATTCATTATACTGGAAAAATCACAAAATACCCACTTAAGTACAAAAATAAGCTCCAACTTCCGGCCACAAAATGCGAGTGCCTCTGCGTCGATTGTTTTTAACGAAGTCAATTATATGGAAATGACAATTTAGCAACATTTTATTAGAGTCGCTTCCTTCAACACTTTTGCCCAACAAACTTGACAGATGTAGCAAAGTGCCAAACCGGCATTGGGGGGCGCATGAAAGGACAGAGGCGGTGAGTGAGTAATAAAATGGGTTCTTTGTTCGTCGTGACTAACAAAGTAAAGGGTGCAGTTTTACTAGTATTAAAATTTATTTAGAGCCTGTCATAAAAGCAAACATTTGCAAAACATTGTAAGTCGTAAATCGTTAAAATGTAGAAATATTTTTTTTTTCTTTCTTGTTATAAGGAAGGGTAAAAGCAAGTATGCCTGGTATAGCAAAAAAAAGGTAGTTTTTTCATTTTTGACTGGTTTGCTGCGTGAATTAAATATGCAAAACGCATCAAATGTTTAATGGGTGTAACAAACACTACAACAACAACAGAATAACAACAAGCTTGTCGGTTACTTGTCAATATTAGCTATTTATTTAGCTGCTATACATACCTATATACCTTAGACTGGGTAAAACGAAGAACTTTATTATGCCTAGCAGTGCTACGCATTCATTAGCCTAACGGTAGTATGTAACGGCATAAACGAATCGAGTTAGATATTGGCTTACATATATATGTATATCACTCATCTCCGGGCGTTATTTAAAATGGCGAAATCGGATCATAGCCACGCCCACTTTTTACATATAGAATATTTTCGAAAATACAAAATTCGTGATTATTCAGAACATAATACACCTATAAGGATGCAATTTGGTGTGTACATTAACATTAAGGCAGGAAAAAAATTTTCAAGAAATTTTTGAAAATGGACATGGCACCGCCCACTTTTGATTAGGTAAAATTTAGAAATATTACTCATAATAAATCAAAACCCGTTGAAGATATCGAAACGAAATTCGGTACACAGATTTTCATGAATACCAGGAATGTTCCGGGGAAAAAATGGGCGACATCGGTTATGGTCCATCCCCACTTTTATATGAAAGATTTTGAAAAGGATCATAGATATATTTAATAGGCAATAACTTTGCGTAAAATAGCTTTATATCATTTCTATTTTACTTTCAAAGTGTCCATGAACGAAGAAAGTCAAAAAATATACATTTTTGAAAATGGGCATGGCCCCGCCCCTTTATAGTGCATTATTCGACAAAACTTTTTATCCCATAACACCGGCAAAAATTGATTTGCTGAAACGAAATTTAGCGAAAATGTTGAATATATAAAGGTAACTGTTTGTTGTAAAAATGGACGAAATCGGTAAACGGCCACGCCCAGTTTTTTAACATAGTTCTGAAAATTTTGTTTGTAAAATGTAAAAATCGATATTTCTACAAATAAGCAAGTTATATCAATTAGATTTTGCATACATAATACGCTTTTTAGGCAAAACTCAACCTCAAAAAAATTTTGTGAATTTTGGGGAAGTTGGCGTGGCGCCGCCTACTTTTCAGCATAAAAGTTCAGAAAATCTTAAAAGGCTATTGCTTGTAATATCAACTAAGTATTTCAATGAAAATTGGTTAGCTGTTTCTCAATAGTATGTGGTATACTCCTGCGAAAAATTATGCAAATCGGAAAAGCGAAATATCTGGGCAAGCAGTTAATACCCTACTGCAATAGGGAAGTTATATACCTTTTTTGATTTTCATACCTTTCATGAACATGGAATATTTGAAAGTATGGAAAGAAGAAATAATCAGCGGTTGGTAGGGAAGTAATTTAGATACCAATTAATTAATTTATCACTCAGAACTCATAACACAATTATTTTTATTGAAAACAATCAGCTGGCTTTATAATACGAACTAAAAAGTATTAAAATAGACTTGCATAAATTAGGATGCCATAATAGATCACTACTAGGTATATAATGTTCGGTTCCACCCTAACTTAGACTTCCAGTTTTTTTTGCAAATTTTTAAAAATAATATCAATATAATCTCTACATAAAATTGTATGTACATTGCAGATATTCAAGAAAAATTAATAGGAGCGAACATTATCAAGCGAAGCAATTGTTTTTAGAATTTTTGTCTCTCTGTCTGTATGTTTGTGCGCGCATCACTCAAAAACCGCTGAGCAGAGTTGAATGCAACTTTCACCGTTGCATTACTATATGTGCACCTCACGGTTCAAGATATCCTTTATTTCGATAACTCTACCGGTCTTAGAGTTATTGACCAATATGTGGAACAGGCTGATTCAAAATGCCTAAGTACAATACGAAAGGTCCATATCTCAACTGCTTTCGGATACATAAAGTTTAAAATCACACTTAAGGTATTATGTATTCTGACATGCAGCGAAAAGTGGCTAGGTTTTCCAGTTTTCAAAAAAACAAAAAAAAAAAAAAAAATTTTGCCCGGTCTAATATGTGCATACCTATAAAGTACGTGTTTTCCAACCATTTAGCTGTTATTGTATTTTCGTGTATTCCTTTTTTTTTGATGGTCCTTTTTGTTTTTGTATAACAGGTTCGGTGTGGATTATAACCAACAATAAAACTCGATATGACCCTTTCATCTTCCATTACCAATTTTCTGCTTTCCTTCAGTAGGTGGCATTGTCTACTCCGCACATCTTTTAGCGACCAGACAGGATGAGTGGACTAGCGTAGGTTCGAAGGGTCAAACAAATCGCTCCCGAAGCAGTCTAGCTAGCAATAAGAAGGTTCTAGGATCATTACGTTTAGGGAAACTTGTCTGCCATCTCAAACAAAAGCAACGACAGAAAAAGAGAGCTAAGGGGCTAGACTTAGATCTACCTGCTGGGCAAAGTGCAAGTGGTATGCTACCCATGACCCTGCTGTTAGGGTACTCAACTCGGACAGACAAACGGCTATTAGGGCTCTTGACTTTACAGTGGTGTGATGGGGGGTGCTCTGTGAATGATCTTAGCTAGCTCTCGATTGCCTCATTATCGTCATCTGCGCTCTGGAGCATAGTAAATATCTATAAACAGTCGAGCGATATCTCGGCTAGAGTGGGTACTTGTGTGGCGTACATGGCGGGCTGTAGTGAATATGGAATAGCGTTGATCACAGGTAGAATGCAAATGGGTCATGAGTCAGCTAAGCAAGGTGACAGATTGCTCGAAGAGCGTATTGAAAGACGACGCCGGTTGCAGTTGTTCTTATTTACAGTGCTAATAAGCACGATCACTCTGGAAGGCCAAGGAAACCAGCAGTTCAAACGGGGCTGGAAATTGATGCTAGACGAGTAGGCTCTATTGTAATGTATTTCGTAAAGTGAAAAAGTAAGAGTGAATATTCACACCGAAGTTGAGTGAAAGTGACTCTTCTCTTATTGGGAACGACGCTATCCTTTTCAGCTATTTGGTTAAGTTGGAGCTAGTAACGGTCAGCATCACTTTCTTTCTTAGAAGTGATTTTGGAAGTATACAAGAACTGGAAGAAAGTAGTTGCTTTCATTGAGCAGAGAGTCTTCATTTATCTAAACCTTACTACTGGGTATAAAATGTAGGATTCCGTTGAAAATAAACGTTTATTATTCGTTATCATTGCTATGTAATATGTGACTGCACAACATCTAGCCCAAAATCGTTGGTTATTAGTCGCGAATTGGAGTTTTTCGCATTCAAGTTCTTTAATTTTTCGTTTTGTCATTTGAGCTTCGTGTATGTTGGCCGTGGCGTGCTAAGGTATTATAAGTCCAGACTTAGGTCAACTACAGTAGCACTAAAAGCGTTTCAAGGTTTGTACCTCTGGCTGTGTGTAGTCTGCGCATATTTTATGATTTCATCGCATGTCGGTGAGAAGTTTGCGAGTCAAAAAAAAAATAAAAAAAAGCTAACAAATGCGTGAAATTATTATGTTAAATGCGTTGTTTATTTGGCAAATGTGTGGCAAGATAAATAAAGTAAAAGAAATAAAAGAGTACAACAAATAAAATAAGAATAAATTCGATGCGTGGAAAGTAATGTCAATACCTCGTACAGCACCACCCTCTCACTCAACTACCGCCTCACACACTCACTTCGCACCTGTAACGACGCCATGCGGTACGTGGTCGTTTTGGGCAAAGCGTCGCCAGCTTGTTTTCTTTTACGCCTTGCTCTTTCACACATTTGCTTTCATTGCCAAATCGGTGCCAGCGCCAAAGCCTTTACCTCAAAAGAACTTGTTTTTTTCCCCCCACAACTCAGTCAGTCATTCCATATCACCTCTGTCAGATCTTTAGTAGAGACCGTAACTCGAACATCAGTACGAAGGCGAGTGAGTGATTTTTTTATTATTTTGCTGTGGCTTTTGGTGTTTGTATTTGGGAAATTCCTCAGTTTCTATTCTTGGAATCTGTTTTTTGCTCCACTATTTCTAATTTTTGAGCTTCTAAGTATGCATATGGCGCGCGTTTTCCCAACTTCAGCACTTTTTTATTGCCAAATACGTTGGGAGATGGATTTTTAATGCCTCTGATAAGTTTCCATTAAATTTATATATTTTTAACTTTACTAAAGGTAAGTAGGTAGCTCGAAATGTTTCAAAATCCTGTTTGCCATTCTAAACCATAAAATTAGTGCTACCATACATATAAAATGAAGTAGTTAAAAGTAGTCTGGAATCGATTTAAATTCTTGTAAAGTAAAGGGTGTTTTTTTAGGGGTATAGAACTTCGAACTGAAATAAAACACAAGAAAATCGTTTTAAGGTCCATCAATTTGGCTTTATTGGAAGGATAATTTTATGCCATTAATGTTTAAATATGATTTCGGGCATGTGGCCGCCGCGGCTGGCTCGAATAAAGCCAATTCTACAGGTCCAATTTTCAACCACTTTTTCGAGCATATGGGGCCGTATGTCGGCAATAACGCCACGAATGTTGGCTTCCAATTCCCCTAACGTTTTTGGTTTGTTGGTGTAGACGAGCGACTTCACATATCCCCAAAGAAAATAATCCAATGGTATCAAATCACACGACCTTGGTGGCCAATTGACAGGTCCATTCCGCGAAATTATGCGCTCATCGAATGTTTCCTTCAATAAATCGATTGTGACGTGCGCTGTGTGGCATGTAGCGCCGTCTTGTTGGAACCACAACTCATCCACATTCATGCCATCCAATTCGGGAACAAAATAGTCGGTTATCATGGCTCTATACCGGTCTCCATTAACGGTAGCTGCCTGTCCAGCATTATTGCGGAAGAAGTATGGCCCAATGACTCCACCAGCCCATAGAGCACACCAAACAGTCAGTTTTTGTGGATGTAATGGCGTTTCAAGGGTCTCATGTGGATTCTCTTCACTCCAAATGCGGCAATTTTGCTTGTTGACGTAGCCATTCAACCAAAAATGAGCCTCATCACTGAACAAAATTTTGCGATGAAAATCAGCATCGAAATCAATCTCATTTTCGGCCCATACACCAAAATCACGACGCATTGCATGGTCTCGCGGCTTTAATTCTTGCACAAGCTGGATCTTGTAAGGTCGCAAGCCAAGATCTTTGCGCAAAATCTTCCATAAAGTTGATGGACAAAGCTCCAATTGCTGTGCACGGTGGCGAATCGATTCATTCGGGTCCTCTTCAACACTTTGCTCTACAGCGGCAATTGTTTCTTCGGTGCGCACTGTTCGACGTCTCTGCGGATGCGTATTATCACATAGAGTAAACGTAGTGCGAAAACGATCCATGGTTAACCGAATTAATTGCTCTGATGGACGATTATGTCGACCATAAAATGGACGGAGCTCACGGTAAACTTCGCGAACTGAACCATTATTTTCGAAATAAATTTGCACGATTTGCAAGCGTTGTTCTTTTGTCAACCTGTTCATGATGAAATGGCAAACCAAACTGAACATAAATGACATTAGAGTTGCCAGATTTGACCACAAAATGCCAGTTTTATCTCTATTCGAAAAACAAACCTGTAAAAAAAACACCCTGTACAAGCGAGCAGGAGATGACTAATTTAGATTAATCTCTGAACGAAGGGAAACAATAAAGTAAATTTGCAGTATATGGAAGCCCGTTACCATTTTATGATCCACTAAGAGTCCCATTTAGACGTCGCCCTGCATGAAAATTTACTCGCCTATATTTCCCAAATTATACTCTGTTCTCTCTCGGTTTCGCGTTTTATCTCCATTTACCCTTATACAGGGTGGCTAATGAAAGCCGCTACCAAAAAAAAATTAAATAACTTTTTTCTATTTAATGAATCTGGTAAATTTTTTTTTTATTTTGCAGATTGACTTTTACATTTAACAAAAATGGATAACTGGGACACTGAAACAAGAATTTGGATTTTCCGCCGCTATCACGCACTGGAGTCCGTAGTTTCGGTTCAAAGAGAGTATAGGCGCACGTTTGGCGGCAATCCGCCGAGCAGATGGACCATAATAAGACTTGTAAACAATTTTGCCGAGCATGGGATAGTCAACAGAAGACCTTACCATCGAAACCCTTCAGTTCGAACGGAGGAAACAATCGCTGCTGTAGCTGCTGCCATACAAAACAATCCACGTGTTTCGACAAGAAGCTTATCTGCTCAAATGGGTGTAAGCAGACAGTCATTACAGTATACATACATTATGCACAAAGATTTGGACTTATTCCCATATAAAATTCAAATGGCCAACAAACTGAACGCTGCAGACTTGCCGATTCGCTTGGAATTTTGCCAGAAGATGCTTCAAATGGTGGAAGAGGATGGAAACATGTTGAACTGTCTTTTCATGTCTGACGAGGCCCATTTCGATTTAAACGGCAACATAAACAAACAAAATTGTCGAATATGGAGTGCTTCCAACCCACAGATACTCCATGAGACGGAATTGCATCCACTTCGTGTCACAGTGTGGTGTGCAGTTTCATCACGCTGCATTGTCGGGCCCTACTTCTTCGAAGAAAACGGTCACACCGTTACGGTTACTGGAGACCGTTACTTGAGCATGTTGAGAGAGTTTTTCTATCCAGAATTACGCCGAATGAGAATTTATTTCAACTCTGTGTGGTCTCAGCAAGATGGTGCAGCTCCTCATATAGCCCAACCTGTTATGACAGAATTGCGACGAAAATTTCCCAATAAGCTGATATCCAGAAACTCCACATTCCGTTGGCCACCCAGGTCGCCTGACCTTACTGCACCTGACTTTTTCTTGTGGGGTTATTGCAAACAGGAAGTCTTCAAAGCAAAACCAACAAATTTGAATAAACTAAGGCAATCCATTCGAGAAACAATTGCGGCTATTCCTGTCTCAACTCTCCAAGCAGTAATGAACAACTTTTTGGTAAGATGCCGCACATGCATCGACGAGCAGGGGGGGCATTTAAATTCCATTATTTTTAAAACTAATTAAGCTATATTTAATAAAATTTAATGAGCTTTAACATGAATAAAAGAAAAATGAACTCCATATACTGAAAAAAAAATTATTTGAGTTTCTTAATGTAGCAAAATTCATCAGCCACCCTGTATCTACCTCTTCTTTTTCTTGAACCATCTTCTACTTTTCTCCCACCTCCTACTCGTCTTACCCTCTCCGGTGTCTTCTACCACTTTCTCTTTTTCTGTCTTTTTCTCTGCTGGTACTAAAATACAAAGATATCGCTACATAAAATTTTTTTGGACACATTGTAGAACACATATCTACGTACATATATGTATATATATATATTGGGGGCGTGGCACCACAAACATTTTTCAAAACTATACGTTAGCCTTTGCTATACTAATTGACTGCATCAACCTACTGCAAGAATTTCATGAAAAATCAAACAAGCTCGAAAGCAGGGGGCGTGGTACCTCCCACTTTTCTACACATGCATAGATATATCTGAATAAAAGTGCATATATATATGTCCAAATATCAGTAATCTGAGCCAATTAATTTCGAAGTTATGACGAACTTCCACTTTATATAGTTTGGGGCGTGGCAAAGCCCACTTTTTCCAAACCTATTATTAATAACACTGGTCTACAAATTCGAACTTTTTTTCTCCACCAGAGACGCGAATATGAAATTCGTAAGTAAAACCACCCCCTGATTACGAAAATCGAGGTTATTTTTGATTCTATGGTACCGTTTTTGAGATACTTACGATTTACCGTTAATTAAAAAAAACACAATATGGCGAAGGGGATCATATATATCTCAAGAACAAATTGAGCAATTCTAAAACGGTTTGAAAACTTTAAAAGCTAATAAAATTTGCTTTAAACAGTACCAACCTTTTCGCTAAGCCCTGTAGGTTCGAAGATAATGAACAATCAACACGGATTTTTACCTTTTTTTTTGTAAAAATATAAAAAAGTGTGTACTTTGCGAGGAAGGATATCGAAAACTTTTTATTTTTTTCCACTAATACAAAAATTATAAGTATTCAAATAAATATAGCCATATAATACTGAAGTACCCTACAAGTACATATGTATTAGTATTCATGTGTTAGTTAGTACATAGGTAGATTTGCGAAGGGTTATTAGATACAAAAAATTGTTAATGCCGTTTTCTAAGTAGGTAAACTTTAAAATTTCAAACCCAGGTACATTTGATGCAAGAGCAAATTTTGTAAGGCATTGTTTTTTAAAGTAGTGTTTTCTTTGTATAGCTAAGAAACTTTTTGTCTAGGTAGGCTTCGATTTTTACTTGATCCGGGTAAAAATAGGAGTAAATGCGAATTGTTCCTTCATAATATCTGCTCACCGGATATTGTTCAGCCTATAAGTGCATTTTATAACCCGTCATTTACTGTTTAAAAATGATCCAGATATGTTCTGTTTCATTTGCGGTCAATACATTGCTAAAAGAATGCGAGGTGTGGTTTCAAATTCTTTGAAAGTTACATACTATAAGTATTTTGGCATTCAGCCTAAAAACAATGGAAAATCATGGACACCGAATACTGTGTGCACCACATGTCGAATCTAATTGATTCATTGGGAATCCGGAAAAAAAGGTGCGTAGTAGAATTTAGGAATTTGCTACTTTTTAATGCATATCTGACTTTTTCTTTAAATGGTCATCTAACCGCCTGGGCGATTTTGACCGGCTGATCTGACTAATTTCTGAAAATATCTACTTAGGCAACATATGAAATTTAGTACACCAATGAAGTGGAGGGAACCAACTTGCCATTCGACGGACTGCTATATTTGTACTACAGAAGTATTTGGGGTTGGAAAGTCAAGAAAAGTAACGCATGCCAGCATATCTACAGCGTCATTGCCGGTACCAAATTCAACGGAAGTTGCTCATCTAACTACATTGCCATTGCCACATTCAACTTTAGTTCCGCGTCCAGTTTCATTGTCAACAGTAGCATCTGATTACGCGACATCAAGTTGTACTGAACTTCACACGGAAAACGAAAGAAACGCTTTATCACAAGCACAACTCAATGATTGGATAAGATATTTGGAATTGTCCAAGGTAAAGGCCGGACAACACGCCTCTCGATGCAACAATTTAAGTTCCTTTCATCCGATGTTAAGGTAACATATTATACGAAAGAGGGCAGTGCTTGTTACTGCAAAGACATAACTGGTTTATTCGAACAGTTTGGTGAACCATATGATTCCAAGGAGTGGCGATTGTTCATTCTTTTGAAAAGGTCGTTGCTTCTTTTTGACGCAAACGCAAAAGTCCTAACTACGAGATGATAGTGAACGACTTAATCAAGAACTATGCGAAAATGTGTAAATAAGAAAACATATTTAAGGCCGTTTTCGAAAGTAAACTTTAAAACCTATCTGCACGATAAACAAAAAATGTATATGAACATTTTCAAGTTTACATGAGAAAACGGCCCTAAAGCTGAATTCATCGTTCAGTTCCGAACAAATTTTTTGTTTACAATTTGCTAGTTCTCTTCTCATTCTGTTTCAGAGAAGTGGAAAAAGAACGAGTAAAATGTAAACAAAAATTTTGGAACTGAACGATGAATCCAGCCTAAGAAAATTACACACAAATGTGTCACTTATTTATCTAAGTTACTTATTTATTTTCTTTTCAGGAGTAAATATGTCTTTAAAAATTCATTTTCTGCACTCGCATTTAAATTTTTTTCCGCAAAATCTTGGTGACAAAAGTGACGAGCATGGCGAACGGTTTCATCAGCAAATGAAGTTAATTGAAAGTCGGTATCAAGGATTCTGGAATGGCGCAATGATGGGTGACTACTGTTGGTTTCTCATAGGAGAAGGTAGGTAAGGCGTAATACGTAATTTTTAAGCCTATTAAATGATTCTAAAATAAACCATGATTACCTACCCTATCAAACTCTTCCGATTGTAGAATACTGCCGAAGTGCGCGGCTTCAAACGCATATTAACGCTGGAAAGATCAAGGACTAAATTCAACGGATAATTCACATCACCTACTTCGTTGCCTAATACTCATACCTTTAGGAAAGGAAATCAAATTCAATGATATTTGGAAGTAGGAAATTAAGAATACGAGCAATTATTTATTAAATACAAGACTATATGGAACATGAGTTCGTTCATGCGATGGACTCTAACTTTCCAAATCTAATAAACAGGAGCCGAAAATGGATAAATTTTTCGTGCGCCTTTAAGTTCATAAAATAAAGAACAATAACTATCTATGTAAATTCAGAAGAAGCTTCCAAAAAGTAAGGAACAGATCTTGGTTTCTTGTGTTCGAAAAAAATCCTCCATAAGAGCCAGCAACCACACAATTCGCTTGTAAAGACGGTAAAGACCGATATTCTTATCTGTCAAAGATTCCTATGTCCAATAGTTTTAGTCATTTCTTCTGTTAAAAAAAAACAAGAAAAACCGCGGAAGACCTGTTCCAACCAACGATCTCACATTCCAAAAATGTATCCACAATCACTGAAAGCTGTTAGCCAAACTTTAAGAATGTCTTCCAAACTGAGTAAATGTGGCTTAAAAACTTCGAAGTGATACACAATAAACTCAGCTGCTTCATTAAAAATTCTTCAACAGTATGATAAAATAAGAAATATGTAAATAATTGGCCTACATCGGCATGCACTCGAATTAAGAGATGTCAGATTGTCTTCAGTTTAACGATCTCAAGTACGATAATAAACTGATACACTTTTTAAATGCAACAAAGGACGCCGCATTTTAAAGAAAAAGGGACAACAAGATACAAAAACAAAAAGGGTGTTCAATGCATTGTATTGTTGTTGTTGGAAAACCATAGTTCGTTGTACTTAGTTCAAAGATCCATTCGACTAAAGGAACATCCCTAGAACTGTTTGTTCGGGGGTTCCACGTATTGGCTCACTTTAAGTTAGCGATTAAGGGGGGTTAAAATATATCCTTTGTAAGGTATGCCTGTAGTAAGAGACGACTAAAATGAGCAATTCAAAAGCTCGAAGTAGTCAAACAAATAGCTATTTCAGAAGTGAGCAAAATTGGACTGGTCAATCGCAAGAAATTAAACAAAAACTTAGCAACTTCGAAAATATGTTTATAGCTATTATCAGAAAATAATTGAGGCTCGTCGGCTTGCAGGCACGGTTCTTGCCACTTCCTCTTTCGAACAATCGCACATCAAAAAAAAGTTCATGCCTGGAAGATAAGATATACAGATGAAGAAAAAGATAATAAAATGAAAGCGAGAGAAACAACCAGTCCGAGTCAGGTGGAGCCTTCCTACCTCTACTGTTCACAAGATGTGGACAGCCTTTGAAATCTATTATGATTCGCTAACCAAAGATAGTTTCTTTAATCCAAGGGTTGGAAGAAAGTGGCTTTCGAAATGAACACGAACCAAGTCTGCCTTAAGGACTTCTTAAATAAGGGATTCCGTCGTCCTGTAGAACTAGAAAGGTTTAGCCATTGGACTTTTAGAAAGCATTATTTTTTGTTCTTACGTTGTTGTTGTAGTGACGGACCATGACAAGACTTGTTGACTAGAATTGTCATGCGTCCTTATAGAGTTTTCTTCAAATTTTTCTTACGGAAGCTCAGTCTGGTTAAGTAAGAGTAAAATCTATTATAATCTGATAATGGCACTCCCCAAGCGTGAGTCTGCTGTCAGAAAAGAGAATTCTCAGTCTAAGCTTTGTTACCTTGGTTTTCATTGGAGACCAGCCACTATTAAGGTATGAGGATCCTTATTAATATATTGGCTTTCACGTCTGTGAATAGGGGTGGGCTTTATATAATAGGCATCGTAGGAGAATTTGTCGTTGCAGTGAAGATTATGCTTCAACATTTTTGCCTAATTTGTTTTATTAGCGTTTTTGTTGTTTATTTCTTCTTGACTGATTCAGGAACAGTTGTTTGAATACCTTCATTACAGTGCATCCCAAACTGTTCAACATAATAATTCTGTTTTTACAGCTACGAGGTGTGTTCAAAAAGTATCGCGAATTTTGAATTTTCGCTGGTTACGTATATTCGAATTTCGAATTTTTTGTGGCGTTATGTTGGTACTCATGTCTCTCACTTATGCCGACAAGCTCGGCCATTTTGAATGTTCAGTTAATTGTTGACAGCTGCTTTGCTTGCACGTGTTTTGGATCGCCTTCGATTTTTACGCGAAATTCGTACCAAAATTGCTCAATTGTGACCAAAAACAGCATCGCATGAACATTGCTAATGAGATGTTAAACTCTGTCCGCGACGACCCAAATTTGCTCCAGAGGGTCATAACTGGTGACGAATTGTGGGTTTATGGTTATGACGTGGAAACCAAAGCTCAATCATCTCAATGGAAGCTGCCGCACGAACCAAGACCGAAAAAAGCGCGCCAAGTTCGGTCGAATGTGAAAGTTTTGCTGACAGTTTTCTTCGATTGCAGGGGCGTGGTGGATCATGAGTTCTTGCCACAGTGAAGAACGGTCAATAAGGAATATTACCTGCAAGTTATGCGCAATTTGCGCGAAGCAATCCGCCAGAAACGCCCGGATTTGTGGAAGAACAAAAATTGGCTTTTGCACCACGATAACGCCCCTGCTCACGAATCGTTGCTTGTGCGCGACTTTTTGGCCAAAAACAACACACTAATGATGCCGCAGCCACCGTATTCCCCAGATCTGGCCCCCTGTGACTTTTTCTTGTTCCCTAAACTGAAGAGGCCCATGAAAGGACGACGTTACGCTTCTCTTGACGATATAAAGACGGCATCGAAGGAGGAGCTGAACAAGATACAAAAAAATGATTTTTTGAAGTGCTTCGAAGATTGGAAAAACCGTTGGCACAAGTGTATAATATCTCATGGGGATTACTTTGAAGGGGACAAAATAGATATTCATGCATAAATAAATAATTTTTGAAAAAACACAAAATTCGCGATACTTTTTGAACACACCTCGTATGCCACTGTTATTCAAATGGGTTTTATGTATAGAGGATTTCAAACTTTCTGATCATAGTTATCACCGAATAAAGTAGAATAATTAATTTTAAGTACATAATCTATATCATTTTATTGTCATTATGAAAAATTCCTCTTTAGATTTTTAGCTGTGTGATAGGCTTGCTCATATAAAAAGTACTGCGATGGCAGTAAGAGGAGCTGACCTAATAATCGATGGAGAACTGAAGTGGAGGTGAATAAAAACTGATCATTTTGATAAATCTTTCAGCCTGGTTTCACAACCAAATGCAAAAAGTAATACAAAATTAGGAAATGAAAAACGTCGCTTTAGATAAGTATTAAGAAGGTAAGAAGAAAATGCGGTTGATCGAGGTCCAATATAGTTGGTTCCGAAGTCAGTTCCTCAATCAGGTTTATAAAATTATATTATGAATTTTTTTCCAGAAAAGGCTGACTTCACGAGCTTAATCCTAACACGGTCTACTTATGTCTGTAAGATTACAATGTGTATAGCGGAGAATATCCCCATTTAAAAAAAATATTCCAGAAAAAGCCATACGTCTGAATTTAAGAAGGAGACCGCTTTGAGAGCTATTGGAATGTTCTTTCGAATAAATCCTGATTTTTAAATTGAATTATTGCTACGAGATTTTTCGATTTAACACTCTTCCAGTACTTTTGAAAATTGCACTCAAAGTGTCCTGATCAAAAAGTAGTGATCCTTTAGTTTTGGAAAACGCAAATGTACTAAGATGCCTCGATTACATAAACAAGTTTTGGATCCACCCTGTACTTCGCATCTACGCACGCGGGGAAGTAGTTAATATATACTTATATATAAACAAGAATACACAAATTAAAAAAGCAAAAAGGAAGGCGTATAAAGGGAAATAAATGAAAAGTAGAATGCTTCAAATTATTTGAGCCACTAAAAAATCCACAAAGCAGTGCATAGAAATCACAAAAATGAGCAAAGTAAGTGAAGAGTTGGGGTGCATTTCGAAGTTGAAGTAGATGATGCCGGCTATTGACGTCAGCAAAGCTTTACAAACCCTATCGAAGTTGAGCGCAGACTCAAAAGTTACACTGTCGAATTGAATTGTGAGTTTGTATTAAATTGGATCGAATTGAATGGAATTGATTTTTGCAATTTTGATTTTATTTACATGCGCTCAATGCTTTGTGCGGTTCTGAAGGATGTGATGGCGCTGCTGTTGGGGAGGTAGACAAGTCAGGCGCAACATGCTGCCAACAGGCAAACAAATGCTAGTACATACACAAGCACACTGGACTTGTAGCATGTTGCCAGCTAATTGATTGTGCGCTAATTTATGTACAATTTGGAATTTATCCATGGTATTTATGGAGGAAATGCAGCCACAGTGTGCAGCGCAGGAACTTGAATGTTAACCTCCCCGCTTTCGCACCCCACTTCAATTGTAATTGTAAATGTGGAGCGTATAGTTGCGCATAAAAGTGCATGTTCCTTTGCTCAAACAACTATTCACTATCCCTCTCTCCTTATTTTACACTAACTCATTTGTACTGCTAAGTGGCTTTTGCGCCTTGGAGGTATGTTTGAAATGAAATGAGCGTTGCATCGTCGCCGTCATGATATCACAACAAATTTTAACTAGAGACTAAAACATTATTAACATAATTTCGCGTACAATGGAACGTCGACTGGCGCAGTCGTCGTTTCAACGTTGCGGCACGTAATCGAAGAAGATCGGTAATTGATGACACAGTGCAAGGAATGGCGGGCGAATTTCTCTTGCAGTTCATACGTGATACGGTGGGTTCTGGGGATGATTTTTTATAATAAATCATTTCAAATTATTTTGTGTTATATTGTGTATGTTGCTATTTTAAGTTAATGTTATGTAATTTTCAATTATTTTTGTTATGCTATGTTTTGCTACGATATGCAGTTAAATCGTGGGTGTTATCTTTAGTTTGAAAGTTTATATCATCTGCTGTTTTGTTACCTTTAGAAATCATTTATAATGTACCTTTGTCTTATGTTATGCTATGTTGGGTCTTGAGTTTATTTTGTTAAGCTATGGTATGTAAATTCAAGAGTTTTTACTTAACGTTTTTATTTTATGTTATGCTATGTTGGGTCTGGAGTTTATTTTGTTAAGCTATGGTATGTTAATTCAAGCTTTTTTACTTAACGTTTTTATTTTATGTTATGTTATGTAGCATTCCATATTTTGTTATGTTATGTTTGGTTATACTTCCCATGTTACTTTATGGTGTGTTATGTCGTGTCATACTAAATTGCCTGATGTTTTGTTATGATATATTATGTTATGTTGGGTAAATTTATGCTATGTTTTGTCCTATTTCGTTGGGTAGGTGTGCTTCATTTCACGTTTGAAATATTATGCTCCTCTGTTTTATGTTATTTCATACTACGATATGTCATAGTAAATTAGGTAATGTTTTGCTGTGTTAAATCTTTCTCCTATGCGTTTTTATTATGTTAAATCTTTGTAATTTATTTTGCTGTATAATTCATTCAATATCTTGTGTTCGGCTATTTTTTGTCCTGTGTTATTATATTACGGTATACAGCGTTTTGTTGTCATAGTGTGTTATGTTCTGATTCATTATTGCCGTAACGTTATGTTGCCATATTATGTTTTTAATTTCATATTTCGTTATGTTATGTGATGTTGTATTGTAATATATTATCTTCAGTTGTTTTATTTTCATTTTAATGATATGCTTTTTGATCGTTTGTTATGTGAGCTAATGCTAAACTATAATATATAATTGTCTTACGTTATGTCGTATTGCGTTTTATTATGCTGCGTATTTTCGAGCTATATTTTGTCATATTTTTTTACGTTTTATTTTACGCAAATTTATATTAGCCATTTTTTATTATGTTAGTGTTACCTTGTATTTTGTTTGTATTACGCAACTTTAGTTTATGATATCTAAGTTATGTTAAATTATGTTACGTTATATTATATTATTCTATGTTATTTTATTTTTTTCTGCTTTTATTTGTTTTATTTCATTCTATTTTTATTTTATTTTTTTTATCTTATTTTATTTAATTGAATTTAATTAAATTTTATTTCAATGTATTTTATTTTATATTTGTTTCATTTTATTTTATATTGTTTCATTTTATTTGATTTGGTTTTATTGATTTTAATTTTATTTTGCGTTATTTTATTTCATTTCACTCCATTCCATTCCATTAAATTAAATTTAATTTAATTTTATTTTATTTTATTATATTTCCTTTCATTTCATTTCATTTAATTTAATTTAATTTTATTTATTATTTATTAAATTTTATTTTATTTCATTTATTTGAATTTCATTTCATTTAATTCAATTTAATTCAATTTAATTTAATTTAATTTCATATCATTTCCTTTTATTATATTTTATTTTATTTTATTTAATTTTGTTTTATTGATTCTAATTTTATTTTGCTTTATTTAATTTCATTCCATTCCATTCCATTTCATTTCATTTCATTTCATTTCATTTGATTTCATTTAATTTAATTTAATTTTATTTTATTTTTTTTATTTATTTGAATTTCATTTCAATTCATTTTACTTAATTTAATTCTATTTAATTTAGTTTAATTTAATTTAATTTCATTTCATTTTATTTTATTTTATTTTATTTTATTTTATTTTATTTTATTTTATTTTATTTTATTTTACTTTATTTCATTTTATCTTATTTTATTTTATTTTGTTTTATTTAATTTTAATTTTAATTTTATTATATTTCATTTCATTTTATGTTTTTTTGTTATTTTATTTTGTTTTATTTTATTTTAATTTTCTTTTCTTTTATTTCAACTCATATTTTGTTTATCAAAAAAATGGTTCTTTACCACTGTCACTTCTCTGTTACAGCTCTTTCTATTCATCAGTTCCGTCGCGGGAGTATTTTGTTCTTCACTGTGCATTCTTGTTGCATTCACCACTTTGCTGCTGACATGCGTTTGAATCAGTTCATTTGCACCGGAATGCAGCTATATTGTTGAGGATACAAGAAGCAGCACAAAGAAATTTCCGAAAGAACTACGATAAAAAATTTAAGCCATTGAATCAAAACGCCAAAGGCATGTTTGTCCGAAAACATGACGTAAAAAAATCCAAAAAATTTAAGACATGCTCAAAAGTTCATTGACATAGGGAAACAAAATCTTTAAAGTGACTGTTTAACGCAGTAAAAGGTCAAGTGGTTATAAAGTTTTTATTAGAGATCTGGATTTTGAGAAGAAGCTTTCACTAGTTCTAGGGCTGACTATATCTGGCGTAATTTGATTCACAAACTCGGGTAAGACACAAGTTCCAAAAGACAGACTTTCCAATGGTAGACATTTCCAAAGTAGCAGAATTGGATTCACTGCTAAGAAACGAAGCAATGGGCATCCTTGGAAAAGTTTGTGATATTTACGCTACGTCAATCGAATGATGAACTTAACAACAAGCAATTCGTGTTGCGCTGAGATTTTTACTATTCTTTTTACTCTTTGTACTGACAATGACTAAATAACGAAGAGAGTACCGCATGGCGCATATATAAAAATCCAAATTCAACAGACTTCTATGCCAGTCCATGCATATATATAAATATTAAATTAGTTAATAGATGCCTATTAATTATGTCAAAAAAAATCTTAAGATTCCGAAATAGAGATTAGTTTTGTAAAATTTGATTATTATTATTATAATCGGTTATTAGAAATTTTTATAAATTAATATATTAAAAATATATGATGTTATATTAAGTTGAGATTTTATCTCTCAATATTAAACAGATACTCTCAAAGAGAGCAGACATGTCTGCAATGAATTTCTGTGCTAGTATAACTGGGCCATAACGCACACATCTGAGGGGTCGAAAGAATAGAGAAATAGTAGCTGAGGTCCATCAGTACTGTATTTCCACTGATTCGTGGTATCAGCAGAAGGCGGATCCCTTAATTCTGCAATATAGAAAACTAATCTTAGTTCACTTGTAGTAAGTAAAATTGTTGCGTTCTCCAAATATTAAAAATCTTATAAAATTGGGAACAATTTTAATTTTTTTAAAATCCATTATTATCATCATTAATCGCTTTCGGCGCTCATCATATCAATTCAATGGGCCTCATTTAAACGCATTGAACACCTCACTGAATACAAAACGAAAAACTAAAATAATAATCAAAAATGACAAACTTGACTTTTAAATTATTTTGGCACCATTAAACAGCCATCGTCACACACTAACTCAACGGCTCACTGTGACACCATCAACACCACTAAGCAGCAGCTTTGAGGGACACCTTAGCTCACACTCACGCAATCAGCATAGTGCCGGTGAAAGGTTGTCGCAGCACACTATTTGTTGTTGTCTTTATCTACATTTGTAAATATTATACTATTTGTAGAAATCGTTAGATCTTTGTAGTCGACTCCAGTGCATTAGCATAATTACTACCAAATCAGGCGGCTGGGACAAATGACGACAACGACGGCAGTAAAGAGCGTGGCGCGATGGAAATGTTACCCGAAACAGCGCAGCATCTCCATTCCATTGAATCTAATTTAAATGTCGAAAAGAGGTTGGCTGCCGATTGACAAACAAGTGTTTTGCATTACGAGTTTGTCTTTCTTTTGTTTTGGTCGGAGGGCATGACTTTAAACAAATTACATTTACACCTGCCTTGGTGGTATTAGGGAGGGTTCATTGGAGGTAATTACCATCTTAAGATGACGCTTCGCTGGTGGAAGTTTCAATAACTGAGTACAAACTATGCAAGATTTAATGATTGTCTTGAAAATGTTACTAATTTAGATGGAAGAAGCTCTTTGATACGAAAGCCATTGATAACCCCAGAAACGCCCAACAACTAGGTTCTGGAAACCTTAAAATTATTTTGGGATGTTTTGTGTTCATTATCTTAATACAAAGCTGAGAAGACTACTTAGTTGCATAAATACAAGAACCCTCGAAGCTCGCGACCATAGAGAATTTGGGATCATCACCACATAACCTGAGCGAACTTTAAACATTACCCTCTTAGCAGCATGCGAATCTCGTACAACAGAACAATTGATCTACTTTGACTGAATGGTAAAGTCCTGTTGATGTCAGCTTAGGGTCCTATTGCCAGCGGTACCTTCCTTGGTGGACAGATACACTCTACGGCCTCAGTTTCCAGCAGGGGACTTTTTAATTGAGCCAGGAGGAACGAGTTACCCCCGTACTGGGAGCACTGCAAACTGAGATTTTAGGAAAAGGGAAAGTATGCACAGTGTCCGTGAGGCTCAGGTAAATTATCTCGTGAAATCCTAGCTTCTGAAAAAACGTAAATGAGGGCTGGACGATAAGTCGCTCTGAATTCCGAAATCATCTCTTTATTGACAGGAAACAATCTGCGCAGATGTCGGCGTTCTAGAAAAAAATTTCAAAACCCTCCAGCCAGCTTGCTTGGCCTATTAACTATTTCAAGCCCTATAAAAATATATGCGCCTGGAGGGAATTATTTCCGCGCGATTTCAGAAGCCTGTACGGGGTTTCAATGACCATCTATAGTCGGGTATTGATTTGCCTTGCAAGGTAGTAAGATACTTTTGACCGGAGTTGGATTGCTGACTAGATGTGGAGATTATTGTCTTCACTAAGACTCATTTATTCCTGCCTATTGACGGGACACTGTCCAATTTAGTCCCTTGTTGAAATTGAATTGAAAATAACGAGCTGGAATTACTTCATCCATAGCTTTCCACCATCTGACTGTACTTGGTAGGGGTGTCGCCGCCTTTGCTTACACGATTCTCCATATCCTTTCTAGGAATGGTTCGGTAGGCCTACCCATGGCCTCTTTTAAGCTTCGTGCTGGCACAAATACCATAAACAGGGAAAATGGGCTGTGGTTAGCTGTCTCGTCGTGCGAGACATCTTGGCTAACTTGGTCTTTTTACGATAAAAGACGTACTAAAGCACTTCTGACTAGATAAATCGGGTATTTCCTACCTGATAAGGTCTCTAACGGCACACTGTTTAATAGGCATTCACGGCGCTAGAATGGGTATAATGTCTTATAACAACTATCGCAGCTGCAGATGTATCGAACAGCAGGAGAGCGTCCAGCATCTGCTATGCCAATGTGCAGCACTCAGCAGAAGACGGTTGGCTATTCTATAAAGGCGTTAGCAAAATTCATTGACTCCACGAAGTGGTTCGACCCTCTGCCTTATGCATAAAAGTGGCTAGATACCGAAGAGGGCATCACGATAACTGAACCCTTCTAAAAGGTACTACATCGGGTACTACATCTGCTTCAGCTAAGCGCTAATTTGCTATAGTGTTTGGAGCACACTTAGCATTTGGACGGTGGCGACTTATTTATTTTGTGAAAGTCTTTGATCAGGCACGTTTATATAGGAATCACACCCAAATTTACCACACTAATTTTCTCAGTGTACATTTTCGTTCGATTAACCCATGTAATCCACATTCGGTACGCTGACTTAACATGATTGAGGTGCCAACAAAGCAGGGACCTATGGAAACAACTAAACACAGAGAAAAGAAAATTTCATATTAACATTAGGCACATATAATCGATGTGAATGTACGAAGAAAGAAGCCATTAATGGGAATACTGAGGAGCTATGAGATAAAAAATGTAAAAATTCTTAACACACGAAATATGACATAAAATATTTGAAAACAAATTTTTTAAAACACTTTTAGCATTTAGCATTCATTAGTGTTTGTCTGGATTTATTTTTTATTTCTCAGAACTTTATTATTTTTATAGATTTTCCCTTTTTATCTGCTTAATGCATGGCAGAGTAGAGTTATGAACTCAACATGCAACTGTGGCCTAAGTGGCTATTAAAACGCGCACACACCGCTGAGCAATGAAGCACGAGCCATAACACAAGGGAAGATATAAAAACAAAATTCTAAATTGTTTTTTTTTTTTTTTTTTTTTTTGTTTGCTTTCGTTTTGTTTTATTTTAACGGTGGCTGCTTCTACACAAACAAAGCGCTGCCTTGCGGTAAAGTGATTTGGAAAAAAATGGGGAACAAGTAGTGTGGCGTACCTTTGAGACTATCGACTACTGTGCAACAAATCGACGAAGGCACACTTGATTGCAATGTAATTGATTAGTTGGAATTCTGATTTATTTTGGGTTAATAGAATTTGGGCACTATTTATAAGATAAATATGAGTAAGCCAAGTAAATTATGAAAGAAAAAAGGAGAAGAGATTATTTATGTATTACTAAGTAAAAAAAAGTAGTAGAAATAAAAAGTTGTGTAGTTTGAAATAACCCTGTTCCAAGGGAACAGCTTAAAAATATGCATACACCTAATAAAAAGTTAGCGAAAAAATTTCGTGTGGTATAAGTACGAGAAAGAGGGCATTAAAAAAACAAACAATAACAGTTCCAAGCAGGGCGTGGTGGTCCATGCTGATAGAGCGAAAACCCTTTGATGATGGGTTGTCGATTTTCTACTAAAAAAATCCTTCTGAAACATTTCAAAAACTACACAGAGTCGAGTTACTTACAACTATTTATAGTTTAAGAAGCAATTGCAATAACTAGAGATCGCCCAGTGGTTGAAATTCAAAAACAAAACTTTACTTATTCCATTTAATAATACAGTTTCTCTCTTTATTTGTCTTTGCTTGATTTTACTTTATTGTCTTTTATTTTTTTGTTTCCTTTCCTTTATACTCCGTTCGCCATTTCCGCACCTTTCATTGATGCTGCTTTCCTTTACTTTTCTATATTTGAATATAAATGAATTCAATCTTCTATATTTTTTCACCTCATTTCCTTTACCTTCGTTTTCTTAAATTTTTTAGTTACCCATTCCCTTAGGCTGTTCCCTTTTACTTCCCTTCCTTTTCTGATATTTTTTTGTAATTTTTCCTCTCCTTTCCTTTTCTTTCTTTACTTTTCTTTTCCTATCTTTCCATTCCTTTTACTTCATATTATTTTATTTTATTTCATCTTATTTTATTTTGCTTAATTTAGTTTAATTCAGTTCTATTTAATTTAATTTAATTTAATTTAATTTAATTTAATTTAACTTAGTTTAATTTAATTCAATTTCCTATTATATTTTTTTATTTTATTTTATTTTTTTGTATTTTATTTTATCTTTTTATACCTTTCATGAACATGAAATGGTATATTAACTTTGGTCCGATGTTTGTAACGTTTAGAAATATAAGAAATAGACATACCATTAAGTATACCAAATTGATCAGGACGATGAACTGAGTTGATACAGCCATGTCCGTCTGTCCGTCCGTCCGTCCGTCTGTTTGAACGCAAACTAGTCCCTCAATTTTTGAGATATCTCGATCAAATTTGGAAGAAGGAGATATATGATCCGGTATAATCGGGTCACTATAACACATATCTCCCATACAACCGATCGTTCAAATAAGAGGATTATGACCATTTCTCCCTCATTTTTAAAGATTAAAACTTGAAACTTGGTGAGATATTTTCTTATACATAGCAAAAGATTTCGGAAAAAAATCACCAAGATCGGAGCTATACATATATAGTATATATCCCATACAACCGATCGTTCAGATAAGAGGATTATGGCCATTTCTCCCTCATTTTAAAAGATTAAAACTTGAAACTTGGTGAGATATTTTCTTATGGATATTAAAAGATTTCGTAAAAAAAATAAAAGAAAATTAAATGTATTGCTGACAAAGTTTTAGAGAACTTTAAACAATGCGTATTTAAGTTTGCACGTATTCATGAAAGGTATAAAGCCTTCGGCACAGCCGAAGACAGCGCCGTCCTTACTTGTTTTATTTTATTTTATTTTATACAATTTTATTTTATTCTATTTTATTTTATTTTATTTTATTTTATAAAAATTTTTTTTTTGTTTTATTATACTTTCCATAAACATGAAATGGTATTATAGCTTTGGTCCGATGTTTGTAAGTATGAGAAGAGGAAGAGATAGACCCACCAATAAGTATACCGAAATGATTAGGGCGATGAGCTGAGCCGATTTAGCCATGTGTCCATCTGTCCGTGCTAGTTTTACTGGCCCGTTTCGATCGATAAGACTTGCTCACAGTGCAACGTAGCAAAGGCATGACTGATGAAATCCACGAAAGAGAGAGAAAGACAGTGTCGCATATCGACAGCGAACTGGTCTAACAAACTACTGGTTCAAGGAAGAATTCTGGATCCAGCATGGCCAACCCAACGACCCTGCCCTCGGCGTGATTGAGCAGGGGGGCGAGTCACCCTAATTGACGTATACATTTTATTCAATAATAGAATGGAAGCTTTCAAAGAGACCCGTAAGCAAAAGATAGAGAAATATTCACAAAAAATAAGATTATCAAATTGTAATTGTTGCACCAATTAGTGACTAAGTTATTACTCATTAAAGCGAATAATCCCTGCAAATAATCTCCTCTGGCAAAAGGCGAATGCTCAAAAAAACAACATTTCAAGTGTGTAAGGATTCAAAGAAGATTTATGAAGTACCAAAAACAGCGAAAATCGCTTCAAGGCTAATAATAATTGAAAACAAAAAATTGTAAAACATTAAGCAGGTGAGGTAGGAACAATTTGTTCCAGAAGACAAATAGCGTACAATTCATAAAAAAAGTAAAAACAAAATGTTATCAATGAAAAACAGTCACACACAAAAACAACAAAATAAAAAAGAATATTTTGAGTGGCATTTGAGAAACAAAACCCAAAAAAAAAGCCAAATATTGAAGCAAGCAAAATACTTTGAACCTTTCGTGTTTTTTTTTGCTTCATTCTCGTTCATGCCACTCGTAACTGACGCTCAGTGAGATTTTCGTAAGAAGCTTTTGCATTAAAAATTTAACAAGCAAATGCCAACAATTGATGTAAAAAGTTGCATAGTTATACTCTTGGTTGTACACATTGTATGTAAATCAGCGTTAGAACTTTCTCACAATAGTACCAGATTTACTACGTTTTTCGAAAAATTTCAAAAAAGTAAGGCTCCACTAATTATAGGCGTTCTCTGATCTCTAACACCAGGAAACATACTGTTCTCAAAGACAAGTCTCCAAATCCAAAAAATCATAGTTTCCAATAGAATTCTAATAAAATTTTCAAATAGGGTTCTTATGTAAATTGAATTTTCATTAGTTCTCTAATCATTTTCGAAGCGATTTCCAGACTTGTTCCCGACTCGCAAATTACTATAGTGCTCTATTGTGGTAGTTGAAATTTTTCTAACGTTAGTGGCTGTGTTTGCTAGAAATACATTGTTTTGTTTATAGTTTTTATTTATTTGATTACTTATATTTTCGTGGATATGTCTTTACATGTCAAATCGAAAGATAGTTGAAATCGACCATTTCCGCTTTGAGCGACATTTGGTGGGAAGTTTCCTTTTATACTAAAACGAAGTTCTCCCAAAAAACAAAAACAAATAACCTTTTTTACCCCCAAAAATTATGCAAATTCAAAATAAAATTTTTTTTAATTTTTTCTTCTTTTTTTATAATTTATTTTTTCAATATTTCGAGAACTAATATTTTCAAAAAATTGAACTTTGGCATTTTAAAAGGGTATACTTAGAGGTATAAAAAAATATTTTGAAAAAAAAAAAAATGTGTTGATATTTCTAATTTTATAAAATTTTAAATTTTTTAAGATCGGGAAAATTTTATTTCGCCAATTTTGGAATCAAATTATTTTGTAATATACCCCTGACATATCTAAAGATATCCTAAACTTTTCAGACGCTTTTTTTTTTTTGAAAATATGAATTTTTTAATATGGGAACATGTTTTTTAGACGAGTTCAATTAGTTAAACCCAAAATTACTAAATTTTGGTTACTATTTCGTGATAGTGGAATGTAATAACAACAAATTTAAAAATTGTTGTTCTTTTTTTTCACTCAAAAATTTAGAATTTTCTAAAATTAGAAATTTAAATTTTTATTTTTTTTCAAAATATCTAACCCTTTCCTAAATTTTTAACTACATTAGTTTCCGAAATATTATTGTAAAAATAAACCTTACAAAAAAAAAAAAGTGAAATATTTAATTTGCATAACTTTTGAAACAAAAAATTTAAACTTGGTAGAACTTTGTTTTATGATAATGACCGATAAATTATCAAATTCGTCACAGTATTTAGTTTACAGAGTACTTCATGGAGCTTAAATCTTAGCAAACTGTACTATTTTGATTGCCACCAACAAGTGGCTTGGATCTTATTCTTTTTCTTATGACCCAGGGACTGTAAAATATTCTAAGTTTGTAGAACACAGCACGGCTATAGCTCGGTAAAGTATCGCGATACCAAATACGGGAATTAAGATGCTTAGAAGCAGACCTGTTAAATAATGATTACTAATTGTAATGATTACCAGTTTGTTTAATTATTTTCTTGAGAATCCATTTAATAATTGATTGCCATTACTTACAATTTTTAATGATTATTTTCTAATTAATTAAAAAATAATCAAAAAAATTTTTGATTTTTTACGATAATTAAAAAAAAAAATCAAAAAAAAAGTTGTTTTGATTACTTTTGATTTCTTTTTGATTATTTTTGATAATTTTTGATTTTTTTCAGTATTGTTGTAAAGAAAATCAAAAATAATCAAAAAAAGAAAAAAAAAGTTCATAAAATCAAATACAATAAAAAGTAATCATAACAACCTTTTTTATTATTTAAAACTTTTTTAATAATCGTAATAAATCATGATTATTTTTTGATTTTTTCTAATCGTAATCAATTAATACTTGCCTTTTCTTGAAAAACAAATAAAATAGCCATTGCCAAATCAAAGAGCTGTCTAGTTAATTGATTACTAATTACTGATTGAATTTAACAGACCTGCTTAAAGAAAAGGCGAAGAAATGATACAGAATTGTCGTTTTGCTAGTTTTTACTACATTTTTCTCAAACTCTGTTCCTCATACATTTGTAAGTCAGCGTCCTACTGGCTAACCATTCTCGCGGTTATTACTTAACATTATGAATGAAAGTAAGCGCAAGACATGACAGGGTTTTTTTTTATCAGAAACTCCAATGCTGATACCAGTTATTTGTACACAACAAAATGTACGAAATAAATGAAAATTTAAGAAGTTCAAAGACGGTGACTCGCGTGGCACTTAGAAGGAAAATTTGGGGACAAAATGTTAGTAAGGGATAAGTGGCGAAGTAAAGATACAGGGTGGGCCAAAAGAAACCAAGGGGTGTAAAAGTTTAGTAACTTTTTCGTTTATTAATTTTTTTTTATTTTTTCTTTCAGATTATATAGACAACACTTGGAGAATTTATAATGGAGAGGTTCACAACTGAACAGAGAACCAGAACAATAGAATTTTATTATTTAAACCAGAGATCAATTATTTTAACGCAAAGAGCATATCGTCGACATTTTAACGTGAGAATTTCTGAAGCAATGATTCGTTTCTTAGTTGATCGTCATCACCACCATGGCAGCGTAACAGATTTGCTTCGAACCGGTAGACCACGATTAAGTCGCACTGCGGAAAATATTGAACGAGTACAGCAAAGTTTTAACGAAGCACCAGAAACATCTGCCAGAAGGCGTTCTGCTCAGCTAGGAATGTCTCGTACGTCACTACGGCGCATTTTAAAAAAAGATTTACAGTTATACCCATATAAGGTGCAAATGGTGCAAGAATTAAAACCCGCAGATCATCGGCAACGTCTAAATTTTGCAGTTAAATTTCAAGAGTGGGCCAGAAATGAAATCAACTTTATTAAAAATTTGATTATGAGTGATGAAGCTCATTTTCATTTGAATGGCTTTGTTAATAAGCAGAACTGTAGGTTCTGGGGTTCTCAAAATCCAAGAGACATTCATCAACGCCAATTACACCCCATCAGGTGTACAGTATGGTGTGGGATCACATCTGAAAATGTCATTGGGCCTTACTTCTTCGAGAATGAAGATGGAAGTGCTGTAACCGTAAATGGAGAGCGGTATCGGTTTATGATAGAAAATTTTTTACGTCCTGCTCTTGAAAACAGACCTGGTATGTGGTTTCAGCAGGACGGAGCTACTGCCCATACTGCCCGAGACACAATGGCACTTTTAAGTCAAATTTTTGGAGGGCGAATAATTTCCAGAAATTCGGAAATTATTTGGCCAGCGCGATCGCCAGATTTGACAGCACCCGACTATTTTCTTTGGGGTTATTTGAAGGAGCGAGTGTATGTGAACAAGCCAGAGACAATCCTTGAACTCAAGGCAAACATTGGTGCAGAAATTCGAACGCTACAGCCGCAAGTTTTGAAAGATGTTATGGAAAATGCTCTAAAAAGAGCCCATCAGTGCGAAGCTGAAAACGGCGGTCATTTAAGAGACATCATTTTTCATACTTAGTGTAAAAAAATTTCCCTTTTTTATATTATATAATATGAAAGAAAAAATAAAAAACATTAATAAACGAAAAAGTTATTAAACTTTTACACCCCTTGGTTTCTTTTGGCCCACCCTGTAGTACAGTATACCAGGAATATGTGTTACATTGCAGTTAATAGCGAAAAGTTTATGAAACAGAAATAAACACAATTGGCAAGAACAGAACTGCTCTCAGTTTTTGAATAAATTCTTACAGTCAATCATAATAAGATAAAATAAAATAAAATAAAATAAAATAAAATAAAACAAAATAAACCAAAATAAAATAAAATAAAACAAGTAAGAAAAGGTCTGTCTTTGACTGTGCCGAAGACTTTATACCTTTCATGAATACGCATCACGGTTTTAAGTGCCCGATCCTTACTCACAATTAGTAAAAACTCTGCAAAACTGATAATTTAAAGATACATAGCCCAAACCCCATTTATCGGAACAATCGATTGTATGGAAGCTATATGTTATGTCGTTTCGATATGGGTGATTTTCACTACACACATTATATATATAATAAGATTTTTAATTGCAAAATTTATAGCCCAAAACCCATTCATTGAAACTATCGATTGTATGGGAGCTATGCGTTGTATTGCCCCGATCTTGCTGATTCCGACGAATGACTAATCTCATGCAAAATGGCGGCTCCATACCAACACCAACAAATTTTGTAAAATAAAATAAAATAAAATAAAATAAAATAAAATAAAATAAAACAAAATAAAATAAAATAAAATAAAACAAAATAAAATAAAATAAACTATAATAAAATAAAATAAAAATTAACAAAATAAATATAATAAATTGAAAAACAATAAAACAAAATAAATTAACATAAAATAAAATAAAATAACATAAAATGAAATAAAATAAAATTAAATAAAATAAAGCAAAATAAAATAAAATAAAAAAAATTTAATAAAATAAAATAAAATTAAACAATATAAAATGAAATAAAATGGAATAAAATAAAATAAAATAAAATAAAATAAAATAAAGTAAAATAAAAAAAAATTTAATAAAATAAAATAAAATTAAACAATATAAAATGAAATAAAATGGAATAAAATAGAATAAAATAAAATTAAATTAAATAAAATAAAATAAAGTAAAATAAAATAAAATAAAAAAAAATTTAATAAAATAAAATAAAATTAAACAATATAAAATGAAATAAAATGGAATAAAATAAAATAAAATAAAATAAAATTAAATAAAATAAAATAAAGTAAAATAAAATAAAATAAAAAAAAATTTAATAAAATAAAATAAAATTAAACAATATAAAATGAAATAAAATGGAATAAAATAAAATAAAATAAAATAAAATAAAATAAAATAAAATTAAATAAAATAAAATAAAGTAAAATAAAATAAAATAAAAAAAAATTTAATAAAATAAAATAAAATTAAACAATATAAAATGAAATAAAATGGAATAAAATAAAATAAAATAAAATAAAATTAAATAAAATAAAATAAAATAAAGTAAAATAAAATAAAATAAAAAAAAATTAAAAAAATAAAATAAAATTAAAAAATATAAAATGAAATAAAATGGAATAAAATAAAATAAAATAAAGTAAAATAAAATAAAATAAAAAAAAATTTAATAAAATAAAATAAAATTAAACAATATAAAATGAAATAAAATGGAATAAAATAAAATAAAATAAAATAAAATAAAATTAAATAAAATAAAATAAAGTAAAATAAAATAAAATAAAAAAAAATTTAATAAAATAAAATAAAATTAAACAATATAAAATGAAATAAAATGGAATAAAATAAAATAAAATAAAATAAAATTAAATAAAATAAAATAAAGTAAAATAAAATAAAGTAAAATAAAATCCCGGCGGGGTATCGGTTCCCCTACCGGGCGCCTCCTCGGGTGGTGGATAGAGGAACGCTTTCCAGAAATGGGTGGCACTGAGGAAATGAAATACGCGAGTGGATGCGGCCCTTAAACTCTAACTAAGCATCCTCAGGATTGAGTCCAGTAAGATCCTGAAGACCGAAACTGGAAACATGATTAGGAAAAGTATGTTACGGGCTGGCGAGGCCGGTAGTCTGCCACCTCAGTAACCAAGGGTGACACCTTGGCGAAATGGCTGGTAGGTTAATATCGGCATCGTCTCCGTCTCGTTAAAACCCTAGCAGGTCTTCAAGTACGTTCGAAGCACGTCGTCATTAAGTTGGTAGTGCAGGCTCAGTTGAGACAACTCCTGACTAATGCCGGATTCTGGCACTGAACACAGACTCTCATAAGGACCTGTGTCAACCCTAGCGTGGCCTCCCTGCAAGCGCATAGATAGCCACGGGAATCAATAACGGCGACTGCACATCGTGCTGAGATAGCGCCTTGAAGCGGAGACCCAATAGAAATGAATAAACCAAATCAAAACAACGAAGAAAGAATGGAGAACGAAAGCGGCGACGAGGTCGCATTCAGAAAAAGCAGTAAACTGCTAAGATCGCCGGTTCTAAAAACGCCGGCTAGAGTGGCCACTCCAGTTATGCCTTCGCGAGGCTCTGGACCGGCACGAAACACACCAGTGGGATTCGGCACCAAAACGCCCGGCCAGTCAACACCCACTGCTACCGGCGGGAAGCTAGATCCCACCCACAAGAAGGCAACCCCCTTAAAAAGCGCAATGACACTTTTTAGCCTTAAGGGGAAAACCCAAGGCCAGTGCTTGGACCATGCGCTAACGGTGCTGCGTACAATGCAAACAGCCGCACAGAGACAGAAGACCGTGCCCATGGACATAAAGAACGGAATGGCTCTCCTCGAAGAGGTGTTGAGCTATATGAGCTCATTGAGCCCAAATAAAGAAGAGGGTGACGAACCGGGCCCATCAAATAAGAGGGCTCGGACTAACTCCGACCCTCAGCTCATAGACTCGGAAGCCAAGAAGAAAAGGGACGAGGAATCGGAGAATACCCATTCCGAAGAGGCTTGGTCCAAAGTAGTAGGTCGGAGACGGCAAGAGCGTCCTAAAGCAAAAAAGAAGCCGCCTGCTCAAGCCCCGAAGGCAGTCAAAAAGAACAAGAGGAACAGCAGAGCCGTAACGTTTCTGGTGAAACCGGCCGAAGGCAAAACCTACGCCGAAGTTCTAGGGGCAATCCGAGGTCAGCTCCGGCCTGCCGAAACCGGAACGGTGATACGGTCAGTGCGCAAGACCAAGGCTGGTAGCGTACTAATAGAAACGGCGCAGTGCAACGACCAACCGGCCTTTAGAGAAGCCATTGGTAGCGCGGTAGGAGAAGTTGGCGATGCACAACAAATCTCTAAGCGTATAAAGCTAGAGGTATTGGGCATGGACTGTCTCACAACGGCTGAGGAAATAGAAGAGGCCGTTCGAAGAGAGATCGGAGAAAGCTCAGGCCAAATCCGTATCTCTCTTTTCGCCGTAAATCAGAGAGAGAGAAAGAAGGCTGTTGTCGATGTGGACGAAGGTCCCGGAAGCCAACTGCTCAAAAAAGGAAAAATTCCCATCGGCTGGATCCAATGTAGGATCAGACAGCGTGCGGAAGTGCAACGCTGCTTCAGGTGTCTCGGCTACGGACACCGACAGGCTGGCTGCAATGGGCCCGACAGGAGGGACGCGTGCTGGAAGTGTGGGAACTCTGGCCACAAATCCTCATCCTGCACTGAAAAGGCAAAATGCTACCTTTGCACCACGGGAAACCTCGATCATCTTCCCGGGTCTGGAGCATGTAGCACGTTTAGAGAAGCACTTGCTTCGGCGAAAGTCAAACTGTCGCCCCAATGACCAGCGTGATTCAAGGAAATCTGAATCGATGCAGGTTAGCTGATGAACTGCTAGACCAACTGGTGCTTGATCACCAAATAAACTATGCAATCATCAGCGAACCTTACAAGGCCAGAGACAGCTGGTACATTGACGAATCTGGCGCTGCTGCTATCTGGATAGTGGACGCCAATACCAATGTTACTAATCGTGCTGCCGGGCATGGCTACGTCCGTGTAACTGTAGCGCGAACAACTCTTGTTAGCTGCTACCTGTCACCAAATGACCCCATTCAGAGGTTCAAAGAAAAGCTGGAGCTATTAGAAGACGACCTACGGGACCAAACGGGCAACCTGGTCATCGCTGGAGACTTCAACGCTAGAGCAATAGAATGGGGCATGCCTCAAACTAATACCAGGGGAAAACTAATTCTGGAAATGGCAGCCCGACTCGGTGTGGTCGTACTGAATACGGGCACGACCCCAACATACAGGCGCCCGGGCTTTGGGTACTCGATCCCCGACATAACGCTCGTCTCGGAGAGACTCTTTCCAAACGCGGTTGGGTGGAGAGTGATGGAGGACCTTACTGGCAGCGACCACAACTACATCACCCTCCAACTCGACCATCCTGGTCAGAGACCGGCAGCGAACGCATCATACAAAACCCGTAGATGGGATGCAGCTAAAGTTGACGCCACCAGGTTCACCGGAACAGTGCTGGCGAAAGTCAGACGGATAACCGACGGCACTAATACGCCACATGCGGCGGTTGAAGAAACCATGCAATGCATGCGCCATGCTTGCAACGTCTTTATGCCACGAATAGGAACGTGGCGAGGCAAGAAGCAGGTATATTGGTGGAATAGCGAAATCGCGGAACTCCGGAAAACATGTCACAGAATGCGAAGACTGGCGACGCGCTCACGTGGCAGATCCGAGGCTCTTGAAAGGGCGGAGGCGTACAAGGGGGCGAAAAAGGCTCTCGGCGCCGCCATAAAAGCAAGCAAACTAAGATGCTGGAAAGAGCTCTGTAAGGAAGTGGATCAAGACCCCTGGGGACAAGGGTACAAAATAGTTATGAAGAAACTTCGACCACCAAATCAGACGATGGACGAAGATGACATGAAGAACATCGTGGAAGCGCTATTCCTCACGCAACTTACTAGAGAAGAGGAACATGCAGCACGAGATGACCGCAACGTGGTACCTTTCAATGAAGAAGAGCTAGAAAGAGCCCTGCGTAGCATGAGGGCTGGTAAAGCCCCAGGACCCGATGGAATACCTGCGGAGGCAATCAGATTACCTGCTAATAGTTGTCCAGAGCTCTTGTTACACATGTATAACAAATGTCTAGAAGCAGGTGTCTTCCCCGCCAGATGGAAGACAGCACGGCTCGTCCTCATACCGAAAGGCAAAGGGGACCCAAGCTCTCCATCATCCTTTCGCCCACTATGTATGGTCGACACAGCGGGAAAAATGATGGAGAGCCTTATAAAGCAACGTCTAACAGCAGCCATAGAAGACGAGGGTGGACTCTCCCACCGGCAACATGGCTTTCGGAGAGGGCACTCCACAATAGACGCCATAGCAGAAGTCGTAGAGGCAGTCCGGAAGGCCGAGACGGCAAGCCGTCAAGCAAGGCCGGTGGTACTATTGGTGACGTTAGATGTTAAAAACGCTTTTAACTCTGCCAGGTGGGAAGACATGCTTGATGCATTAGAACGCTCCTTTAAGGTCCCGATATACTTGTTAGATATATTGAGGGACTACTTAAGAGACCGTTGGCTAATCTATGAAACGACGCAAGGCCAAAGAAAGGTGAAGCTAACAGGCGGGGCAGCACAAGGGTCGGTGCTCGGCCCTGATCTTTGGAATGCTACCTATGACAGTCTCCTTCGAATGCAGATGCCAGAAAGCACTTTTCTAGTTGCTTTTGCAGACGACGTGGCTGCGGTGCTAACAGCACGAAACTGCGACCTGGCACAGCTTAAACTGAACCAAGTGATGCGCAGTGTAGACGAGTGGATGAATAATCACGGCCTCCAACTGGCTACAGCCAAGACAGAGATCGTGATACTAACGAAAAGAAGGATTCCCACAATCACAAACATGAATGTTGGGGATCAACAGATAGAGACGCGCCGCTCTACGAAATATCTAGGGGTGAAATTGGACAACAAGCTGACCTTCTCGGAGCATCTAAGAAGCTCCTGCGAGAAGGCTGTGAAGACCATCGCAAGTCTGAGTCGGCTAATGGCAAATACAGGTGGACCAAAGCCATGCATAAGAAAGCTGCTGGCGTCCGCCTCAGATTCTATACTGTTGTACGGTGCAGAAGTCTGGGCGGACGCAATGAAATTTGGGAAGTATCGGGCCGCTATTACCGCAGTCCAACGTAGAGGGGCCCTGAGAATCGCCTCAGCATACCGCACGGTCTCCGCAGATGCTGTTCTGGTCATCGCGGGGACTATACCGATATATCTCCTCGCTGAGGAAAGAAAAATGACTTACGACACTCGTGCAGAGGTACGTAGAGACGTTGCTGCAACGCAGGCGCGTGGTGATTCGATCCGGCGGTGGCAACTACAAGGGAGCAGCAGTGCTGCTGGAAGGTGGACCAGGGTATTAATCCCCGAACTAGAACCATGGCTGAACCGACCTCATGGAGAAGTCGACTTCTACCTGACCCAGTTCTTAACCGGACACGGTTATTTCCGTGAATATCTCCATAGAATGGGCAAAGTTCAAACCCCGAACTGCACCTACTGCGGAGCCATAGACGACGTACGCCACACCTTCTTCGAATGCGAGCAATTTGCAGAAGAAAGAAGGCGGGTGGAAGAGACAATTGGCGAACTTTCCCCGGGCAGTGTCATTCGCAAGATGACCTGCGAAAACGTTAGATGGGACATACTCAGACGATACGCGAGGAATGTCCTCCTTGCGAAACGGGAAGACGGTTGTCTAGCCAGTTAGCGTGAGAGTAGCCATAGAGCTCACGTAACGCGCTTCCTTACCTGAAGTAATGCTAAGCGCGGTCCCAGGTAAGGAAGAATGCGCGGGCCGTGGGAGGTTAGGTTTTAGTGCGGTATACTTCAAGATAAGAAGGAGTCCCACACTCGGAGAGTAAAATAAAATAAAATAAAAAAAAATTTAATAAAATAATATAAAATTAAACAATATAAAATGAAATAAAATGGAATAAAATAAAATAAAATAAAATAAAATAAAATAAAATAAAATTAAATAAAATAAAATAAAGTAAAATAAAATAAAATAAAAAAAAATTTAATAAAATAAAATAAAATTAAACAATATAAAATGAAATAAAATGGAATAAAATAAAATAAAATAAAATAAAATAAAATAAAATAAAATAAAATAAAATAAAATAAAGTAAAATAAAATAAAATAAAAAAAAATTTAATAAAATAAAATAAAATTAAACAATATAAAATGAAATAAAATAAAATAAAATAAAATAAAATTAAATTAAATAAAATAAAATAAAGTAAAATAAAATAAAATAAAAAAAATTTAATAAAATAAAATAAAATTAAACAATATAAAATGAAATAAAATGGAATAAAATAAAATAAAATAAAATAAAATAAAATAAAATAAAATAAAGTAAAATAAAATAAAATAAAAAAAAATTTAATAAAATAAAATAAAATTAAACAATATAAAATGAAATCAAATGGAATAAAATAAAATAAAATAAAATAAAATAAAATAAAATTAAATTTAATAAAATAAAATAAAATTAAACAATATAAAATGAAATAAAATAGAAAAAAATAAAATAAAATAAAACAAAATAAAAAAAAATAAAATAAAATAAAACAATATAAAATTAAATAAAATGAAATAAAATAAAATTAAATAAAATAAAGCAAAATAAAATAAAATAAAAAAAAATTTAATAAAATAAAATAAAATTAAACAATATAAAATGAAATAAAATGGAATAAAATAAAATAAAATAAAATAAAATTAAATAAAATAAAATAAAGTAAAATAAAATAAAATAAAAAAAAATTTAATAAAATAAAATTAAACAATATAAAATGAAATAAAATGGAATAAAATAAAATTAAATAAAATAAAATAAAGTAAAATAAAATAAAATAAAAAAAATTTAATAAAATAAAATAAAATTAAACAATATAAAATGAAATAAAATGGAATAAAATAAAATAAAATAAAATAAAATTAAATAAAATAAAATAAAGTAAAATAAAATAAAATAAAAAAAAATTTAATAAAATAAAATAAAATTGAACAAGATAAAATGAAATAAAATGGAATAAAATAAAATAAAATAAAATAAAATAAAGTAAAATAAAATAAAATAAAATAAAATAAAATAAAATCAAATAAAATGAAATAAAATAGAATAAACTAAAACAAAATAAAATAAAACAAAATAAAATAAAGTAAAACAAAATAAAATAAAACAAAATAAAACAAAATAAAAAAAAAAAATAAAATAAAATAAAACAATATAAAATTAAATAAAATGAAATAAAATAAAATAAAATAAAATTAAATAAAATAAAGCAAAATAAAATAAAATAAAAAAAAATTTAATAAAATAAAATAAAATTAAACAATATAAAATGACATAAAATGGAATTAAATAAAATAAAATAAAATAAAATAAAATAAAATAAAATAAAATAAAATAAAATACAATAAAATACAAGAAAATAAACTAAAATAAAATAAAATAAAACAAAATAAAACAAAATAAAAAAAAATAAAATAAAATAAAATGAAATAAAATGAAATAAAATGAAATAAAATAAAATAAAATAAAATAAAATAAAATAAAATAAAATAAAATAAAATAAAACAAAATAAAATAAAATAAAATAAAATAAAATAAAATAAAATAAAACAAAATAACAAAAATAAAATAAAATAAAATAAAATAAAATAAAATAAAACAAAATAAAATTAAATAAAATGAAATAAAATAAAATAAAATAAAATAAAGAAAATTAAATTAAATTAAATAGAATTAAATAAAATAAAATAAAATAAAATATAATAATATAAAATAAAATAAAATAAAATAAAATAAAATATAATAATATAAAATAAAATAAAATAAAATAAAATAAAATAAAATAAAATAAAATAAAATAAAATAAAATTAAATAAAATTAAATAAAGTAAAATAAAATATAATAATATAAAATAAAATAAAATAAAATAAAATAAAATAAAATAAAATAAAATAAAATAAAATAAAATAAAATAAAATAAAATTAAATAAAATATAATAATATAAAAGAAAAGAAATTAAAATAAAATAAAATAAAATAAAATAAAATAAAATAAAATAAAATAAAATAAAATTAAATTAAATAAAATAAAATAAATTAAAATAAAATAAAATAAAAAAAAAATTTAATAAAATAAAATAAAATTAAACAATATAAAATGAAATAAAATGGAATAAAATAAAATAAAATAAACTAAAACAAAATAAAATAAAACAAAATAAAATAAAATAAAACAAAATAAAACTAAATAAAAAAAAATAAAATAAAATAAAATAAAATAAAACAATATAAAATGAAATAAAATAAAATAAAATATTATAAAATTAAAAAAAATAAAATAAAGTAAAATAAAATAAAATAAAAAAATTTTAAAAAAATAAAATAAAATTAAACAATATAAAATAAAATAAAATGGAATAAAATAAAATAAAATAAAATAAACTAAAACAAAATAAAATAAAGCAAAATAAAAATTAATAAAATAAAATAAATTGAAAAACAATAAAATAGTATAAGATAAAATAAATTAAAATAAAAAAAAATTTAACAAAAAAATAAAATAAAATATAATAATATAAATGAAAATAAAATACGAATTTTAGCTATATGACGTGAATGGTTCAAGCAGAAACTTTCAAGATTTCCCAAGCAAGCAAAATCACTTTAGGACAGGAACATGACTGGTGAAGTAACAATCTGCTCGGACAGCCTGAAAGCGCTCCATCTTTAGAGAATTGAGCGAAAACATTCATGGAAGAGTTGATGGGATTTTATTCAATTAGTTTAGGTTTTCTTGAAGCTAATTTAAATGAAGGCACTTTCGTGGAACCTGGTTTGGCTTTCTATTAAGCTCAGCTTCGCTAAATCAGATTATAAAAAAATAAAAAACGGGGTTTTAGCCCATTAAGTCAGAGCTAAAGGAAAGTGGACACCATCCGTATTTGAATATCTCATGTAAGTCAATTTATTTTCTATTCAAGGTCTTCTAGTCGCTTTTATCGATATAGAACTGTATCTCTTTGTTTCACTGTTGTGAAGAATTTTTTTATGCAACCGAAAAAGGACGATCCGAAAATGAAAGGACAACATTCAAAAGATTTTTTGACAGACATTTTGTCAAAAACTCAGCGCATGACTTGCACCCTAACGGTGTAAGCTGAAAGGAAAATGAAAGGAAAAAAAATTAAAGAAAGATGAGGACAAGTTACATGCTTCTTTACTAGGAACAATGGTTTAGTAAAAAATAAAAAAATAAAACAACGTGATTATTTTTGGTTCTTGTGTTTCAGGGAGCTTTGGACATTAAAATAAGGTGTTCGAGGATTTTTATACACAGTTGTATGAGTACAATGTCTAACGTTCCATGCATCAACTGATGGAAAGAGAAATCGTTGAAACCATATACTTGATTATATTATGCTCTAATACTTCCACTTGGAGACATTTTTGTCCATTGCGAAAGCTCTATGCGGTTGCCGGATGGCGGCATATTTGTCCAACCAGATATTTTCTTCTTAATCCCTTCTGAATCAATTAATTGCCCATACGAACTTCAGTATGAGTAAAATCTCCGCTTCCCTTAGTGGGCTATATAGACTTTAGAGATTCCAGAGAGTATTCGCCTCTCCTGAGCCGAATTGTTTGCAGTAATGTACATCAAAAGAGAAAGTGATGTATCTTCTGTTCTTCCTAGTAGCTGCGGCAGAAGGACCTTGTTGGTATACGCCATGAGATCTTATCTGTTCTCTCATAATATCTTTCGTTGGTTAATTCACGTGATGCCATATCATAACGGCGACTTAGCGCTATTTGAATTCATAGGGCACCTGTTTTTGTTTGGTTTGTTTTGTAACGACATAAACACTCCCCGAAGGTTTTGGGGAGTGTTGTATAAAGTGGCAGTCCTTTGCCGGATATGAACCCGGTATGCTCCGGTACTCGCTTGCGGTACATGCCCGACTGTCGCGGGAGTTATTTGGTATGACTAGTGCAACCTTCTAGGCAATGTCACCCGTCCTTCTGTAAGCAAGGAGAAGATGGGTAATGAGAGGCATCATATCCTTAGGTCAACCATCGAGTTGCACGTCATTACCTTTGTGCATTTTAGTCGCCTTTTACGAGCGGTATGCCTACCTCGGGCATATTGTAACTTCCTAACCCGCAGCTTTGATATGCAGTACATACTATGCTTACAACTGGGGATTGCTCCAACATCTCTCCTTTTAGCTGCTTGGTTGACATCACGGGAAGGACCATAAATCTTCCTGAGAACTTTTCTCTTGAATACTATAAGAGACATATCAACTTCTTTCGAAACTGTCCATGCTTTCGAGCCATACATCAGGACAATCTGCTTATGCCAGCAAAGGACGCGCACTTCTAACAGATCGTGCCTTACATTGACCTCTAAGTCGTACCATATGGAATTCTCTTGTTTAGTTTCGAATAGCTAGGAGACGGTTTTCCAATCCTGACGAAGCTATTTATATAGCCCAATGTCATTTGACATAGCATTTTTAAAGCATAAAGCTGGTTGTCGAATGTTCAGTTTCGCCTGAACTTGTACTTCCTTAGTTCTTCTTTCCCAACCCCCACCATCAGGTAATCCCAATACAAATATTTGCTAAGTAGTGCTTAATATGTAAGTCACTTTGGGTTTATATCCGAGTGTATTGTAAATATGTATTTTATTTTATGAAAAAATAAAAAACTTAGCTGTTTCCATTTCCTTTTGTGTTACGAGCATTTTCACTGCCTTTTTTGTGTGCTTTATTTTTACTAACTTTTGTTGAAGCTTATTGTTGTTACTTTTCTTAGTATTCTTTTTTTTTGCTTAGCGCTTTAATCAAGTTGGCATTCGTTTCTTAATAATTTTAAAATTTCCAAAGCACCTTTTAAACATTTTATGTACTCCTCGTTAGTAAAATAGCACGAAGTACAAAGCTCGACTGTGCCAAATACCACTTTGAAGAGTATTGGCCGAGTTGTAATTAATTTTTTCCTCGTTCTTGAGTTGAATTGTTTAAAACAAATCCCTTCTGCTCTAATGGCCCAAGTCCATAACAAGAATAGAGCTAACGACTTAGTATATGGGGCATAAATTGTTCCAACTTTTAAGGTTTTTTCATTTCCTTCTTGGGGTGGTGTCAATGAATGATGACACAAGCTGAGCACACTTCAAGTACTCGTAAATCCTATAATGTTTTAGCGGCTTCGTTCAAAGTGGCGTAAAACGCTTTTCGTAGCATGTGTCAATGTTTGCGCAACAATTTAGCTATTCAGCTTTTCGAAGGTGCTAAAGCTTTAAGCTGATTTAAGCTAGCCTATGTGTGTGTGTGATTGAAATCATTGAAGTATTTTTTTTGGGTTGCTGTCCTATGAAATTTCTAAATTATTTGTAGAAGTAGATTATATAGCCTACAAATAGAGCAGGTCTGACTAGATGCCCGGGGTGCTGCGAGGCTTCGATGCGGAAACAAATAAAATTAGTGCATACAGCAGCAACGATCTGTGAATCTGTTCCTTATATTACAAGATAGACCTCCCTCAATACAGCGGTGAGAAAATCATTCAGTTCCATTCAGTATTTACTGAGTGATGCGTGTACAAACATACAAACAGATAGAGAGGCAGAGTTTAAAAGAACTGTTGATTTCATTTTTGTTGCACTAAATAAAATGTCCCGCATGAGTTTTTAAGTAATATCTATTTTGCATAAACATCGGTCTATTCCAATTGCACTATATGTAGCTATAAAAATATCTTGAGCCAACAGTTGTTGCCACCACTGTAGGCAGTGGAAATTAAATATTACTTGCGCTAAAATTGATGCCTAACTTTAAGTTGTACATCTAGCAATGCAACGGAAAAGATTTAATTAAAATCCACATAGCGGTTATTGAGTCATGTGCGGACAAACAAACAGATAAACAGACACAACTTCTAAGGACCATTGTTTTGGCTTTCGTTACTCTAAACAAAACTACACGTATGCATTTTTCTTCAATATCTATAACCCTGTAAAAAACGTTGGAGCATCAGAGTACTCCAACACTTATCCTCATTCATATAAAAAAGGTGGTCCAATTTACATAGCGATGTCCGGTGATTGGATCACCTAATCCTATTCGGAGTACCATTTACTTTGGTTCTGAATAGTCTATAGAGCACCTACGTTGGAGTACTTTGAAAATGCTGCCAAAAGATTACTCTATAGAGTATTCCAGACGAAAGCCAGAAGGGAGTATGTGTTCTTTTGAGGACCACCTACTCCCGCTCTCGCTTTGCTGTTGAATACTCTATAGAGTAATCCCATGGGAGTATTTTGAGAGTACTCTCACGTAGGTGGTCTATTGAGTATTCAAAAGCAAAGAAACGGAGTACTCCGAGATGGATTAGGTGATCCAATCACCGGACATTGCCATGTAAATTGGACCACCTTTTTTATATGAATGAGGATATGTGTTGGAGTACTCTGATACTCCTTTAGGAGTATTCTTTGGAGTATGAAACGGAGCATTTCCGTTTTTTGCAGGGAATGTACAGACATCGGCTTATTATATTTGTATTATATGTAAAGATAAGAAAACGAAAATTTATACTGACATTTGTCTCATAACGAAAATTGTCGAGGGATGACCAAAATAATTCAGAACAAATTTGGTTACAGTTAGGTCCTTTTGGTGCAGCGGTAATGGACCCACCTTCCTATTTTCTACACGCTTAAGGGCGATTTATGCCCTAATAGAACATCCGAGGACTGCCTGAAACTCCTTAATCTCTCTGCAGAGAGGTTGAGCCAAAGTCAACCAAGGCTTCTGATTGCCGTTATACATACATACATACTAACCACTGAACGTCCATTTACTGGTGAGAAAGTGACAATCTGAGGTTTCATCAAGAGCGTCTCACCACCATAACGAACCACTTCAGGCGGGCGTTTGTCTTGTATCAAAAGGCTCATGAGCTAGGGTTACAAGCCGTTTTTGAACCAAACAAGTTTTTAGACCGAATCACCTACCAAACCCTTTTTGTTTCGAAATGCTAAATGTACTTTTGAGGATCACCTACTCCCTCTCTCTCTTTGGTGTTCAATACTCCATGGAGTAATATTTTGGGATCATTTTGAAAGTACTCTTATGCAGGTGCTTCAAAGTACTCCTTGAAGCAAAGCAAAGCAATGGAGTATTCGGAGATGGAGTAGGTTATCTTCTTCTAGCACATCGCCATGTCAAGGAGACCAAATTTTTTCTATGAATAAGGATAAGTGTTGGAGTACTCTGCTACTTCTTAAGAAGTATTCCGTTTTTGCAGGGTTGTTCATACATTTACTTACGAGTATATAGAGAACAGAATTTTTACACTTCTTCGCATGGATATTTTTTGACGGTCCACTTCGGAACAGATTATTTAAAGCTTAGTACGCCAATTGTTGTTTTTTGTGGGAATCGGAGGTAGGCCGGTATATTTCGATTTTTTGTTTGTTTTTTGCTTGCTTTGCTAGAGAAAAATTAAAACCACCACCATACAGTAAAGAGATAAGACGACTGCTGCTTTGAAGATATCCCAATACTTCTCTTCTAACTTTTTTGCCGGAGGGTTGTTTGAAAAGGCAATGAAGCTACGACAGTCAGTTTGATGCGAATTTAACGCCGGCTTGCTATGCGCTTTGACCAAAGTGACTATGAGTGCTGTGTTGCTTTTTTCTCAAATTCCTTTTCCTTGAAACATTTGCTTGGACAGAATTTTCAAGCTGCTTTCCTTTGTAGAAGGTCCCAGTGATCAAAAAGTATAAGGTTTGTGTTTTCAATCGTATACGTTTCTTTAGTTGCCTAAATTTTTTTAGCAGTTGGTAATATGCTAAGTTAGGTTGTACTAGCTGGATAATGGAATGACGTCAGAGAACACAAGTATTTGAAGCTTTGTTTTGGTGTTAATAACACGCGTCCTAGTTTCGGTCTTAAAAACTCAATACTTTATATTTTCTTCAAACCGGCGCTAATTGGAAACACCACGGGATCGGAAATCGGTCTCCACTTGGTTCTTCCATCGGAGTGATGGTCTCCCTTTTACTCTGCTTCCACCGGTGGGTGCGAATGAAAATATCCTTCGTCATCGCCTTTATTCGTTCGCACAGCATGGTCAACGACGCCACTGAGTCTTCTTAATTCGCTCAACTCGGTACTTCATACATCCTAGTAACTAAAACAAGATCTATCTTATATGAATTTGTGCTCTGCCTGATTCAGTTAGTCCAGCCATGAATGATCTTAAACGCCTGGTTCATCAGCTAGCTGCTCGTCGCGTCAAATTTCGCTCGCATTATGATTAAAACGCTATCTGAATTGGTGCGATATTTTAAATTAAATAGTGTCCGACCGATTAATAGGTCGATTATTCCACTGTTCCTGATGTAAATAGAGGGTGGGTATTGGCGCTGAGACCATGAAGCCAGTGCCCTAAGCGCTCAATAGTCTTTTTAAAAAGGATACCTGCACCACCAAAAGCTGATACAAACCGGTCGGATGGGGTGTCTAAGGATGCGTATTCATCACAAGAACCTAAAAAACATGTACACTATCGAGCACTGACTTAACACGATTGAATGGAGTATCTACAGACGCGTATCCATGGCAGCACGATGGATCAGCAGTCCTAGTCTATTATTTTTGGACTTTTTGAATGGTTTCTATTCTTAATTTTACACACCTCAATTGTGATGCCTGGGACCGAAACGCGTCGTAATGGCGCCTTAGCACCGCTTTCTTAGTTATTTGTTTATTCTCTTTTGTTGTTAACAAAAAGTTTATTAAAACAATTTTTGTATTAAAGAACTTGTGTAAAAGTAATTAGTGTGATTATTTTTAGGTAATCGGTATCGGTCGATTAATCGGACACTAGAATTAAGAAACTTACCTACTTTAGTTTTCTTGACTTATTTGCTGCAGTTTTATAAAAGGTTTTGTTGTTGTACAATTTTTATTTTATTATTACACCTCACTACTTTTGGCAAAAATCAAAGCTGCGCTGCACTTTTTTAGTAATCGAAAGTACTTAGAACTTTTATTATATGTCAATCAAAAATTTGATTTGAATTTTTAAAATGGTTTATTTGCGCCTCGTTTCTTATAATTTTTTTTTTTTCGAAACTACTTATTTTCACTTCAATTATACTTCTCCACACTTGACAGCCATTAAAAAATTAAATTGATAGTATACTTTCTTTAATTTCTATTATTTATTTAAGTGAATTTCGTTGGGTCTGTTACGCGCTCACCTTTAACTGCCTTTATGACGTGTCTACCCCGGAACGTAGCACTTTCAAAGGTATTTATGTAGTTACCGACAGTATTACCAGTGATGTCGCTCTTTAAATTTCTTTAAATATGTAAGTATCGAACACTTTTTCGATTGTTTTTTTTTTTTTTTTGTATTTACTTTGTCAACTAATCAAACTGACCCATATTTTCGTATACTGCATTAACCACTTGTTTTGTTGTTGTTATTTGTTTTGAGTACTTCTTTTTATTTGAGTTTTCTATAGATACTGTTAGATATCTCTAAATTTAGTTATCAGCTTGTTGTGTCTTCATGCGACAGATGACATTGTTTTTATCAGGAAAATTAAAAACCAAATCGATTTTTTTAATTGTAAGGTTTTGAAGATTACAAACAAAAGCGAAAGTATGTGTTACAGAAATTTTTAGGTAATTTTGTATACCTTGTTGTGTATGGAATAAGAGTTATTGTAACTTTTCTCACATAAAGGTTGGTTCTAGCGAACTTAGCAGATCGATATACTTATAGAATTCAGGGCCCTTACTCTGTAGTTCTATTCGAAAGGTTGTTCTACTCGAAAACAAAAAGCGATTCTAATACACATAGGCACTCTGTAGTTCGATAGAATTTACTTTAGAAAATAATCCATAATAGTAGGCATCACTGTTTCACAAATTTCAAGCGCAAAGCAAAATACAAAAACACTTTGTATAAGTCTCAAGTGCGGTATTAGGCAGTTTTACATGTCGCGATAGCGTAGGTGATAAGAATCTCGACTACCACGCGTGTGGTTGCTGGTTCGAACGTAACTTTTATTTTTTTATTTTATTTACATTAAATACAATTTTATTTTTTTAAATATTCTAATCCCAAAAATTTTTTTGGTTAAGTTTTTCCAAATTTTTACCTATAATTCTTTAATTATTTTCTGTCAACAATGATTGCTCTTTCTGCTATAAAAATTAATTCTTGATGGGAAAAAAATACTATCTGTTTTATTATAATCACAAGAAAATATATTTTGTGGATTTCCGTTTGCTAAATTGTTGTCGAATTGAATTTTCTAACTTTCGACCATTGTGGCATATGTTTTCGAAGAAGTGAGTATCAAATTTTCTACAATAGAAGGGGGGATAAATCAAATCCGAAGGGAACAGAATGGAATTCGAGTAACGAATGCGTTCTACTCGAAAATTTCTTAAAGAGTACGAATCACTCGAAAGCGAGCAAATTTTGTTTCGAATAGAACTACAGAGTGAGGGCCCAGAATTATCATCATAAGAAAATTAGTTAATTCGTAGTTGTGTTGTCGTTCGAAACGTATGTGCGAAACCGTCTTATTTTAAACGAATTAGGTTTTAGCTGAGCCTATAAAAGTGGACTTCAAGGATAGCGCCTGCATTCTCTTTAATAAATTTGTGGAGTTGAAATGTTCAAAGCTTCCTCAAGCTGACTTGGTGGCTGTTGTAATCCCGAATGGAAAAATTAGTTTTTTGAAGATAACGGAACATTAAAGAAACAGAACATAAACTAAGACAACCTGTGAAACAGATGGTGTCTGAAATAAGTAATTAACCTAAAATTACACTTATTGAATTGGCCAAATAATTCTTTATACTTTGCTTTGCTTTAGTTTCATGCACTCACACATCTAGGTATATAATGTTCAGCTTCATCTGAACTTAGATACCTAACCTTACTTTATTTTTCTATCACCTTTTTATGATACTTCGATTTTAACACTTTTCATTTGTTTATTTTAACGTCGAGCAAACATAATTAATTTACTGACCCAGCTTATCATCACATATTTTCCACATTTTTTTATATTTATTATATGGTTTTTTTTTTCAAATTTGATAAGGTGGCGTTATTTTATAACTGAATTTTTAAGTATTTCAAAATTTGTATCAATTTTTCTTTTAGTTTGACGATTTTGCCTTTAGTTTGAGTGTACTTTTATTTTATAACTTATTTTGAAATATTTCAAAAATTTGCATTTCGATATTTTTTTTTCGATATTTAGATTTCCTTAATTCCATATAAAATTAATTAACATTTTCACTGAACTCATGCTTGCTCACACAGTAGTAACTTAATTGCCCGTTTGCTTTTAATTTCCATTAAATTAGTTTTCAAATATTCTTGCTTATTTCAGTCAATTCCTTTTAAAAATGTACCGGAAATTCTTTTTACATGCTCCAAATACACATTTGTTTTGTCTAGCGTGTGTGTGACTTTTGTTTGCGTGCATTAGTAATCCTTTTTCCATATCTCTAATTGCCTCAGCGTCGGCTGTCATTAGCGGCAACTCTAAGATGCTTTTGTCACGCACTCATTTCACGCTGAAAACTCCCTGCCATAAACCAACTCACACACATCCACCCACTCCAGCAATATATTGTTGTGTCAACTTTTGCATAATTCACTTCTTCTTTACCGGCTCACGCGTACTTTGTTGCACGTTACTTTCCGTTTACGTTTCGAAATAGAGTCCCAACACCAATACGTCTATCACATTGTAGACTTCGCGGCAAACTGAATCAACAAATTGGAAATTGCGCCAAGTAAACCGTACGAACAACCCCAAATGGGCTGTAGAAAATTTAATAACAACACACAAGTTGCAGTTCGATGTTGGAGCTCCACTTAGTGCGTTGTGTTGTGTTGGAGTTCTGGTCGTTTTTTGTTTCTTTTGGGGAGTCCATCATGCAATTTATAGTCTGATGAACTTTTATTACTTTTGATTTTGAACTTATGATTTGTTGCTGCCGGTCAACTGTTTCTTACCCATCTGTGGAACCATTATCTAAAGCAACTATGTATATAATTAATAAAAAAATTGTTACAAAGTTATAAACTTAATAAATTATTTTGTTCACAAAGGAAATCGAATAAATGTTGAAAAGCGATTCAGGAACCGAATCGAATCCGTTCTACACCTTGATAACTAGCAAATGTACTGCCGAAAATTTAAATGGTCCGAACCTACCTCCTAACCTTAAGCTTCCTCATTTATAATCTGTCCTTTCTCTTACTTCCTCAGCCTCATATCCCGACCACTAAAACTTAGTTGTGTTTTATTTGTTGTTGTGGTCGCAGCATTTTACCCTGCAGTCTGCACGGCCATTTCATTAAATCCCTTGGTCATCCTTAGTCTCTCCTCCCATCTCGCTTGCCCTCTTCTTTTCGCTTTCTTTTATTTGTTTTCTCTTAGAGTTTCCCTTTCCATTCCCCTCTGCTTTTCGATTGTCCTTTCCGGGCTCCTTACCGACTCTCTTCCATTCCGTTTCAGTTTCCCTTTCGCTCTACTCCACCCCTACGTCTACAATTGTCTATATCTACCTTATGCCTATATTGATACCAGCTTTACCTAACGTCTCTTTTAAGACAATATCTTTTAAGGAAGTGCTGAAGTGAAAACCACCCTATACCTATATTATACAAACACGTTCTAGCACTACCTACACTACTACATAATTTTTTCGATATTTAAAGAACCTGGTAATTTTCTAAGTTTTTCCTTTCCATTTTAACCTTCTCCTGACGATAACAACCGAAAAAATTGGGGAAGGCGGTCCAACCGTTCCCGAGCGATGCCATGAGCAAGGGAAATAAAAAATTGACTTTTATGTAAATATACTCGAGGGCTCGGCATACGTTGCCCTGCCGGGAACTTCTTACCACTTTTCAGTATTACCCCATTGATATATCCTCTCCTACTTTACACGGATCTTATAACTCTACCAAATTTTATTACTTTACCGCGAACACTTCAGGCGATATAGAAGGCCGCCTTGTTGTGGTGGTAGTTTTGCTGGCCTACAGCACCGAAGGTCCCAGATTAAAGTGACGGGACAAGTAACAGCAAAATGTGTGGAAAAAGCTTTTTCAAAACGGGGTCGCCACTCGGCAGCCGGCAACCCTCCGAGTGTATTTCTGTCATAAAAAAAATTCGCAGCAGCAAATCATCCACCTTTACGTTTGAAGATGCTGTTCGGAGTCGCCATAAAACTTTGTTTGATTTGGACTAGTCCCAGATTTTTGGGAATAGGGATGTAACTAGTTGATATGATGTTTTTAATTCTACAGTTTCTGATATTTGTATGAATCATATCCCATTGCTTAGAACGAAATCCACGAAGCGCCCTTGGTTTTCCAAAGAACTCAAGCGTATAAGAAATTTGAAGAATAAGTTTTATAAAAAGCATAAACAGTCTAATAACGTCTTCTATCGTGAGCGCTACGTATTTTACAGAACTGAGTTTAATAAGCGGCCGCCGTGGTGTGAAGGTAGTGTTGCCGGCCTACCACACCGAAGGTCCATGGTTCGAGCCCTGGTACAGGTAACATCAAAAGTGATTTGAAAAAAAGGTTTTCAAAACGGGGTCGCCCCTCGGCAGTGGTTTGGCAAACTCTCCGAGTGTATTTCTGCCATGACAGGCTTCTCAGCAAAAATTCGTCTCCTTTGTAGATGCCGTTCGGAGTCGGCAAAAAACTGTAGGTCCCACCAATTTGTAGGGAAAATTCAAATCGGCACACCACAAATTGGAAGAGAAGCTTAGCGCAAAAATCTCTTAGGAGGTTTATGATGATATACCTGTTGTATATCGCGCCATAGAGAGAGTTTAATAAGCTAAATAGGTCTTTGTATCGACGCTACACGCGCAACGTTGACAATAATATAAAAACGAATCCAAAACACTTTTGGAGCTACATTAAATCGAAGAAGAATTGCTCAGATATACCGGCATCGGTGCAGCTAAGAGGAGGTTCAGCCCACTCTTTATCCGAGGTGGTTAATCTGTTCGCTGACTTCTTTGCTTCGAATTTTATTTCAGACAATTCAGGTGATTTTGTTTCTGGTGATTTTCGGCCTAGTTTAGATACTTCCATCAATTTTGGAAATTTAAGCTTGACTGACCAGAATATTGCTAATGGGATTAATCAGCTGAAGATGTCAACCTCAACCGATGCTGATGGTCTCTCAGCCATGCTATTGAAACGTTCCTCGTCAATTATTGCTCCTTTAAGGCATATTTTTAACCTGTCTTTGTCTGCCGGGGTTTTTCTTGATGCTTGGAGAATAACATTCATCACTCCTATCCTTAAAAGTGGTAACAAAAATGACGTTGAGAATTATCGACCAATATCCAAAATAACAACTGTGTCGAAACTGTTCGAGTGTATAGTCAAGGATAAATTATATTTTTCTGTAAAACACCTGCTTTCTCCCCATCAGCATGGGTTCGTACCGGGTAGATGTACTATGACTAATTTAGCCGTTTTTACGGAATATTGTCTGGATGTCTTCCAAAGAGGTTTTCAAATTGATGGGGTTTACACTGATTTTTCCAAGGCTTTTGACAGGATATCTCATCGAATACTGCTGGCTAAACTTAAAGGCTAAGGCTTTCATTCTAATTTTTTAAAGTGGATTTCTTCCTATCTACACAACCGACGTTGCCTCGTTCGTCTTGATAATATGATATCATCTACATTCGTTGCTTTCTCTGAGGTTCCCAGGGTAGCTCTTAGGCCCACTATTATTCGTATTGTTCATCAATGATATGTCCTCATGCTTTTCTAAATGCAACTTTCATCTTTATGCCGATGACTTAAAAATTTACTATGAAATCAAGTGCTTAGAAGACTCTTTCACTATACAGAGTGAGCTTGAAAACTTATAATCGCTTATTGATGAATATTGGTAAGTGCCATTATACTTCTTATGCTAGAGTTTCTGGTATTACTCCTAGGTCGTACAGTATATCAAACGTTACCCTAAAAAATTTAAGTGAATTCAAGGACTTGGATGTTTACTTTGACCCCAAACTTAGCTTCTGCACTCATATTAATTTCATTATTTCAAAGGCTTACGCGATGTTGGTTTTTATTCGTCGTAATTGTTCTTCATTTTCGGATCCTTATACTCTAAAACTTTTGTACTCATCTTTAGTACGCTCAAGGCTGCAGTATGCGGTCTTTGTATGGAGGCCCCTCAACTCGGTGTATATTAAAAGACTGGAGTCCGTACAGAAGGCCTTTGTATGGTTTGCATTGAGGTCGATGAACTTTGTAGACCCTATTCCATCTTATCGTTCTCGGTGTTTACTAATAAATCTCATGTATGTGGCGTCTAGAAGCACTCTGTTTTCGATGTGTTATTTTTGATATAATTACTGGCTCAATTGACTGCTCGTACCTCCTTCTGAGAATTCGATTTAACGTACCTCCACGTGTTCTTCGTAGTAACGAAATGTTTTTTGTTGGTGTTGTTAGAACTGTTTACGCGATGATTGCTCCTCTTAGGAGAACACTATCACAATTTAATGATTTCTCTTCATTCTTAGATATTGATTTTTGGTATTCCAAGCTTGCTTTTAAGACTTTTGTCATAATAGTTTCCTCAAATTTTTTTTGTAATTTAAGTAAACAGATTTTGTATGTATGTATATATTACTGTCTGTAAGCATATTGTTTGTGGACTTAATTAATAAATAACTAAATAAAACTTGTAGGTCCGGGCAATTTGTAGGAAAAATTAGAAGCAGCACACCACAAATTGGTAGAGAGCTAGCCTAAGTCTCCTTGTTATTATTATTACTATTATTATTATCATCATCATCATCATCATTATTATTATTATTATTATTATTATTATTATTATTATAATTATTATTATTATTACACCCCTTCTCCCTTATAACTCGGATTTCTGAAGGCGATAGAGATTAACTTGATACAACTCCTTACCAATGGTTCGTGTTTCACCATGAATACTTCCAGAGATATGAAGTACGAAAAATCCTGTCCCTCCTTCCTTCCTGATACCCAGTGTCCGGATTGTGAATCTAAACCTTTCTTAAGCCCACTTGAATACACACAAAGTCATCAGAAAATTTATAACTGCGCTTAGTTTTATTTCCAGAAAGAGTCTGAAGCCTGGTCTTACTTGATTATAACCAAGGACTCAAACCGAAACGGAAACCGTAACTGGTTTAAAACGGTTACTTTTTCTGAAAAAGAACAAAACCGAAAGCGTATCAAAAGATGGAAATGGTTCCAAACGGTTTTGGTATTTATACCTTTCGTGAACATGAAATGGTATATTAACTTTGGTCCGATGTTTGTAACGTTTAGAAATATAAGAGATAGTCCCACAATTAAGTATACCAAATTGATCAGGACGATGAACTGAGTTGATGCAGCCATGTCCGTCTGTCTGTCCGTCTGTCCGTCCGTTCGTCTGTTTGGCCGCAAACTAGTCCCTCAGTTTTAGAGATATCTCGATGAAATTTGGTAGGAGGCAGCCATTTTGTAAAGCATTATTCATTTGTCGGAACCAGCATGATCGGAGCAATACAACGCATAGCTCCCATACAATCGATTGTTTCGATAAATGGGTTTTGGGCTATAAATTTTCCAATTAAAAATTTTGCAGGTTTGGTACCTGTGATGTATGTAATGTGTGTAGTGGAAATCATCCAGATCGGACCAACATTACATATAGCTCCCATACAATCGATAGTTTCGATAAACGGTGTTTGGCCTATAACTGTTGCAATTAAAAAGCTATGAAGGTAAAATTTTCCAGTTTTAGTAAATATTTTATATGTAATGTGTGTAGTGAAAATCACCCAGATCGGACAAACATAATATATAGCTCACATACAATCGATTTTTCCGATAAATGGGATTTGGGCTATGTATCTTTAAGTGATCAGTTCTGCAGAGTTTTTACTAATTGTGAGTAAGGATCGGACACTTAAAACTGTGTTGCGTATTCATGAAAGGTATAAAGTGTTCGGCACTGTCCTTACTTGTTTTTTTTTTTTTTTTTTTTTACTTCATTTTGTGGACACATATTTTATTTTACGAGATGGACGTGGTCGAGTCAGTAAGTCAAACTATCTGAAGCGATTATTAATATTATTGCCTTATATTAAATTAACCCCCTTTTCTATTTCCGATTTCTCAAAAAGCCTAGGGTGAAATTCGATGGCATTCATTTAAGTCGGATAGATATCTATAGAATCGACTGAATACTGGTATCGAAAAAAAAACTCTAATACTTATATACTGATCAAATTTGTTAATATTTCGAATTTATTTTGGCTAAATTTTATCCATAATGGCATGAACAATATTTAGTATTTATTGAAAAAAATCCATGATGTCCGCAAGAAAAGCTTTCTAAAAAAAAAGACTCATTTTAAACCACTTGAATTTTGTGGGTAAGTAGTAAAGTTAATAAATTTTTTTATTCAAAACCAAAACATGTTACCAACCCGAAGCTGAAACGTTATTTGCTTCGTTTTCATACCTTGATTATAACTGATTTTGTTTGCTTTTGCACTTTTGGAAAAAATATTAAAAAACATATAACCAATTTTGTTGGTTTAGTGACAATACGATCGCGCCTTTTTATTATTTTTTATCTCCATCAATTCATTTTAGTTATTGGCTATGTAGTTTTAGGTTCTTAGAATTTTGTTTTCTCTTAGTTTGGTTTCACGCATGCTCTGGAGGTCTGCCACTGGTTTTTGTCGGAGTTTTGAATCATTCTGCCAGTATCCCAATCATTCAACCAACTAAGATCTCTTTATCGCGTTCCTTCCATCGTAAGAGATAGCACTTTCCCCACTTAAGCTCGCTGTAATGTTCCCATCAATCTCGTAATTGGTTTTTTTTTTTTTGATCTTCCTATAAACAAATGTATTTTTTCCTTCGAAAATTGCCTTACACATATACATATGTAGATATGTCAGTATGTGAATGCACTTATAGACGTACTATATAATTTCAATTTGTAGCGATTAAAACGCATGGCAGCTCAAATCCAGCAGCAATCAACCAAAACTGTGTAAAATTCTTAACAACCGACAACTTTGTTCATGCAACACTTGAATTGCAGCAGAGCTAATAATACGTTTTTTTGTTGTTGTTTTTGCTATCAAAGTGTGAATTAACAAAGAGTAAATTTACTATAAGAAATATGCACAGAAAAGGAGTTGCACGATGTGTGAGATACTTATAAAGAGTCCATGAAATGACGATATGATCAACACAGCAGATAGTGGTGCGACTAGCCTCTCGTGAGAGTGGTCCCGTTTCACACTTCATTGCAATTTGCTGGGTATTAATTACTACTTAAGTAATGGCTTAAGGACAAAAGTGTGTCACTTTTATTTCTTTGCCCACTAACCAACCGGCATGGCAGAAGTTTTCACCATATCTAAACATTTTCCTGTGTAGTGCACCCTAGCGACTAGTTCTCGCTCCCAAAAAACCCGTCGTAATTATTGTATGGCATATATGAGCTTTAAATTCACTCGTTTGTATGATTGCTCAAGTAGATATGTTTATTTAAATGCAGATTTCGTTTTATGTTAATTCGTGCCAGATGCGTTAGTGTAAACATGTTTTTATGCGTACATTAGGGTGGAAGGTAAACAAATCGATTTTTTTTTCTTGAGTTAGATAATGAAAAAAAAACAAGTAAGGAAGTCTAAATTCGGGTGGAACCGAACATTATATACCCAGTAGTGACCTGTTATGGCATACCAATTTACGCAAGTCTATTTTAATTCTTTTCAGTTCGTATTATAATGCCAGCTGATTGTTTACAATAAAAACACATCTGTTATGAGTTTTGAGGAGCAAATTAATTTATTTGTATATAAATAGCTTCCCTACCAACCGTTGCTTACCACATTTTTTCAAAATACCAATACATGCACATTTTATGTTCGAAAAATATGCTTTCAAATAGACAGACAGACGGATGGAGACGCGGACAATGCTAAATCGACTCAGCTCATCGTCCTATCTTATTGATAGGCTCAATTTTCCAAATAAATTTTTCAGAACTATGTTAAAAAACTGGGCGTGGCCCTCAACCAATTTCACCCATTTTTACAACAACCTTTATATATTCAACATTTTCGCCAAATTTTGATTCGACAAATCAATTTTTGCCGGAGTTATGGCATAAAAAGTTTTGTGGAATAATCCACTATAAAAGGGCCGGGCTACGCCCATTTTCGAAAATTTATATTTTTCAAATTTCTTCGTTCGCGGACACTTTGAAAGTGAAATAGAAATGATATAAAGCTATTGTACGCAAAGTTATGATCCTTTTCAAAATCTTTCATATAAAAGTGGGCGTGGACCTTAACCGATTTCGCCCATTTTTTACTGGAACATTCCTTAATCGATTTCGCCCGTTTTATACTGGAAATCTGTGTGCCGAATTTCGTTTCGATATCTTGAACGGTTTTTTGATTTATGATTCGTAATATTTCTAAATATGACTTAATCAAAAGCGGGCGGTGCCAAGCCCATTTTCAAAAATTTCTTGAAAACTTTTTTTTCTGCCTCAACATTAATGTAGCCACCAAATTTTAACTTTATAGGTGTATTATGTTTTTTGTATTTTCGAAAATATACGTTTTTTGTATTTTCGAAAATATTCTATATATAAAAAGCGAGCGTGGCTTTCATCCTATTCAGCCCATTTGATTCCAAGGTTATGCAATTGCGATGGCATTCAATTACTATCAAAGCAAGCTTTGTAAGAAAAATATAATGCTTTTCGCTCCACCTTAAAGTGCATATGTACGAAAAATGTTGTATTAGTTAAAGCAACCGCGCTCACAAGCAAACGTAAAACCTGGAAGGAAATACTCAAGAAAAAAAAATTAAACTAAAATCCTATGTTTCCTCATAAGGTAAGAAATTGAATAAACACGATTTTTAAGGATTGATATTTTGAAAGAGCAGAACAAGTATAAAAAAACAACAAAGTGACGGTGTAATTCATGAGTTTGTGTCTTTTATTGTGAGCCGCGTTTTTTGGTTTTTGAAGCGTTTCAATTAGCACTGTTTATTTTTTTAGTATCGCCGTATTGTGGGGCGCCACGAAAGGGCATTGACATACGAAGAGCAAAGGATTTGTGCTGCGAAAATATTATCTGTTTCTTCAGAGGCAGGATGAGTCCTGGACCGTATTGGAAAAGTAAACCCTCGAACTGCTTTTGGATACACATTCCCCGATAACCTCACTTGATCATCCCTTTAACTTGTCGACGGGTACACCCATGAGCGTTCCTATCTCGATAGGGAGCGTGAAATGGGCAATTAACAGTTTTAAACCCTGCAAATCTACGAGCCCTGCTGGGAAATCCCAACGCAGTTCATGAACAAACTCCAACTGTCTTCGAGGTGGCTTAGGAGCAGTTTTGAGCCTTGCCTAACGTATTCTGAAAACATGAAAATGTGTATCGGCTGTGTTTATTCCTAAAGCTGGCATACTTAAAGCCTTTGAAAGTCTTTTGAGCAGCTTTCTGTCACTTACAATCGACGCACACTTACTGTCGTTGGAGCAGCACGCCTACCGCAAAAGCTAATGTACCGAAACGCCATTTCACGCTATCATTTCTACCATTGAATTATATCTAAACTTTAAAGAAAATTGTCTTGTGGCATTCCTGGACATTGCGGGTACCTTTTATTATATCAGTTCAGAAGCCATTAGGGATGCACTGTCAACTTTAGGAGTAGACAACTCGTTGGTGGAGCTCATTGAGCAACTCCTAAGGCGAAGAAAGGTCCCAGTTGGCGAAACTGAAGTATCAAGAAGAGTTAGCAGAGGCGCATTTCAGATTGGCGTCCTCTCACCGGTGCTATGGAAGCTTGCCATAAACTTACTTCTGATGGTTAGTAACTAAGTTTCCTCAGACTCCGGAAAGTATCCAGATGGCCCTCTGACTATGGTATTAGTGTCAACTGTAGGAAATTTACTTACTCCACCTCGTTTAAACGGCTGTGCATATTGAGTTGGCTGACACAAGTTTCTGAGATTAATGCTGGATAAACGATTAAACATTTAGGCTAAGGTGCAGGGGTCCAACATGATATGCATCAGTGGAGCCTTCAAAGCTACCCAGAGTGAAGAATGAACGTCATTCTGGATTTCTTGCCTTGGATTTGGCAGGCTACCAGGCCGCGGCAGTCACGGCCTTGCGGTTACAGAAGTAGTATCGATGGGGCACGCAGGCCTTACTTCCTGTTTTGATCTTCGGATAGGTGTGCTCCAACCAACCTAGCCGCGAATAACTATAGTATATTGGTGCATAGTAGGGAAGACTGAGCCTTAAGGGAAGAGGAGTACTCATCCTGGGGGGCATAAATATATAAACTGACGATTTTAAGTTAGATGGTAGAACGGTGGTGGAGTCTTCTCCCAAGACTTATCCATAGATTTATGTTGTTGTTGTTGTTGTTAACAGTGCTTCGCCCTGCCCCAGATTGGACAGGGTTACACTGAAATAACAGCCCTTGGCCGGGTGAAAAACCCGGGTCATTCCGGTGCGATAGAACCGGCTGTTGTGGGAATGATTTATCGTTGCGGCTAATAGGTTACTGCAGTATCTTCCAGGCGGAGATCTCTTCCATCATGGAAGCGGTGAATCATATTAGTGACAAACAAAGTTTTCCGGAACACATTGGTATGCCTTATGCTACTTGAAAACTCCTTTCGGGGCAAGGCTAACATGCCCGATATGGGACAGGACTTATTATCGTAATATGTACCACCTCAAGAGGGAGGACATAGTTGCTGTAGTTGCAGTCCCAGCAGGCTTCTAGAACACTTCCTTTGTGGTTGCCTAGCCCTTAGCAGAATTTGATACCGGTGTTTTAATGCACCATTCTTAGATGGCTTTGGTTAGCTGGCAAAAACTGACGTAACGGATCTAATGTGCTTCTCCGGTTAAACTATTGAGTAAAAATTGTTTAAAATTGTTATGCTTGCCGAACAAAGCTTATATCTAACTCAATTCGTTTATGCCGTTAAAATGTACCGTTAAGAGATCTGTGTGCTAAGTAAAACTACAGTTACTCAATCAATAACAATAGTGGAGACTTTTTACATGTAAACAAATATCAGCTGTTCAAACTATGCAACAAATTTACTCTGTTCGCTCGTAACCTTTTGCAACAAGTTTTCACCGTTCACATCTTCAAGCATCTTCTGTTCAAACATGTTGTATTATGACTTTCTTACTGGATTGCCTTTCCAGCGTTGCATTTTTAGTTCTCTTTTCCAGAGATAATACTCATGAGGATGTGCGTAGTTTTTTTTAAATGAATGTGGAAATAATAATTTCCAATTGATGTTTTTGTGATGTATGGCAGAGAGTTTAATTGCTGAACAAGGTTTATAACCTCACTTGGATGGCTGTAGAGTTACTACTTTTTTAAATATATTTAGAAATCGACTATGCTATTTCACTGAAATGTGATATTCCCTAACAGGACTGTATATTGGAACGTTCAAGAAAACCTCAAGTTTTCTATGCACTACAGAGCTTAACCACTCCTAAAACTACTTATTATTCTTTAAATTCTTGGAAGATATGTGAAAAAAGAATTTAGATGAATTTGCAATGGCAGCAGGTGGCAGCTAGCTTGTAACTCTACCTGTAACTATCGCTTTTCCAAATGGGCGAAGTCGTTTTCGAGATAATAGTGGATTTGCGAAAAAATAAATATAATGGGAATAGATGGCAACCTTAGGTGGCCACTTTGCCGAGAAGTGTTTTTCCAAGATGTAAATCTCACTAAAGTTTTAAGAATTTCAAATAGGTAGTAACGCTGTACGTCCTAAAAAACCTCTTAAAATATAGCATTTGCTAAAAGTTCATTCATATGGGTGTAATCGTTTTAGTATAGTTAAAGGGTTGGAAACAAGTGCTTTTTGAAATCCAAAATAAATAAAAGAATGCCCTCACTTTAACTGTTATTTAATGAATTAGTTTAGCTCTCCTCAGTTGCTCATTGCTTACTGACTGATGAAACCAAACAGAGTCATCACCTGATCAAAGCAAACAGGGTTGCCACCCTTACACACGAAAATGCAAAAACATTAATGTAATGAGTTTAGGTGGCACCCTTATGTGGTAACGCTACCTAATTCTGTCATTTTCAAAATACGACGTAAAATACCTTTCGTTTGATACCTACAAGTATTACCGTATCTGACTTAATTACAAAAAATGCAGATGGTAGCAATGCCATAAACGCATGCTGAGTGGCAACACTTAGGTAGAAATTCTTAGGATGTTGTGCACTGTCTACATACCAAAAAATCTAGTCCAATCATCTTCAATCCAGTGTTGTCTAAACTGATTATTTTCTCGGTTGCTTTATAGTTTAATAGACCATGCAAAATAAAAGCACGATTACTTTAATGCAAGATGAGCTTTTGGGACATTGTATCAAAATTTACAAAAAATTTTAACGAGGAAATCAGAAATGGCACTCATAGAACTGTCTTCTTCTTTAGACATCTTGAATTGACGACGGAAAATTTGCGTTCTTAAGCAGTGATGAATTGCTCCTGGCGTTCTAAAATCCACAATACTGTGGTCTAGTGATCCAATAAATACGACAAACAACTGCAATAGCTCCCTTTAGTTATCTAGGGGGGTGGCTCTCAGTTAATTTGCTTTCGAATTCAGCAGTAACCTTTGCAATTACTTCTGGCTGCTTTTGTATTAGATTCTCTATCATTCGCCACGAAGTGAGGAATTTCTTAAAAATGCTTGGGTGAGGTCCAACCGTCCAGAGCTGCTTGCTGTTGCCATAACCCCTGCAAAAAACGGAAATACTCCGTTTCATACTCCATAGAATACTCCTAAAGGAGTATCAGAGTACTCCAACACATATCCTCATTCATATAAAAAAGGTGGTCCAATTTACATGGCAATGTCCGGTGATTGGATCACCTAATCCATCTCGCAGTACTCATTTTCTTTGCTTTTGAATACTCTATAGACCACCTACGTGAGAGTACTCTCAAAATACTCCCATGGGATTACTCTATGGAGTATTCAACAGCAAAGCGAGAGTGGGAGTAGGTGGTCCTCAAAAGAACACATACTCCCTTCTCGCTTTCGTCTAGAATACTCTATAGAGTAATCTTTTGGCAGCATTTTCAAAGTACTCCAACGTAGGTGCTCTATAGACTATTCAGAAGCAAAGTAAATGGTACTCCGAATAGGATTAGGTGATCCAATCACCGGACATCGCTATGTAAATTGGACCACCTTTTTTATATGAATGAGGATAAGTGTTGGAGTACTCTGATGGTCCAACGGTTTTTACAGGGAACGTCCCAATGGACAACCACGGACTCTTTTCCAGGAATGTTTACTTTATCCAAATTTTTTTTAGGGTTTTGTTCTTTGTTTCAGCCCCTGTAATAAAGAGGTCAATATAATAAAAAATATAAAAAAACTTGTTGTTTTTTAAAAAATATCTATTATTTATATATTTTTTTAAGAATAATAATAATAGAAAAGAGCTCAACAATATCAAAAGTTTTTTAAAAATTATCTATTATTTATATATTTTTTTAAGAATAATAATAATAGAAAAGAGCTCAACAATATCAAAAGTTTCTTCTGGATTTCGTCGGTTTATTTCTGCAAGTTCATTTGCGCCTGGATGTCTTCAGCTCCAGCTAACTTGCCATCTACTCCAGTTGTGTAACCTGGGAAATAACAGACACCAGACACACTTTGAAAATTGAAAAAAAAACGTTAGATGTTATCTATACATAATGATGATGTAAGTAGATAGTTGTTCGATCTAACCAGCTCGAAGGTACTTTAGAAACTAAACTGAATAAATAAAAGGTCATTTGTACGCTGAAGTAAAATGTTAAACCGTAAAATTCGTAGAATATTTCCAAACTATCCTCTAATGGTACCAGCAGCGGTATTCCAGACATCACCATGGCCTAAATGCTAAAATATACCAAAATGCCAAAGCAAACGAACTCTCAGAATATTAGGCGATTTCGCTTATTTGTGATTCTGGAACGCAAGTCGCTTAGCTAAAATGTTGTTACGTTATATTTACGCTTGGGGGCGCTGGGATAGCACCAGATACATCACTGCCAGCTGTTGATTTAGTTGTGGTTCTTTACGATCCAGAAATTGCCAGATGTAGTCAGAAAAAGCGAGGTGTTACTAGAAGTCAACCCCATAGTTTTTTTGGCGTTACTTATCCGTCGAAGTAAGTTAATTTATTATTTCTAAACTAAGAAAATTTGAAGATTTAGGTGTTGAAAAATAGAAATACAGACAATTTAAGAGATTTTTTTTTAGCTTATCGAAGTCACGAGTGTCCTCATAAGATATAATAATCGGATTTCAATTAATTCGCAAAGCATTTAATAGTAGAGCTTTCGAAATAGGTGTTAATCGTTGGGAGATTCCATTGATACCTTTTATGCCCTCATATGAACATAGCACGACATTACAAGCCGGCCAACTTCCAGCAAACCTAACGGTTTAATTAATGTATGCGCTTGCACTGTGGTGTGGCAAGTTCGAGAGTCTTGAGCATGTCGTTTGCAGTTTCTTCCTAATTGTCACAAAAGCGGCAAAAATGGCTTAATTTGTTCATATGAGCCTCGATCTTATGAGATCCTAAGATTATTCTCAAATATACCGATTATTGCATCATTTAACGTTCTAACCACCCATCATTGCTTTAGTCTCAGTTTGACCGTTGTGCTCTTTAGCTGCAACTTATCCGGCTGGGGCATACGATTTTTCGTTGCCCTCTAAACGCACTTGCTAGAATTTTGTCTCCCATTCGTTTATCTTTGGATGCAACTGTCTCCCAGTTATATTTTAAATCTTTTCTGAAAGCTGATGGTCTCAGCTATGTCCACCCTTGGCCAAGTTGGCAGATTGGAAAACAGTCTTTGACTTTTCTGCGCCAAGGAACGTTAATACCTCTCTGCTGACGAAGTATGTTAATCACAGAGTAGCGTGAATATATGTTCTCTAGAAGTTTTCAACATTTTGGACTAACACTTGTTGGGTAAATATGAAAAATATCTATTTTTCTCATAAAATACAAGTAAGGTCAGGCGACCTGGGTGGCCAACGGAATGTGGAGTTTCTGGATATCAGCTTATTGGGAAATTTTCATTGCAATTCTGTCATAACAGGTTGGGCTATATAAGGAGCTGCACCATCTTGCTGAAACCACACAGAGTTGAAAGAAATTCTCATTCGGCGTAATTCTGGATAGAAAAACTCTCTCAACATGCTCAAGGAACGGTCTCCAGTAACCGTAACGGTGTGACCGTTTTCTTCGAAGAAGTAGGGCCCGACAATGCAGCGTGATGAAACTGCACACCACACTGTGACACGAAGTGGATGCAATTCCGTCTCATGGAGTATCTGTGGGTTGGAAGCACTCCATATTCGACAATTTTGTTTGTTTATGTTGCCGTTTAAATCGAAATGGGCCTCGTCAGACATGAAAAGACAGTTCAACATGTTTCCATCCTCTTCCACCATTTGAAGCATCTTCTGGCAAAATTCCAAGCGAATCGGCAAGTCTGCAGCGTTCAGTTTGTTGGCCATTTGAATTTTATATGGGAATAAGTCCAAATCTTTGTGCATAATTGACTGTAATGACTGTCTGCTTACACCCATTTGAGCAGATAAGCTTCTTGTCGAAACACGTGGATTGTTTTGTATGGCAGCAGCTACAGCAGCGATTGTTTCCTCCGTTCGAACTGAAGGGTTTCGATGGTAAGGTCTTCTGTTGACTGTCCCATCCTCGGCAAAATTGTTTACAAGTCTTATTATGGTCCATCTGCTCGGAGGATTGCCGCCAAACGTGCGCCTATACTCTCTTTGAACCGAAGCTACGAACTCCAGTGCGTGATAGCGGCGGACAATCCAAATTCTTGTTTCAGTGTCCCAGTTATCCATTTTTGTTAAATGTAAAAGTCAATCTGCAAAATAAAAAAAAAATTAACCAGATTCATTAAATAGAAAAAAAGTTATTTAATTTTTTTTTGGTAGCGGCTTTCATTAGCCACCCTGTATATATATTTTATGTCGTTTGAGTGTTTATAAGACCTAAAAGAATAGAATTATGTAGCGTTTTCATTTATTTTGCATTTTAGCAAAAGGTTTTTTTCGTTGCCAAAATTAGCTACCTTTAGGAGAAAAATAGAGATGGCTAAAATTCCAGAATCACAAATTTAGCTAAATTAGTTACTGAAAACAGCTGTCTACTTTATCTGGTTCATTTATGTTCATCGCTAAAATGTGCCAAAAAAATTAACCAAAAAATGGAGCTTTTAGGAGACTATCATTCACTGGAATCGCAAAAGTCGCCGAAAGTTGACAAAATCAGTTTAGAGATTTTAAACGATCGAGATTAAGATTAAGCGACTTGCAGAATTCCGCTGCAGCTCACATTTTTGGGGCTTAAGTCTGTTGTTACTCTGTTTGACTTAAAATAACAACAATTATGTATAGAATATAAATTTTGAAGAACAACATTAGCTTTCTTTTAAAATATTAAGCGTGTTTTTATTATTTACCGTTCTGGAGTTAAAGCTCCATATGAGCTTTGTGACCAAACATTTCTTTAATCGAGCTTAACTTCCTTCTATCCCAGTATCTGGAAAGGGGAATAGTTTGTGGGCTCCAGTGAAACAAAATTCTCAGATTGATCTTTTGCGGTCACCCTAGTGAGCACACAAACCTAAATGAATTGGCAATATCTAAAACAAGTCTTAATTGCCATATTTCTTTACAAATCATTGTTTAAACAAAAAAAAATAATAATAACATAAAAATTTACTAGAAATTAAACAAAAGTCCACTTACAAAATATTGATTCATATTAGTCCACATAAGCTCATAAATCTCCGCTTAAATACACTCAGCTTAGCTGCTTTTTACAAATGACTTTTCAACCAGTTCGTTGATCAATGGCGTGTCTGCATTGTTTTTAACACAACTTAAATTACCATAAAATGTCATGCAAACAAACTAAGTTTGAGATAAAAAATTTAAATAAGTCGAATAAATATTCACTAAAAGAGTTGTTCAACAGCTGTTGTTGACTTATTTACTTACTGCTGCTGGATGCTGAGCTTATGTTATCCAATGGATTTGTAAATGATGAATGATATGAAGCATTAAAGCGATTATCGGCTACTCACTCAGACGATTTAAATTTCAAATTAAACAAACAAAAATTGCATCGAAAAGCTTTTTTATTTTTTGGGAAGTTTTGGTCACAAAAACAAGTGCACCTAAAGAGAATCAGTGTGACCAGGTTAGCCTTTTCGAGGCTACATTTAGCCTTTTTTTGCTTTAGCCTCATAATTTTGGTTTTAGCTTCGTGGCTTTTTTTTTAGCCTTTTTTGACTCCAAACCTTTTCTGGTCCCAACACCATAATTTTCGTATAAAATTAAAGTTAAATGAAGGTAGTATTGATGACGAAATACACAAAATTATTCGTAAAATTTGTCAACTATTTTTAATGGAGTTGATAACCCAATTGCGACATTGCCTACCTGATAATATGAGCTCTTTACGAAAGATACATTTTTTTCAGTGGATAGTGAGGTGGTAATAAATGAGGATATTATTTTTATGGTAGGTGGTAACCAATAGATTTTCATACCGTTTAAAGACTAGGAACCATTCAATATTTTCTGATATGTAAAAAGTTTGTGGCACATCAGCGTTAATTTATATATTTTTAAAAAATTTGCAAAAAACGAATTTCCCGATTTTGGCCAACTTTTAAAAATTTTATAAAATAATTGTGGCATGACATAATTTTTTCTTATATCGGATAATATTATATGAACCTTGTTCTATAAATAATCTGAGAATCAAATCATGGATGTGCACCCATAATACGGGGGACGTGTTCAAAGTATACCAATTTTGGGGTCGCAAAACATTTTTTCTCAGGAAGGAGACATGATGTGAAATTTTTGACCACGGATTCGTGTTCAGCATAACAAAATCCTTAAAAAACAATTATCTATTTTTTTTTTCATTACAAATACAGGGTCCTGTAACTAGTGTCCCAAATACGAATTATTAATAAATACGAAAGCTATTTTTGAAAAGTTTTTTTTGGTCACATGTATCATTTTGGAACTCCAAAAGGGTTAAAGTGAGATATTTCTCGAAAACGAGCGGCCGCGATTTTACTGAAAACGTGGTTCGACATTTGGGATGGTCCCAGACAACACCTAATTCACACTCTTTGTGCCCATTTTTGTTGAACTTTTTTTGCCAGCAGAGTGGTGTGTGGCAGAATTTTTAGTGCCATTAACATTTTAAAAACTAAGTTAAGGAACAGATTAAAAATTGAAACGCTTAATATTAGATGTTCGTTAAAACGCTTATCCAAATGTTGCACTGAAATTGCCAATGATCACATCTCTATGATAAATACACAAATTTTGTACGCAGACTCAAGCTCTTCTGATTTATCAAACGAAGAAAATATTACATAATTAATTAGTTTGTAGTGATTTTTCTATAGTATGCATTTCTTCGAAAAAATTCCTAGTCAAGGAAAATGTGCCTAATATGTATTGAAACAAGAATAGTTCCTTTAAGTTATGTCTACAGCTTTATATACAAATAGTTTAAACTAAAATAAAAGATTTGAAATGGATTCCGGAAAAAAAATTTTGACTTTTTTTAGCTTCGTTTTTTCTTAAATTTTTTTTTGCCGATTTAGCCTCTTTTATCCTATCACCTGGTCACACTGAAGAGAATAAATAAATTTGACAACAACATCGCTCAATTTGTATTCGAGACTCTTACTACCTGGGCTATCGCGATATCTATACATCCACTGTCAGTTGCTGTACTTGAGATGTATGCAATTGTGTGTTCACCACATATTTTTGTGATTGTCTCTTACAGAATACCGAAATCATCATCATCGCAAAAATTGTCTCTAAAGAAAAATCTCAAATTCAGTGACTTGAGATGAGCCAGACTTACAGAATACAGCTATAAGTTCGTAAAAAAATTTCTTAAAATCACTGAGCCAATTGCTCACAATGCACGAGCATAAAACAAAATAATTTAAACAACAACATCAGGTACAAGGCAGTGAACCAAGTGAACTTTCTTTTAAATTTGCTTCGCTACAAATAAATTACCTCACTTGTGAAGTCAAACTTCTATGCCCGCATTGAATGTTGTTCTATGCCATAGCTGCGCATTGCCTATGGTCCGTGATTCATTTTGTTTTGTAATAAAAATAACATATAAATGATAGCTGATTCTTCTCATATCGAAATTATATAATTTTTAGAATTAAATCGAAATCACAAGAATTTTCAACTCTTTTTTCCAGAAACATTAATGCAATAATAACTACTTTTTAACTTTACAATAATAACTAATTTTTAGACATACTAAACTTTATACTAATGAAATGGTGTATTGTTGTTTGAAATTCCAATGCGGTTTTGGTTTCAGTTCCCTATCCCAGCTGGAACTTGCTTTCAACAGCATCGTCGCTCTTCACTTTTTTTCTTCGTTTTTTGTTTTGTTTCACATTTTCCACTTGTTTTTGGAGGTGTATATTCGATGCCTACAGCAGCATGACATCAACCGCAACCTCTTATGGGTCTGTTTATGGCAAATCGTCAGATAGCTGAAAATGACCATTTCCGATTTGAATGTAATTTTGTGTGGAGTTTCCTTTAATCATAAAACAAAGTTCTGCAAAAGAAAACCTTTTTTTTTTAGTTTTCTCAAAAAGTGATGCAAATTCAAAATTAAATTTTTTTCTTTTTTTGGTAAAGTATATTTTCTCAATATTTCAAAAACTACTCTAGTTAAAATAGTTACTTAAAGTTAGGACAGAAAACAAATATTTTGAAAAAATTGTTATAAATTTCTAATCAAAGAACACTTCCAATTTATTCAAAATCGAAAAAAATTCTAGTTCGCTACTAATATTTTGAAAAAATTAGTTTGGTGTTATGCCGCTGATATATTTTTAGTCGAACTCAATTAGTTAAACACAAATTTACTCAATTTTTTAATTTTTTTTACATTTTTGTTTTTACATGCCAGTAGCACAAAAAAAATATTTCAGTGATTAAATTATTTTTAAATAATTTAATTTAATTTAACTCGAATAGAAATTGAAAAAAAAATTTAATAAATTTGCTGGCCAAAATTCGAAAATTCTGAAAAATTCAAGTTATGTATCTGAAAATATAATACAAAAAATATTTGAGTAGAAAATTTAGTAACGACTTCAACTTTCTCTATTTTGAAAAAATTTAAATTTTTTTAGATTATAAATTTAAAAATTTTTCTTTCAAAATATTTTTTTTTTATTGCCAAAGCTTATTTTTTAACTAAACCCAACAAACGAACGGAAATAACGCTGCAACTTAAACCAATTATTAGCAGATTGGTGAAGTGGTTAAGATGCAGCCATGATTTTCGCATTTTGGTCGTCATTCTTATACAAAATCTTTTATGAAGAGAATTGGAAATATTTGTGAAATGATTCATAGCAATTTTTTCTCAAGTTTATAAAAAGTTTACTTTAAGCTTTCAAATAAATTAAAACTGAAAAATTAAATTGTTTTTAAAAATATTTCTTTTGTTAAATTTTTTTATTTTCTTTTATTTTTTTCTTTTAAAGAACTTCCTTTTATGACTAAAAGAAACTCCCCATCAAGTTTCATTTAAATCGGAAATTGGCGATTCCAACTATTTGACGATTTGACATGGAAAGACTCTTATGTGAATTCAAAACAGCTTCGTATTTGCACTGCCTATAAACCAACTAATTCGCTAACTCACAACTAGTATCAATACATATCCCAACTAGTCCATCAACTATCTTTTTTTCGTACAAACAACTGGAGTTTTTCAGATGCGAATTATCAGATTTTGATGAAAAATATCTGAGTTGCAAGGGATAGGCCTAAAATAAAAATTTCAATTGAGGTTTTTAACGAACCCTTGGGCACCATTATTGTCCTTTGTTATACTAGCAGTTGCTTACATAGTACCAGATGAAACTCGAACTGAAAAAGTATGCAGGAATCTGGTTCAATGCAGTCCTAGGTACTTTCTTTTTGTCCTTAGACCTGTTCAATACATGGGCTAGTTGAAGTTAATAATTACTTTGAGAGCTCCACCTAGCCAGTATGTTAAGCAATACTATAGCGCTACTCATTGGCTGAGCTGGACAGCTTGCAAGAGTTGGCGCTAGTCCAATTCTTGGTTAGCTTGCCCTAGGCACAACTATTCAATGATAAGCGGCATTTGTTTGTTGAGTTCGCTGTTGCACCTCTATATCATTGAAGAGGATGTTTCGATTATATCAAGAGGCATCTCTGAGTTGTATATTTTGGTAGGATGCCTCCAGTGCTGCCGCCACCAACCGTTGCATTTAAGCTTTTGGCATGCAATGTATGGTTCGTTGGTTGGAGTGGCGAGTTCAGTATGACTCCAAATAGCGCTAATGCGCCGTTTTGATACCACATCTCGGGGATTAACTAATGAAGATCTATAAAAGAAAGCTGGCAAGATCTCAAAGACCGCGGTGGGACTCCCGTCCCGCTATATCTATGCCGTTGAGTTCAACAATTTTAAAAGCTCCCCGTGCTTAATATCTCCAAGTTCGGAGAGACTCCTCATAAGGGGTGCGCTGGACAATCGCACAGTCCACACGGTGCTCCACCGTCTCCTCCGCCGCCGGAAGGTTGCTTCTGCGGCACGAGGTATCACATTGCCTAGTGAGCACCGCAATTAAAAAGGTCCCTTCTGCTCACCCTCAAACGGGTAGAAGGTCGTATTTCGTTGTAGGCGGGCCACAGACACCTTGCCTCGGTGTATAGGTGGCAAAGAGAGGTTCTGAGAATTTGGCAGGGGCAAGAGACAAATACCTCATGGGAAAAACCAGCAAGATCTTGTACATTCTTTCATTTTGGTAGTTCAGGGAGTTTCGAAATCAAAAAGGAAGACCACGGAATTCTTAGAAGCGGAGCGTGACTGTGTTAGAGGTCTTTTATAGGTCAAGCGGCACAAAAAAGATCACGATCTCTAATTTAAAGATGAGCTGTATGAGCTTTACGCAGATCTAACCTTAGTGCAGTAAATTAAAACCCATCATCATGTCATGTTATACACGAAGCTCCAGCACAACAGGTTTTCCTATCGACAACCGAATTTGGTAGCATGGGAAGGCGGGGGCTTCCACTAAGTAGGAAAAAACAGGTCTAGGATGACTTGAACTCCCTTTGATGTTTCCCATTGGCATCATTTATCGATGAAAAGGGATGACTGACGTGCTTTGTTACGCAACGGCCACAATCGCCTAGGCGGTTAAGCGCTAATACATGAAATGATGCCACAGAAAAGCCCGCTGACAGACTTGGTTTGGTTCAGACATCTGATCATTTGCTTGTATGGATGTTGTTGTTTTTGTTTTGATTTCATATTAGCTCTCTCGTTTAATCTCAATCCTATACATGAGCAAATCGCACAACCGAAGTTTGGATCGCAATTAGATTCGAGGAAATTTTCTGTAGGGGTTACGGAAGATATATTCTCCTAAGCTTTGCATTTGTAATCAGTCAAAATCTTGCAGTTGCAATCTTGTATTCTTTGTGCTTAGTTACTAGTTCCACTGCGGGACTCATACAAGCTTCTCGTGATTGAGCGCAATCTCTGGCGGCTTTGTTTTATTTACATTTCTGTTTCCATTTCCAACAAATTTGTATTGTTTCGCTGTTTTATTTTCTTTTCGTTCAGCGATAATTTATTTCTTGTGTTTTTTTATTTTCAATGCCCCGAAACCAAAGTGCGAACTTATCGCTCACCTAAAGCACCTTGCCACTTTTGGTAGTTTCCCATTTCGGGCTATTTTCCACAGCTCTTCTTCGAACATGGCATTCTTCTTTGAATTGCTAATGCATTGCTTTTAATTCTTTTCATGTTTATACCTGTGAATTTGTTTATTTGTGTTTGTGTTTGTTTGAAAGGAAGTTTCATCTTTCGTTCTATGGGATGAAAGAAATCTCATGGCGCGTATTTTTTGTTTGTTTTGTATTCGTTTCCCTGCTGACCTATAAACATTTTTAGCTGCAAGCGGTAGTCAAGTTGAACTTTGAAGGTGCAATGCTTCTTCTTCGTTTATTTAGTGTGTATGGAAATCTTCCATTGGAATATTTACAAGTCTTCCTTGAATTGAACATTTTTAGCTCATTAAAGTCGTTTGAGATTTCTTGATGAATTTTTATAGGCTTCTTCCATAGACTCATATGCTTTAAGACATTTCAAAAGTAGTGATTCGCAAGCATGTTTCCGCATAATCTTTAAAGTCAAACACATCTGCACTAGACTTTAGCTGGTTGGAAATAGCTGTCTGCACCTTTATATAAACCACATGGCGCCCCATATGGAGCCCTACATGTCGCGCGATCGCTCAAAAGATCTTTCTAAAACTACTATCCTGTTGGACTGCCTTAAGTCTAATTCACAGATCGATAATAAAAGTAGAACCAACAAAGAAACGGGATTACTTTCAGTGTTAACGCAAATATTGTTATTGCCCTAGCTGACAAAGATCAACGTCAAAGGGAATGCTAAAAACTGTATCGAACTACAGTCTATTTCGGCTGACAGTCCAAAAAACTCTAAAAAACCATAAAATATCGTTCAAAAAGTGGATCATTGCGAAGATTGAGAAATTTTTTCCATTAACATCCACTCAAAATCTCAGAATTTGTTTAAAGAATAACCTAGGTTAGGTTTGGTTAAGAGAGCGCTCCAATAGGAGATAATTATGTTGATGCTCTGTATGCATGGTGGGTGAGAGCAGATTCGTTCAACAAATTTTTGCTTACTTACCAGTGCTCACCGTTTTTCGGCTTCGCAACATGCTTACTGCAAAGGCAGATCAACTGAAACGGCGCTTCACTCCGTTGTAAAACTAATAGAGGGGTCTTTCCAGCACGAAGAATTCGTGCGGGGGGCCTTTCTGGATATCGAAGGAGCGTTCAATAATGTTTTGCCTTCTGCCATCGTACGGGGCTTAGCAAGCCTAGGAGTTGAACCAAGCTTGATAGAATTTATCAGCAGATTACTCTGTGGCAGGATTTTCAGGGCGGAGTGGCGAGGTGCTGGGGCTCAGAGAGGGGTGAGAAGGGGCACGCCGCAAGGAGGTCTTCTTTCTCCACTTCTCTGGGTCATTGTAGTCAACGGCTTGCTCCAGGACCTCGAGCGTAGGGGCTGTCAAGTGATAGCCTATGCGGACGACCTAGCAAGCCTCGTCAGGGGAAAATTTCTTAGTACCGTAAGGGATGTTCTGCAAGGGTATCTGGGTATTGTAACAGAGTGGTCCGAATCTTGTGGACTGGCTGTTAACCCAGGTAAAACGGAACTAGTCCTCTTCACGAGAAGGTATAAGATTGATGATTTTGTACTACCCTCTATTGGGGGTGTACCGCTGGTGCTTTCTGAAAAGGTTAAGTACCTAGCTGTTATTCTAGAAGCTGTCCTGGAAGCTGAATGTAGAGGATAGAGCTAGGAAAGCTTCGGTCGCTCTGTATTGCTGCAGAGGGGCCATCGGCAAAAGATGGGGTCTCTCTCCTAGGGTGGTTTATTGGTTATATGAGATGGTAGTGAAACCTATCCTATTTTATGGGGTATTGGTCTGGTGGGGCGCACTAGACACGGCTTCCACCACGAAAAAGATGGTCACGGTGCAGCGATGGTTGGGATCAGTGGGGCCATGCGCACCACTCCTACCCTGGCATTGAACGTTATGCTCAATCTGCACCCAGTTGACCTTGTAGGAAAAATAGGCGCAGCTCGGGCTGCAATTAGGCTCCGAGACGCTGGTTATAGGCTTGTGCAGTGTGGCCATTCCAATATACTATCGGGCTTTGATTTTATTCCCAATAGAACAGATTACTGTGCGCCGACCTCTTCTCCGGCGAAGGGTTTTTCGACTTACATTCCCGCAAGGGACGAGTGGACAGGCGGAGAACCTATCTGGGGGGAGGCCTTGGCGAATCTGTTTACGGACGGTTCAAAGCTGGATGGATGTGTTGGGGGGGGTTTATACTGTCAGGAACTCGGGATTAGCACGAAATTTAGGCTACCTGATCATTGTAGCGTTTTCCAAGCGGAGGTTGCCGCCATTAAGGATGCGGTAGATGGGATGCTGTCGAGCGCATTCACTGTCAAGGAGTTCAACATCTACTCCGACAGTCAAGCGGCAATTAGGGCGCTGAGTGCAGGCAACGTTCGATCGAGGACAGTGAGCGACTGTCTGGAATCACTTGCGGTTGCGTCCAACTACTTCAAAATAAAAATCATTTGGGTGCCTGGCCACTGTGATATTCCCGGCAATTGCCATGCGGATCTCTTGGCCAGAGCTGGCACGCGTGACACAGATGTGGCTGACTCCAGTACACTGGGTATTCCCCTTACCACCTGTAGTTTGCTTCTGGGCAGGTGGGCTTCGGAACAGTTAAGTAAACGCTGGGCTGACACCACCTCATGTCAGGTGTCGAAGTCCTTCTGGCCAGTAGTTGACTCCGGGCGGTCAGTGGAATTACTTAGGTTCCCCAAGTTACATCTTTCCATGATGATAGGGGTGTTGACGGGGCACTGTCCGATGGGGGTCCATGCGGTGCGGTTAAATATTCTTGAAGACCCGAGCTGCGTAAGCTGCATGGAGGACGACGAGGTGGAATCATCAAGTCATTTCATGCTCAGTTGTCCAGCGTTTGCTAGGACTAGGCGCAGGTATCTCGGTTCGGATGTTCTTAGGTCTCCGGAAGACGTGTCAAAAACCGATGTGTCCCAAGTCCGGAGTTTTATTGTCGCTACGCAGCACTTTGCCAAGTAATCCTAAGTTAGTGTCACCGTTTAGAATGTGGTATCACAACGGACCTTCAAAGTGTCCAAGTGAGCGGCCCACCTAGTGGGCTGCTACCACCTAACCTAACCTAGCCAGTGCTCCAACCACTTAGAAGGAGTGGAAGGTTCAGTACCCTCAACGCTGCCTGATTGTCGAAAAAGCATGCCCCCAGAAATCTGAGTTCTTTTGCTATGCAAATATAACCATATCGACTTCGCAAGCAATCCGTTTAGTCCATAGTAAAGTCGTTGCCTTAAATTATGTTCTTCGATTAGCCTTAGGAGATTTCCCAATGGTGGCCCTGACTTGTCCACTTCGGCGCACAAAGTGTTCAGAGCTCAAACAAACCCTTTGATGAGTAATTTGGTCTATCAAAAATTTCTGAGATAAACCCTTTCAAATCGGTAGACAAAATAAGCTTTTCCTCCACTCAACCCAGTAACAAACAGTAATACCTTATCCGAAAGTAATAAATATGTTCTCTTCCAAGAGCAGTTTACAATTATTTTCTAAACTGTTTTTGTATCTTTTTGAAGCCTTTTTGGTATTATTTTTCGAATTTTTTAATTCTAAAAGGGCTTCGAAAATAATCAGGGTTCGGAAAATAACTTAAGCTGAGTCAAAAATAAGCTACAAAATAGTTCCGCAATAAAGCCAAACCGATACCCAAAAGAACCGGAAGTAATCTCGAAAAAGTTGCTAAAATAACTCAGAACTTTTCAATATTTTCAAATTACACCAAAGATCCCAAGTTTATCTATAGCTGCAAGTAATATCAAAACAGTTCAAAAATGCTGGTGAGCGGTCTTCAAACACCAGTCGTCGGGAAGCTTTTCGAGTGTGTGCTTGATAAGAAAAGCTTTTTAGAACAATATACAAGGTGGCGCAAAAGTAATCCTCCTATCAGAAAATGCTATAAATTTTGCGATTGGCCCCTAAAGTCAGTTCTGTTTTGACATTTGTGTAGTAAACACATGCGAAATTCACGTTAATAAACAATGTTACGCTACACTGCTCCAGAACGCGGAATATTGCTGACTATTTATTTGACCAATAATCGGTCGGGACCAAACGGTTACTGTGAATGGTGAGCGCTACAGAGCAATGATCAACGAGTTCTTTTTGCCGCAACTTGATGAATTGGGATTGGAAAACATGGGTTCCAACAAGACGGTGCAACAGCACACACTGCACGTGCCACAACCGATATGCTGAACATCGGAAGCTCACTTTTGCGCCACCTTGTAGTGTGTATAAGAAAGTGTGAAAGGCCAGCTGCAATTTTTCACTTGGAAGCACTTATACTAGCCGACATCCGATGGCGTTATATAGCTCCGTGTCTCGCTCAATTTTCACGGGAACACTCCGAATAGTTAAGAGACTTCAGAAGTAGATATCTGCGCGCTTGTTTCTCATTTCAGGCAGATCCTGGATATCCACAATATTAAAAAAAAATACCCCAAAAATGTTAGTACTAAAAATCATGTGATGGTGATATGATAACTTAAATAATAAATATATATTCCAGTTAATAATATACAAGTATAAGAAATCAAAAATATATCTTCTGTTCTTGGGAAGGAAATAGCTTCATTAAATATTAATGCGTTTAGCGCGAGATCTAAAACAAAAAACTACAACGTGACCAGTCCGCGCATAAACATGTAAATCATAGAGCAGCAGCGACATTTGATACTTAGAAATTTAGCTTATCAAAAGGCAGTGTGTCCATACTAAGGGCCGTTTACTCAATGTCTGCTTATAATAAACTTTATCACATGATAACCTAATCATGGCTTACCTCAGAATGACATTTTCGTTTACACAAAAGTCTGATTAAGTTATCATGATAGAAAGCTGGTCATTGTGAACGGTTTGGAACAAAATTCACAAAAGCTGCATTGTGAACACAAAAAAAGTGAGAAGTGCTCTTGTTAGCAATTTCAAATGAACCATTTTGGTGTACAAATTTCGATTGTGATATTTCGATTGTGATATTTTTTACATGGATATTGTTACATTTCTTAATTCTACTACTAGCAGAGTTTTTAAGCAAACCAATTGATCACAAAATCAGATGTTTACTTTCAGCTGTCACTTTTTGTTTTGTTCAAAGGTCCATTCTTTGATAACTTTTATTAGAAGATAATCAGCGAATTGTTGCTAATCAGACATTGAGTAAATGGTTTTTCGGCCAACCGCTGATAAAGTCTGGATTAAGCAGTTAATCAGACATTGAGTAAACGGCCCTAAATATAAGAAGCAAGCAAAATTATCTGGGTCACAAATTGTACCAGAAATCTGCATGAATCTATGTGTCTCAAATCGTTGTTTACATGTATAATGTTTTATGTGGTTCAGGATCACGACAACAGGATGACGGCTATTTTCTGTTGTATCTGTCATCAAAAATTATTCAAAACACGTGAGCGAACGAAAAATTGCCGTAGTTTTTGACACAACATTACGAAGAGAAAAGAAATGAAAAGGTATGTATATGTGTGATAAAAGGTAGTATTTATAATATGATATTGCGCATTTGGTTGTAATAATTAGTGAAATACCTAACAAAACGGTGAAATGTGAAGTTTGATTGCATTTGAGAACTATTGATGGAATACAAGTCGGAATCCAATATTTTTGAAGTGAAAAAATAAGAATATTTTCATATCAAAAAATGTTCCGTTTTTTTGGAGAAGTTAAAACTCAATGTTGGAAATCGGAAACCGGATTTGATCTGAAATGATATTAAAATTTCCAACTAAAATGTTTATTGGGAACCTACAAAAAACATTTTTTCTATTTCACAAAGGACGCGGTATTCAAAATGACCCCCAGTTTCCAGCAGCCCTATATTTTTAGCCTATTGTACCACAAAATCGGTGAGTAAACTAAGACCTAATTCTGCATTGCAGGCATGCTTCCTTTATTTTTAGAGATTTGCATACAAAATATATCAAACTCATAAAAATTCAAACCTCCATGCCAAATGTGAAAAGGACATTAATCATTGCTGTGCTGGACGGTGTGTTCAACAAGCAAGTGCATTCTTCACAAAGTATGCGAGTTATGCACTATCGACTACTCCCAGGCTCTCCAAATTCCACTTAATAAAGGAGTGAAATTACGGCCATTTCACTTTTGTATGGAACAACACAGAGCTGTCTGATGGGGTTAGTCATAAAGCACCATCAGCGGATATAAATGTAGCACTAATGAGCATAAAATGAAGCTACAAATAGTAGGCGAACGCGAGGGGTCGGAGCAAAATTACTTTTGTTTCACTTTTATTGTATGTTATATAATATATGCAGAGCAGAGTGAGGAAAAATTTATTATTTCAAAGCGGTTCATGACCCCGAAAAACCAAAAAACATTCCCAACAGTTTCCCGAAAATTTTCCAAAACACTTTCGAAATCGTTCCGAAATGATTTAGAAAAGGTCTCAAAAATAATCATTAAATGTGTGTAAAACAAACTAGGCCGCTTTTTTTTTTTTTTGTAAGCACTTAGCGACTTATGAATAAAATAACAAAAATAAACTTTTTTCAAAATTTGAAATTTACTTATAAAATTAAATGTGAACATGTCGCTTATGAGATAACAAAAACATTGCGAATACTTAACATTTTTTTACGCTTGCTTATTTTTTATTGCTTTCAATTCATAAGTTTTTCCAAGCAAGCAGAAAATGGCCATTATTTATTTTTGGCACCGATAGATATAATTTTGAAATATTGTTATAAATCAGTGGAAAGCCATTCGCCAATAGTTTTTGTAAAACCTAATTTTTTTCCGCTCGTTTTAGGTATGGTTTTTGAAACCTTTTCTTCATCTTTTCTAGATGATTTATGGAATAATTCAGATTTTTCTAAGGTAAGTTTGAGTTATTTTAGAAACAAATCAGCATCAATCTGACACCTTTTTTGGGAATTATTTCGAGTATGTTAAAGATATTTCAAGCAACATTTACAAATTATTTTTATGATTGGTTCGAAACCGAGTCGGAGTCATTTCATTGAAACAGAGCTAGTTTTGGACTTATTATAGATTCCCAGTTAGATCTAAAAATAATTTCTGAAAATTGGCGAAACGGGCAAAAAACTGTTCTTTGAAAAAAGCGTTTCTAAAAATATATCGATAAATTATAAAAATAATTAAATCAAATTAGATAATTATCCAATTGATGGAAATATGTAATAATTTTTAAACGGTTTCGGTAATATCCCGAATTGATCACGTTGCAAAAAAATCCCGAAACTATCCTAAAAAATACTCGAACTCTTTGACAAAAGTTCGAAAATGAATCTGGAAGTATCCCACAATGATTACGAAAGTGTAGTCGAAGTCGTTCAGTGTTTTTCCGTTAAGATTACAAAGCATTTGTAAACCTTATTTAGTTACTTAATATTTCCTTTAAGAATTCCAAGATATTCTTGAATTCATTTCACAAATACGCCGAACATATAATAATTAAGAACTAATCTCCTAAAAGTCAGCAAAATAATTCTGAAATCGTGAGGTCTTAGAAGTGAATCCGGAAAAAAATTCCTGAAACATATCTGAAAGTATTAAATTTTTAAATGGTCTCCAAAATATCCCAAAAGAGCCCGAACCTAATCAAAAAAATCTCCAAACTGTTTGACAAAAGTTTACAATTAATCCAGTAAGCATCCCAAACTGACTTCGAAAGTGTAATTGAAGTCATCCCGAGATAGTTCCGTTAAAAATGCAAAACCGCATTTTTGAAAAGATTGCCGAGATATTCTTGAATTCATTTCGAATATGCATCAAGCTGAAGACGAAAATATACAAAAAATAATACCGCTATGGTTCCGAAGAACTAAGAACTAGTAATACTTTAGAAGTTGTCGAAAATTATGCCGAAATGAATTTCGTATCATTTCGAAATTAAATCTACAGCTGTGTTCAATATAAAAGTAGTGAAATTAGAATGGATATCGTTCGACGAAATAAGAAAAAGCTGAAATTTTAATAATTTTCATTTAAAATATAGCAAATTTCATAACAGAAACCATATAAAAAGATGTTTTAAAGTTTACACAAAGTTCAGGAAAGTTAATGAAACTTTAAAAAATTACCATCGAAATCTTAAATATTTTTGGCCAAATTTCTAGAAAATTTTTAAGTCTGCAATTTTGTAGACCAATCAAATCTAGTATTACATTGTGCAAGTTAGAACTCGCTCAAAAATTTCCCTGAATCATCAGAATTTCCCTGAATTTTCAGAATTTTTTTCGATATCCAACTTAATTCCACTACTATTATATTGCACATCATATTTGAATTTAAACGGGGTCCCGAATTAGTCACACACGGAACGCGATTCTGAACTGACTTCAGATGATCATACGAAAATCTCAAAGTGTTTTCTTGTAAAGGAAATGTTTGGTTTTGTTTCTCTGCCTACTCTGATAACAAGACCGTATGGCCCCACTTACCAACTCCCCTCACACATCTACCTTGCAGAATTGCAGTACTCAACGGCTGAAATTTAAATAAAACAATTGAATGCGCATACGAGTTTATTGTTGTTGTACACTAGTAGCGATCACTCAGACGTAAGCTGGCGGGCAGGCACCAAATCTGCTTACTGTCGAGCGATGCCAGCTGGTCAAGTGTTTTGTGCGACTGTTTTATTTCAGTTTTCAGTTGAGTTGTTGCAACACAATAAAACAGTAAACAAACATGCAACATTCATATAAAAATGCAATAAAAATTGCCCCCTTTTTAAACAACAACACGTCTCTGATAGTGTGTACGAGTGTTTGTGTGTGCGTGTCCATTTTGCCACAAAACAGCACACTTTTACTTGCAACATTTGTAGCAGCCTCCAGGCACTTTCTACTCTATTGCAGTGGCATTATTAAATCTCTTACCACGGTTACACATGTCTGGTCTGTTGCTACTTTACTTTCCCCCCACAAGTTCTCTCTTCAGCTTAGCTTCCCCCATACGAAATATGGTTCATTGTCATATTAAGTGTTGCACTTTTTCGTTCGCAGCTTAAACGGATATGCCACTGCCATTCGTGTTAGTGAGTCGGAAGTAATGGCAGAAGGATAATGTCCAAAGTGGCTCTGATATGAAACAGATGAACATTTTTAATGCCGCTTGACTGCGTGTGTGGCATGGGGTTTCTGTGTGTTTTATTGCATTTTATTCATCATATGGCGATTATATTGAGCGCGAGCATACACAAAAATCGTGTCCACCAGACGGTAAGTGAGCGCTGGTTATTAAATCCTTTTAACAAGCTGGGCATGTTCATAGGTAGTTTTATAAATCGTGAGCATTATGAAAATTACTTAATTCGGCTAACAAATGTGTAATCCTATGAGGAAATAATAAAATACATTAGATTTTCTGTTTAGAGGGAAAAATATGTGACAGAATCTCATTATCGAGAAAAATTAAATAAACTATTGGTTTGGTTGATAAATATAGAATTGGGAATTTATAAAAAAATAAATATTTTATTAATTTAAAAAAATTTGTACCCCACATTTTCAGGTGATCCGCACTATTTTTTTTACTACCCTCCCGTTGACTTAAAACTTGGAGCAGAGTTCAGAAAAAATCCACTAGGAGGCGCACCGATCGAGCTTTTTACAAAATTCGTTTCAAATTGCGATACTTGTCTTCGAATTTTAACTAACTTCACGGCGATGTAGGGACTTGAAACTTGATGCATAGTTCAGGACACGATGACAATACAATTTCTAAAAAACGAAATTCCGCTAGATGGCCCTGATTGAGGTAACTGAAAATTCCTGAAAAACGGGAGGAATCTTGCGATCGATTTTTGAGTAACTTCCCGGTGAGCTAGAAAAAATTTGCTTAGATGGCGAACGAATCGAACATTTTAGTAAATTCCTTTCAAATTCGGAATCTTGTGCTCGATAAAACCAAACGCCTCAACCATAAGACTTTATTTTATTTAGTTGTTAGCTATTCCTTTCATTCGCCTCCCTCTACTGTTCGTCTCCTTTAATATGTTTTCCTTTTATTTGGTTTTCTTTTTTTAACAGTCTCTATTTTTAACTTATGCTATTGTATTATTGCTATTGCTTCATTTTCTTACTTACCCTTTCCTTCACTTTCATTTCCGTACTTTTCTATGATGCTCCTTCCTTGACATTTTAATTTCTTTCCTTTATTTTTATTTCTTTTCTTCTCTTCTCTTCTCTTCTCTTCTCTTCTCTTCTCTTCTCTTTTCTTCTCTTCTCTTTTCTTCTCTTCTCTTCTCTCTCTTCTCTCTCTTCTCTTCTCTTCTCTTCTCTTCTCTTCTCTTCTCTTCTCTTCTCTTATCTTCTCTTCTCTTCTCTTCTCTTCTCTTCTCTTCTCTTCTCTTCTCTTCTCTTCTCTTCTCTTCTCTTCTCTTCTCTTCTCTTCTCTTCTCTTCTCCTCTCTTCTCTTCTCTACTATTCTCTTCCCTTCTCTTCTCTTCTCTACTATTCTCTTCCCTTCTCTTCTCTTCTCTTATCTTCTCTTCTCTTCTCTTCTCTTCTCTTCTCTTCTCTTCTCTTCTCTTCCCTTCTCTTCTCTTCTCTTCTCTTCTTTTCTCTTTTCTTTTCTTTTTTTTTCTTTTCTTTTCTATTCTTTTATTTTCTTTTCTTTTCTTTTCTTTTCTTTTCTTTTCTTTTCTTTTCTTTCTTTTCTTTTCTTTTCTTTTCTTTTCTTTTCTTTTCTTTTCTTTTCTTTTCTTTTCTTTTCTTTTCTTTTCTTTTCTTTTCTTTTCTTTTCTTTTCTTTACTTTTCTTTTCTTTTCTTTTCTTTTCTTTTCTTTTATTTTCTTTTCTCTTCTTTTCTTTTCTTTTCTTTTCTTTTCTTTTCTTTCCTTTTCTAACAAATGTGTAATCCTATGAGGAAATAGTAAAATCCATTGGATTTTCAGTTCACAGGAGAAAAAAAGTGCCAGAAGCTAATTTTCGAGAAAGATTAAATAAACAGTAGGTTTGTTTGATAGATATAGAATTGGGAATTTATAAAAGAATAAAATTTTTATTAATTTAAAAAAAATTTGTTGACCTAGGTGGCCCACGAATCGTGCTATTTAGAAAATTCCTTTGAAATTCGGAATATAGTGCTCGAGAACACCAAACTCCTCTAGGTGGTGCACTGATTGATAATCGGTGTTACGCCCATATATTTTTGTGTGTTTCTTGTCCTTCATTCAAGTCCAAAGTTCATTGTTGATCTTTATGAAACTTTCACGATAGGTTCAGGAGTTTGCTGAGTGCGACACAAGCTATATACATAATAGCACAAGCAGTAAAAAAGAGATGTTATAGGGATAAATAAAGAGGACGCGCCAAATAGCGAGAATTTGTCAAGTGTAGAAAGTCAAATTTTAGGCAGGATAATTTATAAAAGTAGAAGTAATGTAAGTACATTTCGATTTTTATCGTTTTAATTTGTATTAAAACATGTGTTTTTTCAACTGGATACAGCTCGTTTGACAATTAGCCATCGAATGACATCTCGCTCGCTGCGTATGGACGAGCATTCGCTGTCGTATGGCAAAATTTCGTTTTTTAGATAGTTCGCTCGTTCACGTTTGGCGCGATTCAGGCCCTGGATTTTTTGTATTTCTACATTCTTTTTCCTATTTTTAAATAATTTTTATTGTACTTGTAAACACGTGTTTCGGTTTCATGATAATCCGTTATTAGCTTGATCAAAAATAATAATTGAATAATAATTTTTATTAACTTTAGAGACTGGCAAAAAATTACTATGAAATTTTGAAAAGTTTTCAAAAACAAATTTAGCTGTAAATAACTTTGTAAGAATTTGAATAACCCAAAAAAAGTTTTCAATAGCATTTTTCGGCACGGCGGCCGCCGTGGTGTGAAGGTAGTGTTGCCGGCCTACCACACCGAAGGTCCATGGTTCGAGCCCTGGTACAGGTAACATCAAAAGTGATTTGAAAAAAGTTTTTCAAAACGGGGTCGCCCCTCGGCAGTGGTTTGGCAAACTCTCCGAGTGTATTTCTGCCATGACAGGCTTCTCAGCAAAAATTCGTCTCCTTTGTAGATGCCGTTCGGAGTCGGCAAAAAACTGTAGGTCCCACCAATTTGTAGGGAAAATTCAAATCGGCACACCACAAATTGGAAGAGAAGCTTGGCGCAAAAATCTCTTAGGAGGTTTATGATGATTTACCTGTTGTATATCGCGCCATAGAGATAGATACATATATAGGCATTGAATATAGAAAATAATTTAGCCATGTCCGACTGAAGGAAACTTGAGAAAAATGGGCCAAATCGGAAGATAACGACTTCACATTTCTCGCTATCGAAAATTTCGGAAAAAGGTATTAAATATTAAAATTCGCTGATAGAACAGCGAGAACAGTAAATTTTGTTTTCTATGTTGACGTGATCATTTTATTGTGAGTGAAAAAAAAATTTCAAAATTTCCACTGTTTATAATTTCAGAATAGTTTACGCTGTAACAACGAAACTTTGATACGAAAATAAGCTGAATCGCTTAACGACCACGGCCACTTTTTCATAAAAGTTTACTGAAAAATAAGTAAAATAACAGATGAAATTCTAAAATTTTGAGCCAGATTTTCAAAAGTGTGTGTGGCATCGCCCACAAGATATTTTAAAATTCTCAGTAACTTGCGAACCGTTTTCTATAAATTAAAAAAAGCTTGGTACGAGGAATATTATTCTTGTCACAACACGCAAAATCGCTAGCATACCACGCCCACTCTTTTATACAGATTGACTGAAAATTAGGTGGAAATACAGAGCATAGGAAATCTTTGGTACTAACAATTTTATTCTATTGGGATATTATTTCAAAACTAACAAATATATTGATTTGCGAAATTGAGCTTTGCTAGACGAATTTATACGTAATATTATACTTCGTGTATCACGATGTAGCAAATATTCATGAAGAAATAGTTTAAAACCTTTAGAGGTCATAACTCCAAAATACAAGATCCTCTGAAATAACAAAAACTATACGAATTAGTCTGACGAGAAATCGTGGCTGTTTTCGAAATAGTACTATAACTATAGCCTGTATATGTTTGTTGCTTTCAATTTTTCCTCTAATCAAAAATAATAATAATTAACTAAGAATTATTATCAACTGGTCTTGAGCTCGTTATACTTACAAAAATATGCAAACTATTTACCGCTTAACCACTCCCACTTTTACACACCTGGGTATTTAATGCTCGGTTCTAGCCGAACTTAGACTTTCCTACTTGGTTATATTCAGTTGAGCATAGCTTACAGTAAAAGCGATAGCTTGAACATTTTTAAGATTTATATATATAAAATGCTAACTATGTATGTATCTATAGACCGACTTGTGTCCTAAACGTATAAACCGATCGTAACCAAATTTGAAATACGCACTGGATATATTCCATGGATGGTCATGAGCTAAAAAATAGTTTGATATACATAGGGGGCATGTCACCTCCCATACTAATGGAATTTTTCATAGTCTGCATCTCTGGAAGTATTTGGGCTAGACAACTGAAATTTGGTAAGAGGTTATATGAGATTAATCACTACCATCTCCAAAAAAACTGGAAATAAGGAAAAAGGGGGCGTGGCACCTCCCATACAACTGGAATTTTTCATAGTCCATATCTCTGGAAGTATTTGGGCTAGACAACTGAAATTTGGTAAGGGGTTATTTGAGGTTAATCCCTAACACCTGCATGAAAACTGGTGATAACTATTGATAATGTGGGGTGATACCCACGGGTATAAGCTAGTATGTTATAAAAATACTTGTATGCGAGTGCCTTGGTACTCATCCCCCACCGCGATTTAAAACCGACGATGTTGGATTATACCCACGCCAACCTTTTATATGTATATCGCATATTTTGCATAATACAAAATAATGACCAAATTTGTCGATTAAAAAAAAGGCGCAAGAAAATTTCAAAATCAAAAATCGCTTAGAATATCCTATTTGAAAGATTTGTAAAAGGAGCAAGAGAATAGTCTAGGTTAATCTACTTTAACCGTTTTAAAATAAGTTTTAAGTTAGTTTGGTACCAACCTAACTTTTCTGCCAAAGCTCACAGCTGAGTATATATTGTTTAGTTGCACTCCAAATTTGACTCACTTACTAGTTTGTATTTGTATTTCACAACATTTCCGATAATTTTTCTACTATCGCCTCGCAATATTCCCATTTAACAACACTTATGCTGCGCAGCAATTCACATTATGAGTGCCTCTTTAATTGCTGTTCTCAAGTTTTCTTTTTACCCGGATTGTTATGTTTTGATTTCCACTACATCGTAGACTTTTTAATTGTTGCTCAAAAGGATTTCGTGTTGCAATTAGAGTTGCCTGCATTCTTTCAGAAAGTACATAGTTTCTGAAGTTCACTACATAGCAAATATCATGACTACAGGTGAGTAATTATTTATATATGTATGAATGTGTATGATTGTAACACTTGGTATCGTATGAGCAAAGCAATAACCAAGAAGTAAGCTGTAAGCTTGAAGCGAGTTGATACATACTAGAGATGCCCATTCCGTGAGTTTTAATAATCCCGAGATTATCAAAATTATTTGTTTTAATAATCCCGAGATTATCAAAATTATTTTTAACATTCCCGGCATCACGGGATAAGGCTATTCGTTACTCTCCAACTGTTTGGGTGGGAAAAATGAGCAATTGTTTAAGAAACTACCTCATAGCAAAGCAGAACCAAAGTTTGAATTTTGGAAGCAGTATTTTTGAATTTTTGAGAGGGTTCTTATGCAATTTTTAAAATGGATCATTTGGATAAACACAATTGTGAAAAGATATGTGTGTTTTAGGACTATGAGTAAATGACAGTGCAGCGCAATCCATATACACCTGTTTTGCACTGAAATAAAGTGCTCAATTCAAATACAAAAAAAAAAAATACATATAGGTACAAATCATATGGGAGTGCGTGAGTTTCATATGAAACTGCAAAGCAAAAGCCCTTCTGTATAAAGTTCAGCAAAAGCAACTTCAATGTGATATAGAAATTTACACTAACAAATTAACAATGAATACAAAAATTCAGCTTCTCTCTAGCTTTAGCTTCAGATAACGAAAAAGGGATAACATGCGAGCACGAAGAAGGCAGTGATGTATGACGCGTATCCAGGTCTTACAAAAAATACAAAGTTTTAAACTATATTAGTTTGGTTCCAAAAAAAATTCAAGGAAACATAGATTGGTTCCAAAGTGTAAAATATACTCGTACATCCAAGTGAACCAAAGTTGAGTCTCAAAAGCCCCAACAGATGTTCAATAAAAGCATTGAAACGGTTGCAAACTACCTATAAGCCTGTTCGTTAAAATACAGCCATAGTGAGAGTCTTAAACCCAAAATTGGTGTAATCGAGAAGAACCTGCGACGCACTTTTGGAGGGGAATTTAATGGCTTTCACTTCAATATTTTGAAGTATACATACATTTGTTTACCCTAACTATGCACATGTCGGTTGTATATATGTAAATTGTGATATATCTGGAGCTAACTCAGTTACAAATCTTAATTTAGCAGAAAGAATCCACACGATTTGAAAAGCAAATTTATTAATAATTCTTAGTTTTTGACATTACCCTGCAGTCAACTGCTAAACTGTTTAGAAAACATTCTCGTTCATTAACTAGAATTTCGTGGTCTTATTCATACCACCTTGAGCGATTGCAACGTTTCCGCTATCAGAAGCAGCAAAAACCCTCCAGAACTGTCGATAGACAACTGCATACGCGAGCGAAAAAGAAAACAATTCAGTATTCGGGCAGCAATCGTTCAGTTAACAACGCCATCCTACATTTTAATTTTCTCTTCAACTAATATTCTGAGTATTTAAATATTCATTTAATTAAATTAAATATAAAACTTTCTTGCAAATAATATATCTTATAGTAAAATCATAATCCTTTTGAGAATTTCGTGCTTCAAATAGTACATTTGGGTTGCAGATCATGTACGTACGTGCATGTCAACAAAATCACCTTTATTTTTTGCGACTGCAATAGAGGCGCAGCAGCGAAGCAACAACGAGTAAGCAGTGCTTAAATGAAATCACGAAAAAAAGTGAAAACGAAACGATCACTTGTTAAAGCAATTGAGTAAGTAAATAACATTTCTTTTTGGAATAATCAAAGTAACCTTTTTCTGATGAAACAGTTTTTAACAACTTCAAAAAAAAAATTTTTTTAATTGTTTTTATTTTTCAGGGTGGACTTATTGTGTTTGCGAAATGCAGCTTTCATAAATAAAATAACAAGGAATAACGGAATCGTTTAGAAGCTGCGAAAATGGCGAGCAGGGACACGTACAATAACAAGGTGGTTAAAAATAGCACATTTAAAGAAATTTAGTTAATAAGAACTTGCACATTATGTACTAGAATTCTTTACTCAAGTTATCTGCGTGATTATTTGCAAAGATCTTCATAAAAAGCTTGAATTTCCTTAATTTTGTGTAAAGAAATTTTTACAAGAATGAATTAGATTCTATCTTAGGCTAAAATTTAGAATTTCCATAAAATGTTTGAAAAAAAGTTAAAGATGTCTGCCTATGAAATCAAGTTTAAAATTTGTTGAAAAAACGACTATTTATAAAAGAAGAAAATAACTTTTTATAAATGTTTTCCAAGGGCACAATTGCTATGAATAGCGACTATCCTTTTATTAAAATTTTATTTGATTGACACATTTTATATCTGATGACTGAATTTTCAATAAAGTGGTTTGTAATGTAATTTTGTAATTTTCGTGCATTTTTCAACCAAAAATGGGCTAACCTACTATGAAGTGGTACAGTAACTGGTTTGATACTGATGCATAGGCTAACTAGTATGAAGGCTGGTATGATACCGGTTTATGTACAGACTAGTATGTAAACTAGTATAATCCTGATGTATATACTTCTGCAGAAGTTGAAGAGTTACGGAGTTGGCGGCGTTGTCATCGATTTCTTAGCCAGCTTCCCATCTGACAGAAAATTGTGTGTTAGGATGGGGAACACAACCTCTAGAGTATTTGTTAACGCTTGGTCTGGTATACCTCAGGGAACCCACTGTGGTCCAATTTTATTTCTTTTATTCATAAACGATTTACCAAATTGCTTTAACTTCGCTAAGTGCCTAATGTTTGCGGATGACGTCAAACTTTTTTGCGCTGTACGTGACTCTTGTGATAGTCATAATCTGCAACTTAACCTGAATTCACTCGCTCAGTGGTGCACTTTCAATTGCCTCAAGTTAAACATTGGAAAATGTTGTGTTGTCACCTTCTCTAAGCGACCTAGTAATATAGTGTATAATTATAACATTGATAAATTTGCCTTAACTAGATGCAATGAAATGAAAGATTTGGGAGTCATTTTTGATTCAAAACTGACTTTTAGCCAACATATAGATTTCATTGTTTCCAAATCATTCACAATGGTCGGCTTCATAAGAAGAAACACAGTAGACTTCAGAGATCCGTCCACTCTTAAATCCCTTTACTTATCCCTAGTGAGAAGTCGTCTAGAGTATTGCTCCCTGATATGGAGCCCATACTATGAAGTGCACTCTTACAAAATTGAAAGAGTCCAGAAGATTTTCACTAAAATCGCCCTAAGGAAGTCACCGTGGCAGGGGAATTTTCCCTCTTATATCGGAAGACGAAAACTTCTGGGCTTGCAGTCTCTGCATGAAAGAAGAATCTACTCATCTCTAATTTTTATTTACAATGTCATAAATAGCAACATCCAATGTACTGACTTATCCAATTTGATCAATTTATACGATCCGCCGCGAATCTTGAGGAATAATCGTTTACTGGTAGACACGGTACAATCCACTAATTACGCTATGAACGAGCCGATTGCTAGGAGCATTAGACTTTGTAATACCCATGCAAGCGTTATTGATTTTAATCTAAGTTTAAGTATGTTTAAATTAAATTTATATAGGATTTTCAATTGATTTACTTTTAATCGATGAATTATTGTTGTATATCTAGTCTGTAAGAACTAATTCTGTAGACCGAAATAAATGAATAAATAATATGCCAATTGGTATGGTGCTGATGCAGATGCGGGCAATTGCCATCTCGTGGGACATCGCCGTGTTAAAAATAACAGTTGCTAATATGGAAAAATTACAGAACTCGAACTAGTTGAGCCGGCTTGGCAAACTAGTGTTTGACTAGTATAAGACTAGTAGAATTGGCTGCAGGGTACCTACAATAGTTTTTGGCTGAACGCAATCTACTTGGAACCGGGATCATCAGACCAGTTATTTAAAAAAACTGGATAAAAAGTTACTACTCAATATAATTTAAATTTGATGATCTGCTTTCAAGCCTGAATCGTTAATTTACAAAAGATTTAAGCATGAAGCGTAAGTTAGGTTGAGTTTTGTGATGTCCCCGAAACAGTTTTAAAGCAATTTTCTCAATTACAGAAAAAAAATCTGAGTGGATACACAATTTTCGTACGTGTATTTTGATTTACCCTTCAGAATAAACAAATTTGAGCACCATAAAGATAAATCAAATATCGAACAAATAAACGGACCTACAGTTTCTTGTTAGTTGTCAGTGAAAATTAGGAAATTCAAAAATTTTTCAAGTTATCGTTAATGAATCACACATATGTACTTTTTAGTAAAATAATTCAAACAACAAACATAACGGGATTGTAACTAAGGAATTCGCTGCACCTGCACAGATCGGGATCCCGGGATTGGTATCTCTAATATATACCCTGTTAGTACAAATGTATGTACGACATAAAGTATAAAGTGAAAAGAAAATTTAAAGAGATTTAAAGCAAAATTTATTGATTACTGCCACTATAACAACAACAACATTCTGTGGAAAGGCGAGTTGCCAAACTAAAATAATCCCAGATAATGATGGATGGATGCGAAACTCGAATGCAAGATTTGATTACAGTAAAACGCTATTTTTGATTATTTTTTCAGTATTGTTGTAGCAGCACATAAATATACACATCAACAATACTGAAAAATAATCAAAAGTTGATTACTTAACTACTTTTTTTTGATTATTTCTGAGTTCTTTTTAATAATCGTAAAAAATCACGATAATTTTTTCAGTATTGTTGTAGCAGCACATAAATAAACAATACTAAAAAATATCAAAAATAATCAAAAAAAAAAAAATCGAATTATCAGAAATAATAAAAAGTAATCAAAACAAATTTGTTTGATAATTTTGAATTTTTTATGATTTTTTCTAATCGTGATCAATTAATAATTACCTTTTCTTGAAAAACAATTAAAATAATTATTACCAATTAAAAAGCCTTCTATTTAATTGGTTACTAATTACTAATAAAATTTTACAGATCTGCTTTGTAGCGTTCGGCCTTATCCCAAGTGACAAAATAATAGAAAGAAACCGGAGCTGGGACATTTTAGAAAACTGGAACCGAAACGCAATCGAAACCGAAATAATTGTTCACGAACTAAACTTTAATCAAAACCGGATTCCCGGAACGTAATTTTAAGAAAACTGAATTTTTTTAATTTTATATCGTGGGCGTGAGGAAAATAACTATAAATCATAATTTCTGCAGCTCTCAAGGGAAATGATTTGCATTATTTTTACTATAATTTTTCAAGAAAGCCTGTACCTTACTAGTTGGCATGTGGCAACCTAAAGGGGACAATTTTCGATGAAAATTCGGCACTGTACCGTTTTGAAAAGGGAAATATATATGATAAGAATTAAGTCAGAATTAAAAAATTCGAAGGCGTTTCAACGGCTGAATGGAAGATCACCCTATTTCAAAATATATATATATATATATTCAAAAACGTCCTATCTCAGAATTTCTTTGAAGAACGCCCCAGCTAAACATTTTTTTCAACGACGCCCTATTTCAAAATTTGGTTTAAGAATGCCCTATCTAAAGGAAAATTCAATACATTTCTGCTGAGATATGGCTTATTGAATCAAATTCTGAAATATAGTGTTATTTGAATAAATTTTGTTATTTAATATTTTGAAATAGGGTACGGCAGATTCAAGACCTTGTTATTACTTATAAAAACTACTTTCCAAATTAGCTGCAATTAAAACCAATTATGAGGATCGTAACTAGCTAACTAACTAATATGCGACGCACGGCCCATAACTCGAATTACAAATTATTGAAACCACAACTCTGTAGCTCGAAGACAAAGCGGTTGACCCAAAAAAAAAGAGGAAAAATTAATATGATGATAAGCTAAATAAATTACCTTTCAGCTATCTAAGTGTCACTAGAAAAGCAACAGTCATCAGAAATGTATCACCATTTACCCTTTGGCTCCAATACTTCTAGCTCTAGGTACCACTTTGCTGCGAGTAAATCAACCCTCAAAGCGATGTGCTGCCCCATTTGCTGTGGTTAGCAACTACTACTAATAGTTAAATGGGGTAGAATATCTACAGACGTAATGTCTGAGTAAGCACTAAAAAATTGTTAACGTTTACACAGTTGTTGTTTGCATAGTTTCACACATACAAAACATACCCAACTGCAATCCTTTTTACAGCCCCTTCTCCAAATGTTCGCCCAGAGCGTTGCATGAAAATCTCATCACTTCATAGGGATATGACACGACACGACCAACTTGTGAATTGATATGGTGCATCGAAAATGTCATTGATGGTATGACAAATGTCTTCTCAATAGATTTGCCGTTTTATGGCTTGTTTACAGTTGGATTTACTCACCCACACACAACCGCACATATGCAGAGAAATTTTTGTATATGTGGAAATTAAACTAACTTCATGCTCTCACATTGCTTTCACAGCTGCAGACGATAGTTGTTGTATTATCTACCAACGAAAGTAGAAAGGAGTGAAAGGTAGTTAGGGCAAAGTGTGGTTGCCCTGTGGAGAAATCTTTATTTCTCCACATTGAGCGATTGTTTGTAACTTGTATACGGATTGTGTCCTGGGATGGGAACCCGATCCGAAATCATGTTCATTATGACAATGGAAGCCGGTCTAAGGACTAGGATTTTAGTGCTGATCCTCGGAAATGCTTAGGATGACATCACATCCCAGAGGAATCGAAACTTCCATCGTCAACTACATTGGATATATACTAAACAGGATTTAATATTTTTCGTGATCTACTTCCGTGGCGCCTCTCTGCCAATTTGTGGTTTCCTGCTTCTATTTTTTCCTACGATATGGCATCTGCAAATGCAGATTATTTTTTGCTGAGAAGCTTTTTCATGACAGGAATACAATCGGTGGGTTTCTGACCACTGCCGAGAGTCGACCCCGTTTTTGAAAAAACCTTTTCCAAACATTTTGTTTTTACTTGGCCCGTCACTTGAACCTGGAGCCTTCGGTATGGTAGCCAGCAACACTACCACCACGCCAGCATTTAGTTGTATTTGTGGTGGGAAAGAGAATGTAAGTAATGACGTTCAGGCTTTTAAAGACCGCATCGCCGTGATCCGCATCAAACAAGATTCTACAAGACATCGTTTATCACAATACGTTCTGAAGTAAATATACGACGCGGATAAGAACTCTGTTTAAGCGACATAAGCTCGAAGGGCCATGTCTAAGCTTTATGTCGCTTAAACAAACTCCTTCTATGATAACCTAGGCGTTCTTTAAAGAGATGTCGGAAAATTCAACCTCCACATTGAAGCATCTCCCAACGTAAGGAGGTTCTTAATTTTGTGGTAATGGTAAATATGGTAACCTGGAAGGCTTCTGATCTAAGTGCATTAAATGCATTTTCGGGTTGTTGAACTGACTCAGTACCAGTTTTCAATACAAAATATCCACCCAGCTTATTGAATGTTACCTTATCAAAGAACGATAATCCAAACGAACATCTAGGATATGCGCAATTTACTAAATTCCAATATCAGCTCGGATCATTATCTTAGAGGAGAGAAGCAGCATGCTCTCTGAAGGCAATATTTCACCTAACGATGTAACCGAGCAGTTGGTTCAGATAATACAGCCGAAGAGAAGCACCAGAAATAATTCGTGCGGTGATTACTGTCTTTCTGAAAAGATGCGCACTGCCTAAAGGGTCGGGTAGCGTCCGGAAGCAAACTGTTTAAGTGCTATCACGACGTGAAAAGGAAAGAAATCTGTTGGCTGACAGGTTTTTCCACGACGTCTAAAAAAAAAAATATTTTATGCGCATGCACGCTGGGTTGAGACTTCGTCACGCCCAAAAAAAACACATTAGATACAACAGCTACGATGTTAGCCTTAGACCTTTTAACATCGGGCAAAAAACCATTCAATCCCATGAAGGAGTTATTTGGTGATGCGCGTACAACCATAAATACCAAAGAATTTTGAGCGCTCTTCTTGTAATTCAGCATTCACGTTAGCATTTTTATATTACATCTATTCCGGATCTGTCAAGCAATGATTACTTATCGTAATGATTACTGGTTTAACTGATTATTTTTTGGGAAAGCATAATAATGATTAATTACCCATTGTTTTCAAAAGTAATCAAATATAAAAAAAAACCCAGAAAAATCCAAACCTGTTAAATATAGTAGTAATAATAATAGTAATAATACTAATTGTAATGATTACCGGTTTCATTAATTATTTTCTTGAGAATCCATTTAATGATTGATTACCAATTACTTTACATTTCTAATGATTATTTTCTAATTAATTAAAAAAATAATCAAAAAAAAAAGAAAAAATTTAAAATAATCAAAAGTTATCAAAACACTTTTTTCTGAAATTAAACATAATCAAAAAAAGTTGTTTGATTATTTAAAATTTTTTTTTGTTTTTTTTAATTTGTTTTTTTTTGTTGATTATTTTTGATTTTTTTTGATTTTTTTTTTATAATTTTAACTTTTTTTTTGATTATTTCTAATTGTAATCAATAAATAATTACCTTTTCTTGAAAAACAATTAAAATAATCATTATAAATTAAGAAAAACCCGTCTAATTGATTGATTACAAATTACTAATCAAATATACCAGGTCAGGAAAAATCCAAAATAAGCAAAAACAATTAAACATTTTTTTTGATTACTTTTAATTATTATTGATTGTTTTTGATTATTTCTTGGTATTGTTGCGGAAAAACAAAAGCACATGTGGCAAAATAATGAAATGTAATCAAAAAAGAATAAAGAAGAAGAAAAGAAATCAAAAATTATAATAATAAAAGTAATCATAATAACAAAAGTAATCAAAAACAATTAACATTTTTTTAAATATTTTTCCAATAGTAATCAACTAGTAATTGCCGATTTCAGAAAGCAATTAAAATAATAATTATTGATTAAAAGAGCCATCCAATCAATTTACTATTAAATTTGAATGCGTATTTAACAGGTCTGATCTATTATATATACAGCCATCGACCTTTCCCAATTTCCCTATACTTTGTACACGTAAAGGGTGTTTTTTTTAGGGGTATAGAACTTCGAATCGAAATAAAATACAAGAAAATCGTTTTAGGGTCCATCAATTTGGCTTTATTGGAAGGATAATTTTATGCCATTAATGCCGCGGCTGGCTCGAATAAAGCCAATTCTACAGGTCCAATTTTCAACCACTTTTTCGAGCATATGGGGCCGTATGTCGGCAATAACGCCACGAATGTTGGCTTCCAATTCCCCTAACGTTTCTGGTTTGTTGGTGTAGACGAGCGACTTCACATATCCCCAAAGAAAATAATCCAATGGTGTCAAATCACACGACCTTGGTGGCCAATTGACAGGTCCATTCCGCGAAATTATGCGCTCATCGAATGTTTCCTTCAATAAATCGATTGTGACGTGCGCTGTGTGGCATGTAGCGCCGTCTTGTTGGAACCACAACTCATCCACATTCATGCCATCCAATTCGGGAACAAAATAGTCGGTTATCATGGCTCTATACCGGTCTCCATTAACGGTAGCTGCCTCTCCAGCATTATTGCGGAAGAAGTATGGCCCAATGACTCCACCAGCCCATAGAGCACACCAAACAGTCAGTTTTTGTGGATGTAATGGCGTTTCAAGGGTCTCATGTGGATTCTCTTCACTCCAAATGCGGCAATTTTGCTTGTTGACGTAGCCATTCAACCAAAAATGAGCCTCATCACTGAACAAAATTTTGCGATGAAAATCAGCATCGAAATCAATCTCATTTTCGGCCCATACACCAAAATCACGACGCATTGCATGGTCTCGCGGCTTTAATTCTTGCACAAGCTGGATCTTGTAAGGTCGCAAGCCAAGATCTTTGCGCAAAATCTTCCATAAAGTTGATGGACAAAGCTCCAATTGCTGTGCACGGTGGCGAATCGATTCATTCGGGTCCTCTTCAACACTTTGCTCTACAGCGGCAATTGTTTCTTCGGTGCGCACTGTTCGACGTCTCTGCGGATGCGTATTATCACATAGAGTAAACGTAGTGCGAAAACGATCCATGGTTAACCGAATTAATTGCTCTGATGGTCGATTATGTCGACCATAAAATGGACGGAGCTCACGGTAAACTTCGCGAACTGAACCATTGTTTTCGAAATAAATTTGCACGATTTGCAAGCGTTGTTCTTTTGTCAACCTGTTCATGATGAAATGGCAAACCAAACTGAACATAAATGACATTAGAGTTGCCAGATTTGACCACAAAATGCCAGTTTTATCCCTATTCGAAAAACAAACCTGTAAAAAAAACACCCTATATAAATAGATTTAGAACCATTTTTTTTCCATCACTGTACACAGCGGGAATAAAATATTTTCTAGCGTGAAAATGGGTCCTTAACTTTAAGCTAGCCATCTAGCAATATATCGGACAAAATTACAATCAATTTCAAACAGCGGTTGTCAAGAGATGCGCTAGCAAACATTGAGACATAGAGGCAAAAAATTGTCAATTCGTATAGGAACCCACTGTCTGTTAAATTTTTTTAAATACTGTGAAAACATCGGCCTGTTACAATTGTATTCAATGTTAATATAATAAATAACAAGTTCTCAGTGTGTTATTTGTGGTTTTTCCTGCAGGGTATTTGTTTGATGGTAATAGTTACTACATCCGTACAGCCATCACATAGGCTCATCCATCAAATCACAATTTAATCGATTACACTCGTTTTGAATTTATGAATTTGTTTTGAGCTCTTTTGTAGATAAAAAGTGTAAGCTGTGTGGGATATGAATATCAAACGGACTTGGTAGGGAACAAATAAATTTTATTTAAAGGTGATTTAATAGACTTACGTGAGATCAAGGCGATAAAAGATAAAACTCACAGCTCTGTCTAAGTCTCAAGCACGTTCGAGAGTTGACAATTTGTTATAGTGTCAATCCTCAGGGGATTTTATTCCTACAAATTTATTTATAAAATTCGTCAGTAACTGATTTAGGTTTTAAGAAATATCCAATACAGAAATCAAATTATCGACCTCGATTTTGGTCTTTTTATCAGATATAGTCATGCTTCCATATTTTTCTGCTGTCTCGCTCTGATTTCGGGACTAGGCTTCTGTTCTGAATTTGTTTTCCATTACAATTTTGGTCCCGCCTTCTGTTTCGTCTTCGGCTGAGGTGGAAATTTTGGTTTGGATTTCGGTGTGAGTTTCGATTCGAGTTTTGTTCCTGATCTGGCTTCCATTTCTCGACTCGGTTTTAGATCCGGTTTCTGCAACGCATTCAGTATCAGTTCAAGTTTTGTTTCTATTTATGGTTCGGTCTCATTTCCTTATCTGCTCTATTTTCAATTGCAGTTTCGGTTTCGATTTGAGTTTGGATTGCTCTTACATTTTCCGGCCCCTTTTCAGTTTGTGAGTAGTAGATTCTTATCATAAATAGTATCTTTTGGGTAGTTGGTTGTAAAATGAGCCGAATTTAAATATATTCACGATAAATTAAATATTACACTTTTTTTTTTTGGCAGAAAATAAAAACAAAATTACTTATTTAATTTGTCTGCGGAGCTATTCAAGCTCAAAAGCTTTTATAATTCATTGAACTAATGTGACTGCCCACAAATACCTTGCAGTGAAACCAGCTAGCTGTAAACGGCCTTCATCTAGTAAGAGTCCCAAGCGAAGTGTTCAGCTTGCTTACTCAGTCCGAAGTAGAACTTTTTTGCAAGAATGATTCTTCGCTGGATCTGGTCTGGTCTGGATTAGATCTGGTCTAAGCGATTTGATCTTCCAACAAAGCGTGCCACCTGTCTCTATCCTGAAGCCAATTAGAAACGTCGAAGGATCGCAGACCGCTCTCCACTTGGTCTTTCCAACGGGGTGGGGGCCTGCCTCTTCCTCTGCTTCCATTGGTGGGTGCCGATAACAATACCTTCCGGGCCGAAGCATCTTCTTCCATTCACACTACATGACCAAGTCAACGTAGCCGCTGAGTTTTACTTAGTAGAACTATGTAGGTATTTGCTTAGAGCTCATACAGCTCATCATTAAATTTTCTATGGTAATTACCGTCGGCATCCCGTAGAGGCCCATAAATCCTTCCAAGAAGTTTTCTCTCGTATACTCCAAGGGCCAACTTATCAGCGGCTGTCATCGTTCATGCCTCTTCTCCTGAATCTATTTTGGATATGTTCTTTCTTCTTTTTCATATTTTCCTTATTTGCTTAGCCCCGCACACACCAGGTCTTCATTTCCATTCGATAAGCGATGTGTAGCATACATTCCATGCATAGTATCCAAGAATGTTTGTTTTCTTCCGAAAATTGTTGTTTGTAACAGCTATGCTCAGCTCCATCAAATATATTTATAATTGCATTTAGTTCTTTAACCTCAGGAATAGAAAGCAATACTTCTTCTTGTGCAAGACACAATCTTCGTAAGCTGTGATCAATTAGGGATTGCAATTCAATTTCAGCATAGGTTTCCGTTACAGTTATTTTTTCAGTATAGCATAAAACCTTTGATTCTTTTAAACAGTTATATGAAGGATATATTTTTCTGTTTACTTCTGAAGTGTGCTGCCGGATCAGGGAGTATTCATGTGTTGAAAGGTTTGAGTCAACTATCATCGCAATTGCTTGATTTGGTGCCAAACTTTTCGTATTTTCTTCGGTTAGTCGGGACTTTTTGATTGCAGTGCCTCTTGATGGTGTTGCTGTGGACAACTCCTCAATTATTTTTGCGGAATTTCTTTTCTCTGATGATCATAATTTCAATTCCGCTGCCATCAACAGTTGATGATTGTCGACATTGTTTATTAGATCCTTAGATTTTTGGGTTTTTGTGCGCATAGATGACTCAGATAAGTTTTTTGTTGGCCTCCCCAGCTTAGGAATATCACGAGAGGTACATGGCTCAATATCAAGCATATAATCTGTGAAATCCAGATTTTCTGATAACCAAGTTTCATAATGCTTATCATGGTCATCGTGGGTTTTTTACTTTGCTTTGTATACATTTTCTTAACGGTTGGTTATTAATCTGTTGCATGTAAAAAAATTTTTGAGATTGGAGAACATTGTTTTTTAGACTTTTGGCATCCTGAAAGTGAAAAAAGTTCCACTGTGCGAAGGGGGCGGGGGGTCAAAAATTCTTGAAAAACGGCTCACTTTATTTATGGACGTGCCCTTAGTTGTTTTCCCTTGCCGAAATATATCTGCTTTGCGCATAATTCGTTAGCCGATGATATAACAAACGAAGTGTAGTTTTTTTACCACTAACACAATTACACATCTTAGCGCTACACTGATTTATCATTCATATTTTCATTTCATTCACTGATTTATCATTCGGTTATAGCCAAGGCAAATTCACATACCTGGTGATGGCATAGAAACGGCTGATTGATTGTTCTTCCTGCACATTTGTACCTCAGAATGTCAGTAAAAGAAAATGGGAAACTAGGTAGAGCTTAGAAAGAGATTACTGCCCTAAAGAGCATTAACAAACTGGTAAGGGCCTGCTTATGGTTTCCTTTGCAGGTCCATGATTTTAAAAGGGAAATATAGCCAGGCGGTAGGCAAACTTTATCACATTTTCTATCCGGGTAGCTCGTTAAAATGTATAAAATAAATGAGAAGGCACTTAGATTCTTACGTACTATATGTAATGAATTACCCTAGCTGGATTGCACTTCTTAGTAGGCCTTATTTTAAATAAGTAATAAACTAGAAAGGATAATTAAAATGAACTGGAATACGTTGCATTGGTGCTCAAAATAGCTACAGACCACAAAGGTGCACCAGTGTATTGCACGCATACACCATAACGTACTTGGCTTCTAATAAAAACACTACAGCAAAGTTTAATAAAAGTGTTCCTTCAAGTGACAGGAGTTAAATGCAAAGGATGTGGGTCCCACTCTTAGAGCTTACAATGCGTCTATCTAAGTAAGTGGGAATGCACAATAATGGCTTTAGGGAACCTGCAAAATCTTGAATGAACTTTACAAAGCGGGATGCCTACCTACAATTGATGTGTGTACATATGTATAAATATATGACATTAATAAGTACGTCCTGTTATATATTTACACCTTAATAAAGAGGATTTGTACTAACCCAGTAAAAATTTAAGCGAGATCTCCACAAGCGATTAATAAGAGAGTACTCTCTTTGACATCCTTTTGGAACAATAGAAGATATTTTTTTCATTTTCTGCTCTTATGCTACCCTTTGTGGAGGACAATGAGAGATATTCCTAAGCGATGAATAGAAGAGTAATCCCTTTAACATGCTTTCGGATCAATAAAAGAGATTTCTACACTATGTGTCTTGAAGCAATAGGTGAGACCTTCTCAAGTAATTAATAAAAGATTACTCCCGAAAGTAGAGATTTCTCCAACTTCTACTTCCAGCTAACACTTTTTTGAATAAGCCGAATTTCTCTGCCAACAAAAGAAGAAAAGTTTTCAACAAATGGAAAAAAGTTTTAAAACAAAAGAAATATCTGCAATGGCGAAAATATGAGAAATAAACACTAAATTAAATAAAGATGTAAATAATAAAAACTATTGTTTTTCATAATTAATCCCTTATTTGCTGATACGTGAGGTATTATGAGTTCTATTCCATTGCTTCTATTCCTTTTTTTGCTTCCATGGAAGACTTGAGTCATGATTCTCCAAAGACCTTTCATTGGTCTTTTAGTGGGAATTTGAAATGTCTCCCTCATTACTCTCCTGGGAGGTTTTCTGAAATTCTCCAAAACTCCCCCATTACTCGATTGCGACTCATAAAAAAGTAAATACAAAAACTCCATTATTGGTTTTTGGAGGTGAAAGATAGTTTTTCTATTACCCACCCTCCTAGGACATGCAATGGGAAAATGGAGTATACAAAATTATATGGTAATGCACCGAAATTTAGGAAGTAATAGGGAGTAATCCAATACTCTCATGGGGATTTATTAAACGATGATCCCTCGTTCTACTGGGAGATTACAGACATTTGAATTTATGTAAAAATATGTTTGTAAGAGGCGTTAGAAAAGTCTGTGTCATTGTTTCTATTTATTGGCAAACGCAGACAATCTTAATCACCTTTTCTGTAATTAAATGCCTTAAGCTGCCAGCTTGCGTCCCGCTCTCTCAAGCGTAATCAATTGTTAGTGAAAACATTCATAGGAAATTCATGATATAGTTTGTTCAATATGAAAGGAGTTTTAATTACAACAGAAATGTAAGCTTGACTTGATCACTTTTTCTATAACATTTAGAAAAATGGAAAAAAGTCAATAATTCATTACCAAATGTCGAAAAACTGGGTTATATAATAATAAGCCCAACGGATTACTCATCATCTCGCCCAACCGACACGAGTGGCGCATCCGCATTAAGAGCCCAACCTAATATAACCGCACAGCGTTTTTTACCGCACGAAAATAAATGACTTTTTCGGCTCTAACCCAAATGAATTTTGCATGCGTGAGAGGCTCTTATATACACAACCGACGTGCCAGCTGAGCGTGAATGTCAAATCGATATGTCACGGCAAACAAAAATTGGAAATTGAGTTAGGTTTTTACGCTGTGCAGTTAGTTTAGGTTGCTCTCATACAATTTGTATGTGCATGAGACATTTTTGACAGAAAATTGCCGGAGTGCGTTTATATTAGGTTGGGGTGTAAGCTTCGAAATCTCAAACTGCTCAGCTACAGAAAAAATTTCATCAGCTGAGTGAGGTGCATGCATAATAGATTAGGGCTGAACACATTGAATACGGTGGCTACGAACCACAGCTACAATAAAACAAATTTATGCGACAACTGTAGTCAAGAATTTGCTACTTGATTACAATGAAAGCAGCACCGAGAGGTGTGAATTATCTTAAAAAGTAGCAAAGAATTATAGAAAAAGTACAAATTGTGTGAAAGATACATATACCTCAATAAATGAAACTTATATTACAAGTTATTCACTCTTTCTTTCGTTTTTATTGACCAAAAGAAAACAACGCCACGATCTGTCGCTGGTAAAAATAGAAATAAAGGGTGTTTTTTTTAGGGGTATAGAACTTCGAATTGAAATAAAACACAAGAAAATCGTTTTAAGGTCCATCAATTTAGCTTTATTGGAAGGATAATTTTATGCCATTAATGTTTAAATATGATTTCGGGCATGTAGCCGCCGCGGCTGGCTCGAATAAAGCCAATTCTACAGGTCCAATTTTCAACCATTTTTTGGAGCATATGGGGCCGTATGTCGGCAATAACGCCACGAATGTTGGCTTCCAATTCCCCTAACGTTTCTGGTTTGTTGGTGTAGACGAGCGACTTCACATATCCCCAAAGAAAATAATCCAATGGTGTCAAATCACACGACCTTGGTGGCCAATTGACAGGTCCATTCCGCGAAATTATGCGCTCATCGAATGTTTCCTTCAATAAATCGATTGTGACGTGCGCTGTGTGGCATGTAGCGCCGTCTTGTTGGAACCACAACTCATCCACATTCATGCCATCCAATTCGGGAACAAAATAGTCGGTTATCATGGCTCTATACCGGTCTCCATTAACGGTAGCTGCCTCTCCAGCATTATTGCGGAAGAAGTATGGCCCAATGACTCCACCAGCCCATAGAGCACACCAAACAGTCAGTTTTTGTGGATGGAATGGCGTTTCAAGGGTCTCATGTGGATTCTCTTCACTCCAAATGCGGCAATTTTGCTTGTTGACGTAGCCATTCAACCAAAAATGAGCCTCATCACTGAACAAAATTTTGCGATGAAAATCAGCATCGAAATCAATCTCATTTTCGGCCCATACACCAAAATCACGACGCATTGCATGGTCTCGCGGCTTTAATTCTTGCACAAGCTGGATCTTGTAAGGTCGCAAGCCAAGATCTTTGCGCAAAATCTTCCATAAAGTTGATGGACAAAGCTCCAATTGCTGTGCACGGTGGCGAATCGATTCATTCGGGTCCTCTTCAACACTTTGCTCTACAGCGGCAATTGTTTCTTCGGTGCGCACTGTTCGACGTCTCTGCGGATGCGTATTATCACATAGAGTAAACGTAGTGCGAAAACGATCCATGGTTAACCGAATTAATTGCTCTGATGGACGATTATGTCGACCATAAAATGGACGGAGCTCACGGTAAACTTCGCGAACTGAACCATTATTTTCGAAATAAATTTGCACGATTTGCAAGCGTTGTTCTTTTGTCAACCTGTTCATGATGAAATGGCAAACCAAACTGAACATAAATGACATTAGAGTTGCCAGATTTGACCACAAAATGCCAGTTTTATCTCTATTCGAAAAACAAACCCGTAAAAAAAACACCCTGTAGATTTAATCTGGCGACAGCGGCATTCGTGGTTTGTAGCCATGTAGCTATGACGCGCTTAAAATAATGCTTTACATAAGAACGTGTGTACAAATAATATGACAGATGGCGCTTTGCAGTCGCCGTCTTGAATGTAATCAGGCCTATTAAGTTAGATAAACACATATAAATCATTTGTTAAGAGCGGAGAGCACAGTTTTGTTATTATAAAAAGGGAGTCCGAAACAGTGTGACCAGTTTAGCCTTTTCGAGGCTAGATTTACCCTTTTTTTTGTCCTTTAGGCCCGGTTTTTCAGTACAAGTTCAACAAAATTTGTCAGTTAAACTAAGCTTAAACTTGTTACGCAGTTTTTCAGTCAACTTTAAACTAAGTTTAAACGTAGTTTAAGCGGCCAATTTGGCAGGGTTAAACTCTAGTTAAATTGTCAGCTGTTTGCATATTTGATGGTTTTGGTTGTGAAACAATAAACTGAACGCATTAAAAAAGGACGATATTTTTATATTTAATTAAATGCCGGATATATTATCTGACGAAAGTGATTATATTGATGCAGAAAAAGGGAAATCCTAACTATTACAATACTGAGGAGAAGCAATGGCGTTGAATATGTAAACAAATATTATCTGTTGCCGTATCTAGATAAAGAAAAAACCAATGTTGCCGTATAAAATGCAAATCTTAAAAGCGGCCTTAAACTCTCACTGAAAAACCGCTCTGCAGTTTAAATGGAGTTTAAATTTATGCCGAGTTTAAGCAAACTTAGTTTAAACTGAGCTTAACCAAGGACTGAAAAACCGGGCCTTAGCCTCATAATTTTGGTTTTAGCTTCGTGGCGTATTTCCAGCCTTTTTTTACTCCAAACCTTTTTTGGTCCCAACACCATAGTTTTCATATAAAATTAGAGTTAAATGAAGGTAGTATTGATGACGAAATACAGAAAATTATTTGTAAAAATTCTAAACTATTTATAATGGAGTTGATAACCCAATTGCGACATCGTCTACCTGATAATAAGGACTCTTTACAAAAGATACATTTTTTCAGTTGCTAATTCTTTGAAAGTAACAAAGCCGGATGTATTGTCTCACTTTCAAGAAGAAAAGTCTAGTTATTCTCCAAGTCAAGTACCATACAGTGGACAAGTGTGACCTCTACCATAGAATTTTGGGCGGAAGTCTGAAAACATAAAAATTCATTAAACGAACCCCCTTTTTTTAGTACGGGTCGAATACAAACTGATAAATGTGTATCGGATTTATTGCGCATGGAGTCAAGGAATAAGTGCACCTGAGAACCAGCGTTAAGAGAAACCAAGATCACTTTTTGCAAGTTTCTCCTCAAATCTCTCCTACAGTATAGCTCTAAACTATAGACGCTTTTAAAAACAGAAGCTACGACCCTTGGAATATTCGATTTGTTGCTTTCAACTGTATGTATTTATAGCTTAGAACAGATGCCCGAGGAAATAATGAAAAGCATGGCACGGAAAGTTCACCAACAACAATCAGCATACGTTTTTATATACGAATTAACTTTTAGGGTTTCAATTTCTTTCACAACTCCAATGAGGAATGTAATGGGAGAGTACTTTTGGAAGTCCCTGTATTAAAATTGAGAAAAATTTAAATACATTTTCAATCCCATTACAAAGTACTGGGAAGAAATTACATTTGCGCAAAGCGGTTTTTTTTTTTCAATTACAAAAAAACAAGTAAGGAAAGGGCTGTCTTCATGAATACGTATCACGGTTTTAAGAGTCCGATCCTCACTCACAATTAGTAAAAACTCTGCAAAACTGTTAATTTAAAGATACATAACCCAAACCCCATTTATCGGAACAATCGCTTGTATGGGAGCCATATGTTATGTAGGTCCGATCTAGCTGATTTTCACTACACACATTACAGATATAATAAGAACCAAACCTGCAGAATTTTACGTTCCTGTCCTTTTAATTGCAAAACTTATAGCCCAAAACCCATTTATCGAAACTATCGGTTGTATGGGAGCTATGCGTTGTATTGCTCCGATCTTGCTGATTCCGACAAATGATTAATCTCATGCAAAATGTCGGATCCATACCAAATTTTATCAAGATATTTCAAAAACTGAGGGACTAGTTTGCGTACAAACAGAGAGACGGACATGGCTAAATCGACTCAACTCATCGCCCTGATTATTTCGGTATACTTATTGGTGGGTCCATCTCTTCTTCTTCTCATACTTACAAACATTGGACCAAAGTTATAATCCATTTCATACTCATGAAAGGTATAAAAATGTTATCTTATGTGAGGAAAAGGAATGGATTACTAATTACTGAGGAATGTAAATGTATTGGAATTGAATACCCAGCTCTGGTTATTATCAATCAACTTAGACAATATTACTCATACGCGGTGGTATACCAAAGCAAAATACAACTGAAAAATGCGTTTCCATCTAACTTTCCGCGAATATTCACTCATCATATGTCTGTATGTAAATGCTTGAATTCATGAAAGGTGTGTGATTATGAGCTTAGAGAATTGCATATCCCTGCATCTCCATCAACCTCTAAATTTGCATGTCAACCCAGTTTCCCGGCGCGTAGGATTGTTGCTTGTTATTTTGAGTTGAGTTCAGATGAGCATGTTTTATTTGTGATTAATACAATTTGTGCGAGTGAATGTTTAGTAATGAAAAATGATACATACATATGTATAAAATTTATTTTAAATCAAAGCAACTTGCTGAGGAAACTTTATGTTACCACTATGCCTGTATAACGACTATTGCGACTTTCCATTTGCTACACTTACACTCTGAGGTTATGCAATTCCGTGCAAATCAGAATCACTCGAGAATACGTTGAACTCCACGGCAAGACCGCAATCAAAACCACGACGCCAACACAAAAGCATTTATTCCCTGTAATAAATGCGATTAGTTTGGAGTGGATGCGCTATTAGTTGAAGGGACTAATGCGACTGATAGACTTTTTGATATTTTTTCTGTGGAGCTAGAAGACCCAGCCACATCTCAGAGCTTATAATAGATTTAAATCTTTTATCTCCTGAATCAGTTCAAATATAGAACTTAATCACGTCGATTATCGCAACACTCATTATCACGTTTCGTTTGATACCAATATTGTACTAACACATTTTGGGTCACCCATGGTCCACACATTGGTCGATAACTCTGAAGCCCGTCGTGCTATCGAAATACTTTAAACGATAAGTTAGATGTCTGGTAAGGCACCGCTAAAAGTTCCATTTAATTCTATTAAGCAATTTTTTAGTGATGCGCGACCAAACATACAGACAAACAAAAATTCTAAAAACTGTTGATTTGGCTTCTATTAACTTTAAAAAGGACCCTCCAATCGATTTTTCTTAAATATCTGTAATGTACAGACATCGACCTGTTATAATTTTATAATATGTAGAGATATAGTACCGATACTTTGAGGATCGAGTCTTTTTGTTTGGATACTATAGGCGATACTTTAAATGAGTATGGTATCGATACCGTACATTAAATTTTGTGTCCTTAGATTCCAGTAATTGTTCTGCTTCTGCTTAGGGTTTATATTTCAGTTATGGTTAATGTTTGGGTTTAATATCCTGTTCCGCCTCTATTTCTGGTTCAGGATTGAGGTTGAGGGTTATGTTATGATTTGCGCTCAGGTTCAGCAGCAAGTTCCGATGCCAGTTCTGGCTGGGATTCCGACTATGATGCCGATTCAGATTCAATGATTGGTTCTTAATATCATTCTGTTTCCAGGTTGGTTATGGTTCTGGCTCAGGTTTAGGTTCAGGTTCATGGCTCCCGTAATAGTTCTAGCTCCAGTTATGGTTGTGGCTAAAGTTCGGTGACTTGGTTACGGCTCTGAATCAGCTTCAGGTTCAGTTCCAGGTTGTGGTCTCAGTTCAGGTTGAGGCTCAGGTTCGATACCCTAGTTATAGACTGCCTCCGATTATATTTGCGGTTCAAGTTCACTCAACTCTCGCAATTCCTTGCAGGGTTTGAAAGAACAATAACACATGTATACTTTCACATTCATGTACAGCTCAGCGTAACACTCAACACTTGCAAATGTTGCCATCGCCTCGAGAGTGCACCATTCGCGCCAGCTTCTGCTGCAATATTCTCTTGTGCATACGCACATATAATGAACCATATAAATATATCATAACAGTGTTTGGATGCATAACCTGTGTCGCCTAAGTAAGCGGAAGAAACAACACTTTAAAGCTTCTAGGCAACACTTGGGCCGGGTGAGAACAGCGAAAGGCACAACACAGCACACGTGAGGGTCAAGGAGCGTATGCATGCGACTTGAAATTGATAGTGTCAGAACTTTTTATATAATTTAATTTATTTAAGTGCATTTCCGTCCGCTTTTAGTGTGCCAATGCGTTTGCTGGCTCTTACTCAAACCAAACAGTCGCGTCCAGGCATATAAGTACGCTTGCACATGCGAGTCATTATAAAATTTATTAAATGCAAACACATGTACCATGCTCTAATATATGTATGTGGCTGTGTTTAGTCCCTGTAGGCAAGTCAGTAGCTAGTGAGAATAATTTCTGGTTCAGAACTAGAGACAAAGTGGCTAATAAGAATAAGTGAGACAGTAAATAGATTTTCGCTAGCTCGAAACCGGCAGTTGTGTAATAATTAAAATTTAATAAAATTCAGATTTATATTTGGAAATATGTGTTGTTCTCAAACGCTCTTTAAGTAAATTTCACATCATAAATAAAAAAAAAAATTAACAAGTAAGGAAGTCTAAGTTCGGGTGGAACTGAACATTGTATACCTAGTAGTGATCTATTATGTCATCCCAATTTACGCAGGTCTATTTTAATACTTTCAGTTCATATTTGCGTTCAAATAGACAGATGGACAGACAGATGAACGTATCGAGAGACGGGCATGGCTACATCGACTCAGCTCATCCTCCTGATCATTTCAGTATACTTTTTGATGACACTATCTCTTTTTTTTCTCATACGTACAAACATTTCATGTTAATGAAAGGTATGAATATCAAAAAAGATATACAACTTCACTTTTGCATTGGGGTATCAACTACTTGCCTGGATATTTTACTTTCATCCTGAAAGTTTTGATATACATTAACAAATATATATCTCGATTCGTTTATGGCTACATATTTTTTATTTTGTTTTTGCTCTTGAACTTTCACGATAGGTTCAGGAGTTCGCTGGGCACGACACAATCGGTATAGTTAGGAGTATATTTGATTCAAGTTAATAACATTTTATATATATATGTGTTCTATGTATCAAAACGTCAAAACAACGTCTACCGGGTTTGCTAGTATATTATAAAATGGTGAAAGCAAACAACGAATTTCGGCATTCTTTTGTAAAACTGAGAGACTAGTTTGCGTTCAAATAGACAGACGAATAGACAGACAGACGGGCGGAGAGACGGACATGGCGAAAAAATTTCTTAAAATGTTATCACAAAGCACTCGTTAAATATCAATTCACAGCGAATTTTTATTAAAAATAAATAAAACACGAAGCGAACTCAATAGCTTTTCCATGAACTCTAAACAAAGAATGTAAACAGTAAGCAAAGATATGATAGTTTGACATACGGTGTGGATGAGGAAGAAGAAGACGCCATGTCATCTACGACAGCCATATAAATCATTTAATCATGTGTACGGTTAAGCTCATATGTATATTAGGGTGCTACTATTATTTAAGAAATTTGTATTCGGATGATATATTTTTAAAATATGCCAAACATAAAAATAATCGTATATATATATATCAGCTAAGTGGGTTTTCGTGCAAAAGTGCGTATGTACTTTATTTACATAACATCATATGTGCAAAATGTAAAATTTCGGTATATTTCAAAAAAGCAGTTTATTCATTAAGAAATATATATATATGTTGTGAGGGCTACAAAGCCTTCGGATTGGGGTCCTCAAAAATGGTTTAGGATTTAATCTCAAATTATTAGCCGTGCATAAACTAACCGCAATGGTGTGGCGGTAGTGTTGCTGGACCACCACACCGAAGGTCCAAGGTTCGAGTCCTGGGAAAGGTAGCATCAAAAGTGCTTTAAAAAAATGTTTCAAAACGGTGGTCGGCCGTAGGCAGTCATTTGGCAAAAAAGTCTCCGAGTGTAGTTCTTCCATGGAAGGCTACTCAAAATATTTTTTTTTTAATTCTAATCTAACTAAATCCAAACTGCAGATTTGGAAATGGTTCAGAACTAGAGCAATACTCGTAGTAGCATTAAACGAACTACATCCCAACTGTCGACTTAAACTAGTTCAGAACTGTCGGAAAGGTAATGCAGCGGGGGACAATTTCCACTGCCTACATCGCCATGTTGAATTCGCCAGTTGATGTCATGCAAAAAGATTGAAGGCGATCTAGTAGGGGTTCAAAAAGCACTAGGAAAGCACCAGTTCAGACCTTGAGATTTTCCCCACAAGGGCGAAAAACACATAGTAAGCGCACAGGCAGCTACCTTCAAAGCGCTTCCTTCCGTTTCCTTTTCTACTCATTTCACTTAAGCTCCCATTTCACTCGCATATTTTCTCCTCTAACGTTTTATACTGCAGTGGTTGTTTTTGTTTTGCATCATTAATGAGTTCGCATGCCACGCGATTGTAGTTGTCAAGGCAGCGTGAGGACATCTTGAAGGTATACCAGCGAGCATTGAAATTTGTATAAAAATTTAGCTTACATTTATGCATACATGAGACCCTATCTTTTGGCCAGAATTTCGTAAAAAATAACTCGCTGGAATGCTGATTAATGGTTTGGCTCTTGTTAGGGCCTCGATGCAATACGGCTTTTGTTGAAATCTATCTTTATTAACATTTATGTTTATTATGCGCGAGTTAATATCGTTTGGTCGATATTTGATATTCTTAAGACTAACTTGTTACTCGTACATGGATTTTAGTTATACTGGTATTTATACTTCTGAGATGCGTCGGTTGTTATCGCAGTGCATTATCCCGTTGTTAATTGTTTACTGCTTACGATTGTAGATAGCTATTTGGGTTTATTTTTGTTGTTGTATCGACAGTGCGTTTCTATTGTTCTGATGTTTGTCGGTTGAGGTTCGCGATAATGCATGTTGAGACAAGTTCTGTTGTTTTGGTTTTGTGTATATTATTATCATACAAGGTTAAAGGGCATATTCTTGTTCATCGGCATTTTGTTTGTAAACAATAATTATGTATATATTATTATATTAGGGTGGGTCGATTTGTATGGACGAAAGTTAACCGATATCGCGCCATAGATTTTTCGATAGGTTTTGGGCTCAGGAAAAAAAAGTTCAACTACGCATACCCAAAAAAATAATTTTCGAGCTTGTGAAATTTTTTTTTTCGACTTTTTTCGACTTTGATTTTTAAGGTTTTTTTCATGACCTACTAAAAAAAATTTTCATTTGATTTTAAAATTTTCATGTATACCCTGTCCGACCCAAAAATGTCCGCTAAAAACGTTGCCGATAACAGTTTTTGGGTTTTGCGGAGTGTTTTGGTCAACAAATTGACCCTTTCCCCATTTTCTTTTTAAGGGTTTTTCCAGCATACATGCAAAAATGTTTTCGATGAAAACGAATTTGTCTCATATTTCCTGTCCCACTTAAAATTATGCGCTAAAAACGTTGGCGATAACGGTTTTTGAAAAATTTTTGTTTTGGGACTTGTTTTAGTCGAAAAATCGACTTTTCCAAAACCCGAAAATAAATTTTTTTTTCAAAAACCTATCGAAAAATCGATGGAGCGATATCGGTTAATAAATCGACCCAGTCTAATATGTATGTGGTGTACAAATTTATATTCGTACATATATATCTTTATACTAACGTCGTTAACTCCCGCGGAGAATTTGTTTTCTATTGATGCAGTGATGTCAGTTCAACTCACAAAAAGTGATTACTCAAGAGAACGCAACTCATCAATCCCGCAGATCCCCAAAGAAAATATTTTAACGCTGAAACCCGACCGATAGTCAAAGAACACACACTGAAAAAGCGGAAACAACATCTCGAGACAGACAACCTCTCTGGCGGAGTCGGAAAACTATGGTCAACAGTCAATGCCCTATCAAATCCGACCAAGCACAACAACAAGGTCACCATTACCTTAAGCACAACGTCTGCTTTGAATGCCATAACGTCACAGAAAAACTATGGTTTGAGCCAACATCCTCCAAAACAAAGAACGGTGCTCGTGGCACTTGACTTGGCGAAAGCATTCGGCACTGCCAACCACGTCACATAACTAAAAGACCTAGAAGTGGTGACTCTTCTGCCGGTCTAAAAAGGAGAACCGCTAATTAACTCAACTCCACAAACGGGAGTCTCCATTGTCTCCTACGCTGACGACTGTAAGTTTACGGCTTCTGGTGTGGGCCTCTTCCATTTACGAACTTTTTACTAGGATAAACTGTTACTTTCGAGTTCTTTCCAGCTCCTTCATCGAGCCAAATCTGGCCCTATCTCCCACCAAATCGACGGCGACTCCCTTTACGGCGTGGAATGCGCAGATGAGGCAAGAGTTAAAAGTACACGTAGATGAAATAACTCTTCCTACTGTCAATCACGCCAAAATCGGTTCTCACACATGCAGAGCCGCAACAAGATCCTCAAGTCACTTACCAGCAGCTCTTAGGGTAAAGATAAAAAAGCTTTGAAGGCTACATGTAAGGCTATAGTCCTACCGCTTACTGACTACAATATAGTCGCCCAACCTTGCTGACATCAACTGGAGGAAGTTGCAAGTCTGCGGAAACAAAGCCATCAGTACTGCCACGGGATGTCTTCTTATGTCATCTGAGTCTCGCCTCCATCAAGAGATTAAAAAGATCAATGTTTGTGAGCACGCGTACCTGTTGAGCGGACAGGTTTCACTGAACTGCCACAAACCTAGTCATATTACCCGTCATCTATTGGATGAAGCTCCGCTTGTTAGAGACATAAGAAAATATCGCCGTAAGCACTATGATGAGATCCGGCACCACATTACCTTGCTGTTTGATCTGCGTAACCATAGGCAGATTTTAAACGGCCTCCACGCCGAGTCGGTATATAGATCCCTCAGATGTTGGTCTGTGAACCACGTAAACACGAAATCCACACCGTACCATACTTCCTAATAGGGGTCAGTATATCTTTTTGTTAATTTTAAAAGTGAATGAAACCTCAGTTTGTTCCTTAGGAGTATCGCATCTCGACAAGAAAGGCGATCGGTCAATGTATTCTTTCCAATCCGCAAAAAGGTGAGAGCAGTTTCTTCTATAAGATTCCAGCAAGCGGGTTTTGCGAGAGCCTGAAGCTCATCAATAACTTGAGTTGATCATATCACTCACTATATGCCGAAGCCTGGATAAGATCTATAATAAGAGAAACAGCACGACATTGCTAGACTAGCTTTGTTGCCCTTTTTCAACTGTATTGACCAAGAATACGGCTATGGCCGTTTAAGTACACATTCTTGCACAGAAATATGGGTAAATGTATTTTGGAGACTATCAATAACGATTTGTCTGCCGACCTACCTCACCATCTCGCTTTTTGTTTCGCGAAAGTGTCTCTGTAAAAAACGATTAGCATCAGAGTACTCCAACACTTATCCTCATTCATATAAAAAAGGTGGTCCAATTAACATAGCGATATCCGGTGATTGGATCACCTAATCCTACTCGGAGTACCATTTACTTTGCTTCCGAATAGTCCATAGAGCACCTACGTTGGAGTACTTTGAAAATTCTGCCAAAACATTACTCTATAGAGTATTCTAGACGAAAGCGAGAAGGGAATATGTGTTCTTTTGAGCAGCACCTACTTGCACTCTCGCTTTGCTGTTGAATACTCCATAGAGTAATCCCATGGGAGTATTTTGAGAGTACTCTCACGTAGGTGGTCTATTGAGTATTCAAAAGCAAAGAAACGGAGTACTCCGAGATGGATTAGGTGATCCAATCAGCGGACATTGCCATGTAAATTGGACCACCTTTTTTATATTAATGAGGATATGTGTAGGAGTACTCTGATACTCCTTAAGGAGTATTCTTTGGAGTATGAAACGGAGTATTTCCGTTTTTTGCAGGGTTTTGACAACAGTAGTAAACACACACATAGACACATTTATTTTGATTCGCACTCATAAATTATTCACATATAGATTGCTTGATATACACACTGAGATGAATCCTGCATGTGTATGTGGCAAAGAAGCATGCGACTATAACCAGTTCTGATCTCTTTATATGGGTTGAAGTGTTCACATTTGTTGGAGCACTTCCTTTGGATAGACCAATTGTACTTATTTATACACGACGGAACGTATCATCTTTCTACCCCTGCGGGTTCGGTCGATTGTCTATGAACCCTATGAATATGCTACACATATTAAAATTACATATCCCAAATATGGCTATAAGGGACTAGTTTGTATTAATTTCAGGCTACTTTACACTACGGGAATTAATCGATGACCACTCTCTGTAGAGATTAGTCACGATTTGTTGCACGGTATGTATGCATGTACAGCTGTGTTCAATATAATAGTAGTGAAATAAAAGTTAGCTTTTTATAATTTTCATTTAAAATAGAAACCACATAAAAAGAAATTCCCAAGTTTACACAAAGTTCAGGAAAGTCATTTAAACTTTAAAAAATGGCCATCAAAATCTTCAAATTTTTTTGCGCGAGTTCCTAGAAAACTTTTGAGTACGCAGTTTTGTACGCCAATCAATTCTAGCACAACATTGTGCAAGTTAAAACTCGCTCAAAAACTTTCCTGAATTTTTAGAATTTTCTCCGTCAAGGGTGTTAAGTGATTTGTTCTATAAAACGCATGAAGAAAAATTTATTTTGTGTGGAAAAAAATACCGAACATTCCTGACAAGAAAAATTCAAAAAATTCATTGGAAATTTTGAGCTACTTCTAACTTGCACATTATGTTGTAAATCTCTAAAACTTTAATTAACTTTCCTGAGCTTTGTATAAACTTTGAAATTTCTTATTATGTATTTCCTGTTATAGAATTCGATATATTTTAAAAGAAAATTATTAAAAACACAGCTTCTTTGTATTTTGTTTAACGATATCAAATTTAATTTCATTACTATTATATTGCACACAACTGTACATACTTTATGCCATTTTACTGTCCGCCATCGTGTCTAGGGGTTTAGTTTTTTACTTTTGTATTGCTATTCACATGATTTATGAGTGTTCCCCAACAATTATAATACGCTTTCAATTTACAAAAGCATTTCTCCCTCGTTTCACGCCATAACTTAGTCTCCAAAGTATTTCTAAATTGTATATGCAAATCCTGTTTACTTAGATTCCATTTATTTCACTTGATAGGCCGACGAAGCGAATTGGTTTGTGTCTAAGGTGGCGTACTCGAATGAAGGCATATGGAACACTCGAGCCTAAGTGAAGATTAATTTAGCGAACGACTTTTAAGCATAGTAGGTATGATTTTTGTTGGAACGATTTTCCGTCATCCCTTGTCAAGTTTGGTTTTGTGACAAACCGGTTTCGGCGTTCTGCCATTTTCAATGCCTAGTTTCGTTCTGGTCTGTGTCTATCCGCTGCGTTGTTTTTATAGTCCGTGGGTGCTGCGACAGGTAATGTCAATCTATGTGTTTGTGGTAGGTAACGTTAATATGCGTGTGTGTGTGCGCGGTATTGATACGTCCGAATTGTTATCTGTCCCAAGGGTTGTTTTTGTAGGTATGTAGATATACCGCTTGTTAGCTAAGCGGTAGGTTGACGTAGTTAGAAATCGGTGATTTTTGCAGTTTGGTTCATATTTCGTTTTTGCTTGTTCATTGTTACGTGTTTGGTTGCTGTACCTGCTGGCTTGTGCTGTTTTTTGTAAACTAGTTTTAAGGGTTCAAATATTTCGTCAGAGATAGTGTTGGTTTGTTCGTTTATGATCCTGCCGTCAAATGTTTTTAACTTGTATATCTCCATGTTCTCAAGTACATTAAGCCGCCGGCCTTTTCCTTGTACGTGAAGTATTCGAGCCGTTGTTTTTATGTTAGCTGGGGTGCAGTTGTTCTCAAACATGTGGTTCGCGAAATTAGATTCTGCTATTATGGTGGGTTTTCGTGTTTTTTTGTTGTAGTCCCTGATATGCTCTCGGAATCTTGTGCTTATAGGTTGGGACGGCAATGACATACACTGGAAAAGCGACGTACAAATTAGCAAAGTTCTTTAAAAGATATAACATCAACACAGCATTCAGAACATCTAATAACGTCGGACAAAAACTAAGAACCGACACTAATTCTGATGACCCATTCAACAGACACGGAGTGTATAGGCTTACTTGTGAATGTCAATACAGCTACATAGGACAAACAGGAAGAAAAATAAGCACACGATTCCGAGAGCATATCAGGGACTACAACAAAAAAACACGAAAACCCACCATAATACCAGAATCTAATTTCGCGAACCACATGTTTGAGAACAACTGCACCCCAGCTAACATAAAAACAACGGCTCGAATACTTCACGTACAAGGAAAAGGCCGGCGGCTTAATGTACTTGAGAACATGGAGATATACAAGTTAAAAACATTTGACGGCAGGATCATAAACGAACAAACCAACACTATCTCTGACGAAATATTTGAACCCTTAAAACTAGTTTACAAAAAACAGCACAAGCCAGCAGGTACAGCAACCAAACACGTAACAATGAACAAGCAAAAACGAAATATGAACCAAACTGCAAAAATCACCGATTTCTACCTACGTCAACCTACCGCTTAGCTAACAAGCGGTATATCTACATACCTACAAAAACAACCCTTGGGACAGATAACAATTCGGACGTATCAATACCGCGCACACACACACGCATATTAACGTTACCTACCACAAACACATAGATTGACATTACCTGTCGCAGCACCCACGGACTATAAAAACAACGCAGCTGATAGACACAGACCAGAACGAAACTAGGCATTGAAAATGGCAGAACGCCGAAACCGGTTTGTCACAAAACCAAACTTGACAAGGGATGACGGAAAATCGTTCCAACAAAAATCAGCTTACTACCCTGTCGGAAGATCAACACAGCAAAATAAATCATAGTAGGTATGTTTCATAGGACGTAAGCAAGTCTTTTCAGTATCTTCCTATTGAACTAAAGACTGTTCATATTTGGATCATATTTCATAATCCAAGGAATAGGGACTTGAACTTTGCTACATTGCTATTACTAGATAGCTATTTTGCATATATACATAAATCCGACGGATCTGCGTGCGGAGAGCACAATCCTATCAGTTAATATATTTCGACCTAAATCGACTTTATCTGTTATTTGCTTGTTGCCATAAAATATTTCTCTTTTTCAACGGAAAATGGAATTGGAAAAATTATTGCATTCCAAGGCCTTCTGACAATTTTTTAAAAAAACTTATAATATTTGACGAGGGTAGAAAATGTGAAAAATGTTACCTAGGGCATGGCTAGATTTTCCCTTTTAAAATCGTGGTTCTCTGACTGAAAGCATAAGCAGGACCTAGCCAATTTGTTAATGCTTTCTAGGATAAGGCCTGGGTAGTAATGTTTATCTAGGAACTACCGCGGGTTTTCAAAGCAATGAGAAATTAAAAAAAAATCCCTGCACTTCCACATTACAGTAGTCTTCTATATCCATGAAGCTATTGCAATCAATGAAATCTTTTTGGCATTTGAACCAAAGGTTTGATTTTCCAATCAAGGATCCTAAATTGGGAAACATACACCTTCCATGCCAGACCCCTGGCAGGCCCTAGGCAGAGTTGTCTATTGTAGGGCAAATCTAAGCAGGGCCTAGGTTAAGTATAGATTTTCTTAGATTATTTCCTACCCGGGCAAAAGTGCGAATTTTGGGACTTTTTTGCTACATTTTGCTCTTTTTCATCGTATTGGAGCTATTGACGTGTCAGAAATGCAATAAGATGAGCCCGAAAACGAGCCCAAAATGACCTCGAAAAAAATTCCGAAATCAATTACGAAATGGCTCTGAAAAGTTCCGAAATGGTGATAGCACTGTCATGAAAAAGTTCGCCACGATCCCTAAAATTATCCAATAACCCATTAAGAAAACCAAGTAGTCCTGCCAAAAGCCTTATTTTGGTCCAGCAATGATACCAAAGCTTTCAGCCAAATTTTAACCGCTTTAAACTTTTAAGCTATCAGCAGATAGATGCACGCTACCCTCCTAACTTTTGGGAAAAATAATTCCATCGAAAATTTGCACTCTCCGATTTCAGCCCATCTCAGTCGGTTACATAACATCTCGTTTAATTTTGCTTTCTTCCCTTGCGTCTACACTTCAGGTAGTATACCGAAAACAATACTTTATCAAACGGTTTTTTTTACAAAACCCCTTACTTTCTCAGTCATTTTTGACGGAGTCTAAGGCCCGGTTTTTCAGTCGTTGGTTAAGCTCAGTTTAAACTAAGTTTGCTTAAACTCTGCATAAATTTAAACTCCAGTTAAACTGAAGAGCGGTTTTTCAGTGAGAGTTTAAGACCGCTTTTAAGATTTGCTTTTTATATGGCAATATTGGTTTTTTTTTTATCCAGATACGGCATGAGATGACATTTGTTTACATATTCAACGCCATTGCTAAATGAAAAACCGCTGTGAACAAAGAAAAAAAATACTCCGTGCACAAGTTAAATAAAATATCTAAATATAAATAAATTAAAAATGTCCAGAAGCAAGAATTTCAGTTTAATGTTTCACAACCAAAACAATCACACATGCAAACAGCTGACAGGTTAACTAGAGTTTAACCCTGCCAAATTGGCCGCTTAAACTCTGTTTAAACTTCGTTTAAGGTTGACTGAAAAACTGCGTAACAAGTTTAAGCTTAGTTTAACTGACAAATTGAGTTGAACTTGCACTGAAAAACTGGGCCTAACACAGGCATATTTTAATATTTCCCGTAACATATTGAAACAAAATTCGATAATTTCTTTGGAAAAGGTGCACATCTATTGATGGAGCAGCCTAATGCTTATATATTTAATAATAAAAACTTGCGAAGTTTCGAATAAAAATGTTAATGGTTCGTTTAATTAAGTTAATTCTTGTATAATATAATTTCTATAATTCCTCCTACTCTTTACCTATTCATTCATGTTGCAAATTACGTATGCTTAATGCGAAAGCTTTCAAAATTTGGTTTCCGATACTCCTAAAAGTATGCTTATTTTCTCAACTAACAAATGTGTGAAAACAGCAATGTGACCAGGTTAGCTTTTTCGAAACTAGATTTAGGCTTTTTTTTTTGTTCAGTCTCATTATTTTGGTTTTGGCTTCGTGGCTTTTTTACGACCTTTTTTTCCTCCAAACCTTTTCGGTCCCAACACTATATCTTTCATACAAAATTAAAGTTAAATGAAGGTAGTATTGATGACGAAATACAAAAAAAATTATTTGTAAAAATTGTCAACTATTTTTAATGGAGTTGACAACCCATTGCGACCTCGCCTACCTGATAATATGAACTCTTTACAAAAGATACTTTTTTTTTCAGTTGATAATTCTTTGAAAGTTACAAATCCGGATGTATTTCCTCAAAAAGAAAAGTCTACGTATTCTCCGAGTCAAGTAGCATTAATTGGGCTACAGTGGCGAAAGCTAATAACCGTACAGTGGACAAGTGTGACATCTACTTTGGGCGGAAGTCCGAGAACATAAAAATGCATTAAACGAACTCCCTTTTTTAGAAGTGGTCGAATTCGTATCTAGCTTTTTGGTATTACCTTTCAGTAATAGGGAGGTTGAAAGAATTTTTAGTGCCATAAACATTTTAAAAACTAAGTTAAGGAACAGATAAAAAATTTAAATGCTTAACTCGCTGCTTTATATAAGATGTTCGTTAAAGCGTTTATACAATTGTTGCACTGATTTTGAAATTACCGATGATCCCATCTCTATGATAAATACACAAACTTTGTACACAGACTCAAGGTCTTCTGATTCATCAGACGAAGAAAATATTACATAATTAATTAGTTTGTAGTGATTTTTCTATAGTATGTATTTCTTTGAAAAAATTCCTAGTCAAGGAAAATGTGCCTGATATGTGTTGAAACAAGAATAATTCCATTAAGTTATGTCTACAGCTTTATATACAAATAGTTGAAACTAAAATAAAAAATTTGAAATGGCTTTCGTAAAAAAATGTCTGCCTCTTTTCAGCCTTTTTTTTTCTTAATTTTAGCCTTTTCTAACCTTTTTTTTGCCGATTTACCCTTTTTTCTATCACCTGGTCACACTGATGAAAACAGCTTGTTTTACCTATTTTATATACATATGTATATAAGTTATAGCAAAAGCTCTTTGGTGCTTAGAAATACCCTGTAGGAAAATTTCTAGTTTGTAGCGGTATGCTTCGGAACCACCACTAGTTCGACTCGTTCTCCTTTAGAAGCAATGAACTGGCGAATTTAACATGTCATGGGCGGCTGCATTACCTTTTCTTTATTCATTGTAGATATTGTTCGTTTATTGGTACATTTTCATTGGTTCCGAACAAGACCAAAATTCTACACAACGATTTCTACAAACACGATTTCATAACATATAAATGCTAGACATTTTACCTAGTTGTTCTTTTTTCTTCAAGAATTCATAGCCCGATTCCATGTTTGGAGAATAATTGATGTGATGTAGATTGTTTATTTACTATCTTTATATTAAGGGCCGTTTTGTTTATGCCCGGTTTGAGCTAACCGTCACTTTTCTTGACAGATAAGCGATGAACATCTGTCAACTAAACTGCCGGTTTGTACCTTGCTTGTTTGTCCCCTCATTTTCATTCGAATTTTCGGAATCTTGCAAACTTTTTTTAGGTAACTTTTCCTTGAGCTAGACACTTGCAACTTGTAACATAGCTTCGTGACAAAAAATCAGCTAGGTGGCGCACGGATTGAAATATACTGAAAATTGATTTAAAATTTGGTATCTTGCGATTTATTTTTAAGTACCTTGCCGGTAAGCTAAAACATTGAAATTTAACAAATAGATCAATAGTGAAATTAGGCTAGAAAGAAATAAGGCTAGATTTCGCACTGATCTAGACAAATGAAAATTGCTGGAAAACGGGTCGGAATCTTGCGATCGATTTTTGAGTAACTGCGCAAAGAGCTACAAACTCGAAACGTTTTACATATTCAGTTCAGAACCCAGGGGCAGTGCAATATTTCATAAAAAAAAAAATTGGCAAGGTGGCTCACGGATCTACTTATTTTCAAAATTCGTTTGAAATTGGGAATCTTGCGATACAATTTTAAATAACTTCCTGATGACCTAGGCACTTGACACCACATAGTTCAGAACACTATGACATTATAATTTTCAAAATCGCGCTAGGTGGCACACTGATCGAGATAACTTAAAATCGCTGAAACCCTTTAAAAAACGGGAGGAATGTTGCGATTGATTTTTGAGTAACTTCCCGGTAAGCTAGAGACTTGAAAGTGGACACATGCTTTAGAACCCGGTGACAATGCGGTATTTGGTGAGAAACATTTCGCTAGGTAGCGCGTGGTCAGGACACGGTGACAGTATGGTTTGCTGAGAATAACAAAAAAGTTAATAGACGCAGCAAATTTGTGCTGTTTTTATATCTTATAACTTTAAACGAGCTAGTCTTGTATATTGAATTCGTATTTATATAGTGTACTACAGTGTAGAATCTTTACATAGGATGGCTTTACGGGGTCGCCACATATCTGAATTTTTTTTAAATTAAATGAGATATGCCAATATGGGTATCAAACGAAAGGGTTGCCACTTATTGTTGAAACCTGAGCTTATTATATATATTCTTTGTTTCGGATAGCTACTAAACAATGAATATAGCCATGGAAAGTTCATTGTGACAACCTCAGTGGCGGCGTAGCAGCCAATAGGTTTCTCCATGTAATGTTGAGATATCAACAATGCTTTCTGAGGTGAAAAGTTCAAATGGGGCGAAACGTTCTTTATTAATGTTGCTAGATATAACCTAAATTCTATGTAATGGAGTAAGACTTATTGTGACAAGTCTTTGTAATAATCAAATGAAACCTAAAATAGCTATCGGAGAGCCATCTGGCAAAGAAACGTATATATCGAGAATCACACTTGACTCATGCAAGGGGCTTCTAAAGCGTACCATGCAACGGCATCACTTTGCAGCAGGGCCAGCATTTGCAATGACTGTGCATAAAGCTCAGGGCTAAACTTTTGAATTTGTTGGAGTGGAGCTAAATTCATCGATGTTCATGCTTGGTATGATATCATATGTGGCGTTTTCAAGAGTTAAGCGACCTAATACGTTAAAAGTGATGCTTTCATAAAAAAATCAGAGACATGCTCGGAACAAGTTATGGTAGCTGGTGTTTGCTTTGATTTCATATGAATTAAACATAAAAAGTTATGGATCTTGACAAAATAAAGCAGAAAATTAAAATTTTTGGTCGAAAATATAGGAAACACTTTTTTGAGCAACCAACAAGGTGCAATTATGTGCTTTCAAATTTTGTTGTCAATAAAAAAATACTAAACATCTTTATATTTTCACGTAAAATCTTTTTGTGATTAGTCATCCCTTGTCGAATCGTTCGAAAAATCGTTCCAATATACATCTAACATCCACCCTGTCGGAAAAACTGAAAATCACATCAACTCAAAATCTTATAAATAAAAATGAATGTGTGTCTGTGTGTCCTTTACAGGCGGCCAAAGTAATCAACCTATTTTGATGAAATTTTCTCAGTATATTCTTTGGATCACTGGTTACAGCATATTCTATATATAGTTTTGGAAAAGTGGGCGGTGCCACGACATAGCTCTAAATGTATTCGATCTGAATTGATGATATTTGGATAAATGTATCCTTTAGTCAAGATTTATACGCATATTGTCACTTGCGAAGCGAATGAAAATTTTGTCGAATTTCGCGGTCTCGAATTGCGAGATGCGAATTTCCAGCGAATTCGCCAAAACAAGTCGAGTGAGTGACGAAGATGAATTTTTCGAATTGCCAAAAGCGAAAAAATCATTCGCTTCGCCAAATCTGTCAAAATTTGTCGAATGCTTATTGTGTTCGCGCTTAAAAGTAAAAGGGACGCATTTTCATGTATTTGAACGTTTTCAATTTAATAAATTGAATAAATAAATAAAAGTGAGTAATTAATTTAATTAAATTGAGTTATTTGTTTGAATAAATGAAGTTTTCAGAATGAGAAGAACAACGCCGCAGCAATTCCAAAAGCTGGTCGAGCTGATGGAAAATAATCCAGACGTCGCCAGAGGCATGGGGAATTTTGGAGAGACCAGGAGGAGCAGGGCAGAATTGTGGAACCATTTCGCGACGGATCTTAACTCCATAGGTCCTCTGTGTGCACTGTGGACGGAAGCTCCATGGGATTGGAGTAATCCCTTATAAACAAAGCTGACGAAGAAGATCAACCTTATAAAACATTTTGGTAATTGTTTCCTTTAGGAGACAACTGCTAAAACACGTCCAATTGGGAGATGTATCAAACAACGCGTTTTGACTTCGGTATCAACAATCCGAAAGCGAATTTTTAATTGTTTGTTTCAGTGAAAAGTTATTCGCATAAATGACCCAGGTCCGATCCCAAATAGGGGGCTTGATCCAAGGTATTTATGTGCAGAACACCTTTCAGCGTAGGCGGCCTTCGGGCGCGCTTAAAAAAAATAACCCTTAGCCGGTCCAACACCGGCTACGCGGTCCACAGTATTTCTGCGCAGAACACACTTTTTGCACTTTTCGGTACACCACAATCTGTGATTACAACAACCACATGAAAATTACGAAAAATTTTCAACTTTGATGGCAAATATCTCTTCACTGAAACAAAAACTCGAAAATCCGCCTCCGGATTATTGTTACCGAGGTCAAAACGCGTCTTTTGATATCTTTCCCGATAACTTCGGACGTGTTTTAGCAGTTGTCTCCTAAAGGAAACAATTACCAACATTTTTAACTTTATTTATTACTATTTAATTAAACTTGCTTTTCACATTTCTGTTTGTGCACAAATAAATAATAAAAACAGATGACAGAAACGTCAAGTTCGGATGAACTAATTAAATTTGTTTGAATGGCAACGACACATGGCAGTCGAATAAGTTCATTCGCCACTCACAATGCAAATTTGATGTGAGTTCGCCAATCTGTTCGACTCGCCAAATATATTCGCTTCGCAAGTGACAATATGCGTATTACATAATTTCTTTTATTTTGTTTTGGTGTTTTTCCGATAAGGTGAATAATTGATGTATATTGGAACGATTTTCCGTCATCCCTTGTCAAATTTGGTTTTGAGACAAACTAGTTTCGGCGTTGTGCCATCATCAGTGTCGATTTTCGTTCTCAGAGAAAAGACACTGATGATGGCACAACGCCGAAACCGGTATGTCTCAAAACCAAATTTGACAAGGGATGACGGAAACTCGTTCCAATATACATCATTTACATAATTTTGGAAAAGTGGGCGATACCACGCCCACACATTTTTGTGTTGTTTGTTGGAGTACCATTTGTTAAATGTAGGGAAGTCAAATCTAGACAGGACAAAGTCTGCCGGGTCTGCTAGTTACGTATACAAACAACCAGAATATCTTATTGATGAATGTCTAAAGCAAACTAAATTGTACGGCAACCTATGAAAATGCTGACCAAAGTTTGATCGCCCAGATACTAGCTATAAAATGCCCCACAAGTTATTATTAAATCGTTTTCAATACAAGCCGACAACACTTCTCAGTTGCCTACGTAGTCCAAAAGAGCGCTTGTTTGCAAGAGTCCGTCTTTTAGGCTAACATTATTGTTCCGAATCAATCGAAGGCTTTTTAATATTTCGAAATTACCTCTAACAGTAGCATGGTTGATAAGACGCAAGGTATACCAGCACATAGTAATGTCACCTACTGTTAGGGGTGTAAGAGAACAATGTAGAGCTTTATAGGTACTTGTTGTAAGCGTACTGTCAGCAGGATGAAAAGGTGTGTTTAACAAATACTTGCGGGTCGAGTGCAACAACATTTGAAGTAACTGCTTACGGCCTAATTCTAGTGTGGTAACAACATTCGCTTTACCGGTAAATAAATAATTTGGAAACTTTTAATCCCTTTTGGTATTCTGCCGGCTTAAGTTGCAGTTCAATTTCGTATCCACCAAAATAGGTGGTAACGTTGCGTAACCGTGGAAAATTACACGCGTTTCGTAAGTATTTATGTGGACAGAAAATAGCACAAATTCTGTACACATATTAGTTCACAAGAACTAATAAACAGTAAAAGCCCTTCTTTAAAAGAAGTCTCGTTCGCGTTAGAATTTTATTATCTATTGCGCATTGTTTGTTTTTGGCAGCGTTGCCATGTACGCTAGAATCGTGGTTACATGAACTGCATTGCCCAGTCAGTGTTGGGCGTTAATCAATTAAATTCTTTCTTCTTCAAATGGTCATCTAACCGCCTGGGCGATTTTGACCGTCCAACATAGCTCGCCAGTCGTTTCTGGCGCCAATTGGAAACACCGCGGGATCGCAAATCGGTCTCCACTTGGTCCTTCCATCGGAGTGGTGGTCTCCCTCTTCCTCTGCTTCCACCGGCGGGTGCCGATAAGAATACCTTCTGGGCTGGAGCATCTTCGCTCATTCGCACTACGTGGCCTAGCCAGCGAAGCCGCTGTGTTTTAATTCGCTGAACTATGTCGGCGTCTGCGTAAAGTTCATACAGCTCATCATTAAATCTTCTTTGGTACTCGCCGTCGCCAACGCGTAGAGGTCCACAAATCTTTCGAAGAACCTTGCTCTCGAATACTCCCAGAGCCGCCTCATCAGATGTTGTTAGTGTCCACGCTTCTGCACCATATAGCAGGACGGGTGCGATGAGTGACTTGTAGAGTGTTATTTTCGTTCGTCGAGAGAGGACTTTACTTTTCAATTGCCTACTCAGTCCGAAGTAGCATTTGTTTGCAAGAGTAGTTCTTCGTCGGATTTCTAAGCTAACATTATTGTTGGTGTTAATGCTGGTTCCCAGGTAAACGAAGTCCTTTACTATTTCGAAATTATTGCTGCCAACAGTGGCTTGGTTGCCAAGTCGCGAATGCGCTGACTCTTTGCATGATGACAGAAGGTACTTCGTTTTGCCCTCGTTCACCACCAATCCCATTCAATTAAATCCCATCAATTAAATTAACTAAAGTTAATTGCAATTAAAATTTTAATTGCTTGTTGCATTAAATTAGTTACAACTAAAAAAATTCAAATTAATTTCTTTATTGTATTATGAAGCAATTAATAATAATTAACCATTTTTTACAATTACCCGGGTAATTCTTGATTGATTTCATTCAAATATTCAATACAATTTATCAGGGGCACAGAATTTTCACGAAAGTGATATTTGAAAGAAAACAAGCAATTTTTTGCCATATATATAACCTACATGTTCTTGCAGTAGAAGTTTGTCGCAATAAAACACCACGGTACCCGGCTAATAATATACTAGATAGCGTCAGGGTAGCGTGTTTATTGTTAAATTCATAAAACAATTGTAATTAACAAATTGTTATTTATAGAGAAACACAATTAATAATAAATTAATTGTTAATTGCTAGCATTGCAATTGATTAATTGTGGAAGTTGCAATTAACAATTAAAAATTAATTGTTAATTGTAGAAGTTGTGATTAACAATTAATTAATTAATTGTTAATTATTAATTGTTTTAACAATTATAATTTGCCCAACACTGCATACGGTTACGACTTTCGGTTAGATAGTCTTCCAGGTACAAAATTACCGATTACGCTCAGAATTGACCCGTTAATGTAGGTTTTGTAGTTCAGCAAAAAAATTGCATTATTGCTTACAGTTTCAAGTCATAAAGAGGCATTCTTCAACCAGTGGTGTCAAACATTTCATTTACTTACCTTCGAAAAACGTTTTACGGTTAACAATAGCCTTCATATTTTATTTTTTCACAGCCCACAACAATTGTCAAGCACTAAAAAGGTGGTAAAGTTGGCACTTGAAATGCTTTTCAAACGGAAGTTGGATTGACATTTCAAGTGCTAGCTTTTCAAAGGGTGCAGAAAACAATAAATGTTAAAATGTATTGCATTCATGTGATATATGGAACTATATATCTATCCGAATTCCTTTATGGCGTTGCAGACTTCTAATATGTTAGCAAATTTATAATGCCCTGTGCACTATTAAAGGATATAAAGATCTACGGGAACGAACTAAAATAAATTAAAAAAAAGTAACGCAATAATAATTTTTATCAAATTTACATAAAATTTTCATAAAAATTATAATTCTTAGCCTTGAGCTCATTTGTAGTCATGGATATTTTAAAATAAATTAGTTTTGAATTCTGAAGAGTAAATGCCGTGACCGTGAGACATTTTTTAAATCAATTTATTCATTCAATAAAATTCGTGAAAATCATACATGACGCTCGAACGGTTCCTGAAATCCAAATATTAAGTTGAGAAGCGAAAAATCGGTGACAGTTGGAGCGTAGCCTTAACATATAAAAACTTTTGATTATGGTAAACTCATTCATTTCTACAAATTGTTTGGTTGAAACGAAATCATCATAAGACGATGATAGAAAATAGTAGCAGAGAAATGGTGAATTAAAATTGGATTCTGTTTTGTCAAAACGGGCAATGCAAAATGGTCAAATTTAGACAAATCTTAAAAAAATTTCTCTGGAATCAACAAAGCAAAAAAAAAGGGCGGGAGCCGACGTGCGTCTTCGATAATGAGCTCACTCAGCCGATATATATACTTGTACTGGTACGAGGTAATCGACTGCAAAAAAAAAACTCGGTACTTGACCAGAGTACTCGACTACATACTCGTAGTTTCTCGTATCGAAACATTACTACTCATATGGAATAAGGTCGGATAAGATCGAGCTCAGTCTTCTTTCCAGTAAGGCATTTACTGAAAAGAAAATTACAAGTTTCTTGTAAGATAATTAGTTTGAGTTCACTATTTTTATAGCTCGTTGTACAATACATATTTATTTGATAAATAAATCACTGAACTTTCTTTTAAACTTTACATTTGTTTATTCTGATTAGATGGGCACTCGGTTATAATGGACACTTTGTCGCGGTCCTTACATTTCCTACAGGGAACACAGTAACTCGTGAGATTCAGAATGCCATCACAAAATTTTAGCCATCTAAGGAGATCGTGTTGCAAAGTAAACAATCATTTTATTCAATTTATGCCAATATTCCAACAATAATATTCATATTAAAGAATCAGTCCTAAATTAATAATTGTTTTCACATTATGATTTTAGTTAAGTGAATGGCGAAAAAACGTAAAATTCGGAATACTTTGTAATTTTACCATAGAACTGAGTCTGAAAACAGTTCTTCGAAAGTAAAGAAAGTCTTTGCCATCAAGAATCTGCCTCTAACTTAAAAAGCACAAGTCCAATAACATTGAAAGTTTTAAATAAAGTAACCATAAGCAATCTTCAAGAAGTGTAGAGTTTATATAAAAGACAATTCATTTGCTTTTACCGCTTCTGAAGTAAGACTACCCAGCAAACCAGCATTAAGGTCTCCTAAATCTTAACTCTAATATGAGTTTTTTATGAGTTTTTCTGAGTGTGCCCATATAAATACTTCATTTACCTTGTCGTATTTTACTTTTATTATTTAGATTACCGGTTTGACTAATTACTTTTTTTAAATCCATTTAATGATTGACTACCAATTACTTTCAATTTTTAATGATTATTCTTTAATTAACTAAAAAAATAATCAAAAAAAAGTTGGTTTGGTTACTTTTGATTATTTTAGATTTTCTTTTGCTTATTTAATATTTAAATTTTTTTGGTTTTTTTTGTTTTGATTTTTTCATTATTGTTGTAGAAGCACATAAATATACACATCAACGAAACTGAAATAAATAAAAAATAATTTTAAAAAAATCAAAAATAATCAAAAGTAATCAAAAGACCTGTTTTTGATAATTTTTTGTATTTTTTATTTTTTTGAATTTTTCTAATCGTTATCAATTAAAAATTGCCTTTTCTTGAAAAACAATTTAAATAATCATTACTAACTAAAAAAGCGGTCTAATTAATTGATTACTAATTACTAATCAAATTTAACAGGTCTCTTTAGATTTAAGTTTCATAGAAAAAGCCAATCAAATACGAGCATTTTATGACTGTGAATACTCGAAAGTGAACGCTCAAAGAGAAGAACTTTATATTTATTTCGACCTTTTATAATTTGCTGGGCACTAAGAAGGTTAAATATTGAAATAGCTGCTACCTTGCTTCGATGAAAGGAATGTTCAACAATCAAAAATCACTCAGCTTCTAAATTAACTTTGTTTCACGACTTCTAATATCACCCTATCAGTATGGGTAAATATTACTTTGACGAATATTCCATTACTTGTTATGCTCCCCTTTGGCACAATCAAGGAACTTACATGAGCATAAGAAGCTTTTGGTGTAAATTTCATTAAATATTCACTTTGAACATCGTTTTCACTCAAAATATGAAATTTGATTGACAGTCGAAAGTAATCGATGGGTGGGCTGCTCAAATAAGCAGCAAATGCTGTGAGTATACATTTGACGGATAGAAGGGATGCTTTGTGTATGGCGTACTATGGAAAGATTTTAGAAAACTTGTCTCAAAATTAAGAGTTAGAGCTAGAGCAGGTAATGGAAGGTTTCACTATTCATACCAAATAACTCTCGCGACAGTCGGGCTTGTACCGCAAAGAAGTACCGGAGCTATTGAGACTCAAACCCCTAATACCAAACATCTCTTTTAATGTTCAATATAGAAACTACTCTTCTTAAACCAATTTTTCTTTGATCAAACAGGGTTCAAATTACTAGATTCCTTGGACTTCCTTTAAAAGAATTTGATAACTTATCTCATAATGATGGTGCCCATTGGCATGGTGAAGTATAACAACAACTACTTGGATATGGAGATGTGGCTCAATGCGAAGATGAAGACGGTGATAATCATGATGACGAACATGATGTAAATGAGCATAAAAATTAAGATAAAAATGAAGATGAAATAAAACTAAAATTGGAGCTATAGATATAGATGCATCTGAAGAAGCAGATGAAGATAAAGATAAAATAAAGATAAAAGTAAAAATGAAAATGGATAGGTAAATTAAGACTAATCTGATGAAGGCTAATCTGAGGATGAATGTGAAGACGGAGATGGAGTTGAAATTGAAGGTGGAGATGAAGGATAAAGTTAGAGATGAGGATGATACGGAAAATAAAGATGCAGTAGAAGTGAAAACGAATCTAAAGATGTAGATGAAGCTGAAGATAAAGATGAAGGAAAGATAAAAGTGAAAGTATAGATAAAGAAAACTGTGGGAATAAAGATGGAGGTGAAGATGAAAGTGAAGGTGAAGAAGAAGATGAGGTTTAAGAGGAGGTGAAGATAAGAATTGAGAGGGAATGGGATTGCGAGGGGAACAAGAGAAAAATTTGTCAAGATGTTTACAAATAACCTAAGTAAAAGGTTTAAATTTCTTGGTAAACAAATTCCATGCTAACTAATTACAACCCAGAGTCTCTATATAAGGAGATCTTTCCAAATACCGAAACCGGTATCTCAAAAACCGAAAACAGATTATATTTCTACAATTATGGCATAAGCTGCTTTCAGCGCAAGTGTTTTGCTCAGTTTTGTACTCACTGCCCACTGTCCACATTGGAGACATCCATTTTTCTCGAAATTAAAAGAAGAACTTGGTTTTTCTATTTAACTCGTTATTTAATCAAACATGAATTGACGATTGACAATGAAAAGGAATTCCTACTGGCAGATTTAATTTGGACGTTAATGGGTTAAAACGCCGTTGTCTTACTACATTGTTTTTCTTTCTTATACGGTACTACATATCCATAGGCATTCCTGAAATGCATTTTTTCAAGATCAAAACTAGCAACAACAACACAAATTTACCGTTTTGTATAAAATCTTTATTAAATTCATCATACTTTACACGTTCGCAATATGTTAATTAACGACTTACTTAGTTAAGTGTAGATACATGCAGGGTGTGGGTGTATTTGTTTTATAAAGAATGTATTTGTTTTATAAAAATATTATATTATGAATTGTGTATAACAAAATTAACAAACTTATGTACAAATGTTTATATGTAGGTCTATGTTTGAGTGCGTGGTTGTAATTAAAACTAATAAACAAAGTAAATGATTATATTATTATTATTAATTATATTTTTTTTTGTTAATGTACAACGCATACATTTGAAAACAAAAAAATATATTAAATACGAAACAAACAGCCAACGCGCAAAGGTCAATTAAGCACACGGGCTAGAAGTCGCTACAGGCATAGAGAAGAGAGTAGGGCGACTTGTAAAGAGTGCTCGTGAAACAAATTGCCAGTGCTAAGCTTGCAAGAAACAACAAATTTCAACTATATACATTAAACATTGGATATAAAAACAAAATATGAATAATTTATAACGAAAACATTTTTATGGAGCTTTTAAAAACTAGGGACGCTTTAAAAAGCTTTTAAGAGCTTTTGACGATTTTAATAGCTTTCAAATATTTAAATACATTTCAAACATATTTTTCTGAAATTTTTGTAAAAAAATAACAAAAACTAGCCGCTTTAAGCTAGCGATTCGAGGAGTTCTTGGTTGTCACACGTTAAAAAAGTTTTTTTTTTGTGCTTTTGAAGATGCTTTTAAAAAACCTGAATAATTATGTAAAAATAAAAACGCGCACGATATTAAAAACTATATATGTACTTAAAAAATCGTAGAGCAAATTATTAAATGTACAATTAACAATAAAGAGAGACAACAAATTCGTAGTTAAAACCCTTAAGTCACGCCAATTTTTTTTTTCTAATATCAACTTTGCCATACGCCACTCAAAGAATAATTTACAAAAGCTTTAGTCCTGTCGTATACTTTTTAGTTGTATGGAAAGTTTCCCAACTCTAACTTCATAAACAGTATTTTCCTTTATAAATTTCATTTCGTCTGCAATCAACAATAGAAAAATCCCTCTGTATCGCTTCTCTTTACTTTCAACTAAATCTTAGGTGTTCCTTTTAGTGTGATGGCGCGCCATATGATGAGCTGGGCGCTGATGGTGCCGATGGTGCACCATAATCGCCCGATGGTGGTGGCGCAATGCTGTTCGGATATGGTCCAGTTTCTTCCTTTTGTGTCTTGTAGCGTATGAAGTAAACTTCGGGTTTGCTGGGTTGTGTTGGCGCTGGTGTTGGTATAACAATTTCGGGTTGCTCTTCCGGCTTCTTCACCAACACATAGACCAGTGTTTTCTCTTCGTTTTGCGGGAAGACCGGAATCACTGGCGCTGTTGGTGCTGGCGGTGATGGTGCCTTAATGAATACGATTTTATAGTGCTTCTGTGGTGGTGCGAAGACAATGGGTTTTCTAGAAAGAAGAAGAAAGATAAAGTTAAGTTTTGTGTTTTACAAAAGCGCAAACATCAGCTTATTTGATATATTTTGGTCTGCCTGTAAATTGAAAACCAAAAAACGAATTGTAGCATAATCTTCCTAGTTTTTCAGTGCAAAACCTTCTAGGTGTTTGTGACCCTATGTAATAACTGTAGATGTAAATTGTACGTCTAAAACTATGTACTACTCTGATCAGTGGCGGATTTTATAACCGGGTTTCGAATTGTCCTAAAGGCCAAGTTTATAATAATATATCAGCGAGAAGAATTGGATAATTTTCATTGGTTTTGAACTTGAAAACAGAAGTAAATAGTCTACTGACTTAGTTTACAAACAATTAATCTAATTTTAGGCGCATGTAATCAGAGGTCTAGAAAAAAAACTAAAGTAAATTTTTACCTCCATATTCATAAAAATAAAATGGGTTTATAAAGCTTTTTAAAATGACATTTCCATAAAAATTTTGCATTATAAGAGCTTTATAAACCCTTTTTTATTTTAATTTTTTTGAATATGGGGCTAAAATTTTCATAAAAAAGCCTTTTGAAAGTTCTAGTCTTGAACCTTTTTTTAGATATAAACGAATTATATTAGGCAATTTCCTGTCCTGTTTTGAAACTTTTCAATTGCTATTTCTACATTAACGATTATAGCAAGCTTTTTCTGGTGCTTATTTTAGGTTGGTATTATTTCAGCGGCAGGAAAATGTAAGTTTCACTCGACTTTGGAAGCTACTGCTTAATGCCTCATATAATAAAAATAATTATAGTAGTGATTTGACTCGGGACTCTATGCCAAGCTCACTAAAATTTTGATACAGTAGTTGAGAAAAAGTAGGGCTGGCCAAAGGTTTGGTTTCCGCAAGGGACATTTCACATTAGATACCATATCAGTATGGATAGAAAGCCGCTAGGTGGACGAAATAAACGACGCACTAAAACATTCCTTGAAGGTGCCGATATATCTGCTATATTATTGAATTATGGGAGGTAACGAGTTACCGAGTAATACGAAAAAAGCTAAAATAAAGGTGAGAGGCGGAGTAGTCTAGGGATCTATGATAGGTTTCCTCTCTAGAATTCTACTACAGTTCACTAAGACAAGACAGCGAACATTTTCTTGTCGCTTTTGAAGATGTCGTTACTGGGAACTGACAGATCCTAAACTAAAACATGATAATGTGCAATGGAAATATCTTGATTTAAAAGTAGACATCAACATCACCTTCTCAGAGTACAATCGAAGAGCCTGCAAGAAGGCTGCGCACACCACATCGAATCTGAGTGGATTAATGACAAGCATAGGCTCATCAAACCATGTATAAGAAAGGAAGAAACATAGCACGTGGTATGTTTCCGTACTCAGGAACATTACTGTCAATTTATTATTTGAGAAGGAACTCAGTTTTACCTCTGTAAACCTCCTATAAGACTGTTTTTCAACATCTGTTGAGTATCCTCCCCTTGTTATAGATAACGATAATAAAACAAAAATAGCCAAAAAAGGTAAATCTTAAAAAAAACGTCGTGATTACCAAGTACTCGTGAGTTTGATTAATTAATAAATAATTTTTTTTCAAACATTCTGTATATTTATCATAAACGCAGTTTGGGGTTTTGGTCGTCTGTTTGCCGATTGGGAGTATTCATTTTGTTTACACACGATTTCCGAATAATAAAATACGAACAACAGCAAGCCGTGCAATGTAAGGACAATCAGCGGCAGCAAAGCGCTTGTACACACACACGCACACATAAGTAGAGCGTCATGATAATTTTTGAGGACAGAGAGTGGCGGTCTGAAGCACGAGAGATTAGTACGCAAAATTGGCAGCACAGATGAAATATCTCCACTAAGGGGCGCTGTATTCCATATATTAAAACCTGGGTAACGAGAACTTACAGGGAAGTAGACTTCTATCTGACCCAGTTCTTAAGCGGCCACGGATGCTTTCAAGTTTACCTTTATCGGTTCAAACATGAATGCAACAACGTATGCGATCACTGTGGAAGCGAAGCAGTGGAAGATATCTATCACGTGTTCTTCGAATGTCCTAGATCGAACAGCTTTAGAAGAAAATTACGAAGCATGGTCGGTGGGGATTACGCTCCCGATTCACTGGTTGAGCATTTGCTGCAAAGTAAACTAAAATGAACTGCAGGGTGCGACTTAATCGCAGAAGCCATGAAGTGGTTAAAGAAGTCTAAGGCAAAGAGCATAACGGAAAGAACAAACAATGGATGGGAGACAAATCCGGCCAAGGACTGTTAATTCGACAACACTCCCCAAAACCTTCGGGGAGTGTTTTTGTCGTTAGCACAACAACAACAACAGACAAGGCCTCTCCAACCGTTCAGACAGCGACATAATAAGAAGAGCCTGCTTGACCTATATCAGAGCCCTCGAAGGAACAGATTGGAGACCCTGCCTCTCCAATTTTATTTGGCTGTAATGAAATGAAAGCAAATTTGTGAGAACTTGATGGAAATATACGTAAGTGACACAGATACGGGTTGAAAACACGGCCATTCCAAACGCCTGGCTTCAGATGAACTATTCAGACAAAATGAAAGATTAGATGTAGTTGCTTGATTACATGCGTATGTTAAATTTATTCACTTTTTTTTGTTGTTGGACAAGAACGACCTTCCTTAAATAACACTCCATACTAGAATAATGAAAATCTATCAAAACATCCTCAGTTAAGAACTGAAATGGAAGTACAGTAACGCTGACCAACAGACGTTAAGGTAGGGTAGAGGGAAAGGTTGAAGCCGCTAGGTTTCGGGGACTTCCGTTAGAAAAGCTTGATGACAGTGTTGGATGAGACAACAACAACAACAACAACAACAACAACAGACGTTGAGACTAGTGCTCAAACCACTTCCTGGCGGAATATTTATAGTTAGTACCGGGGGGATCGGTACAAGATGGTAGGAGTTTTATTGCTGGTTCAAGTCCTCCCACAGTGACTTTAAGGCTTTCAATGCTTTCTCCTCTGGAAAAAAAAACATATCAGCAAGCAGCCAAGCAAGAATTTCTATACACGCATACTAACCCAAAACTCACAATTCAGACATGCATAGACCCAAAATCAACTATAAGTCACAGGCACATTTTACGCGTAACTTTGGTGGAATGCCCCTGGCGCGCACAAAGTTGTTTACCAGGGGCGTAACGGTTATTATAGAAATGACGTAAAGGCCGTATTTAACCATTAATATTGATGGATGCCAAATATTGGTTATAAATAACCATTATCATAAGAAATATTATTAATATTTGGTTACGAATAACCATTATCAAGATTTCTATTTTCTTTGGTCATTTGTGAACAGGATTTCTGTGGTTATTTATGAACTCTTTATAAGAAGGTCTATTAAGTACTTTATATACTTACATATATTAAATTATAATCTTTTCCTGAAAACTAATGTTTGCATAAAAAAATCGGAATATAATATATCTGATATAAATATATATAAAATGACCAAAACAAAAAATGATGATATATTTGCCATAATTAAAGAAAATGAGGTACAAAATACTCTAGAAGCACTCAATTCATTTAACAGACAGATAAAGGTCACTGTAGAACTGAAAAAAGACGGAAAGCTACCTTATCTAGATGCAATTGTAATACGACGTGGAAATCAGCTAAAACTTAAGTGGTATAAGAAACCAACAGCATCCGGACGAATCATCAACTTTCATTCGAAGCACCCAAAGACGATGATAATAAATACAGCAATGGGCTGTATACGACGTATGACACAGATATCTGACGAAATGTACCACAAAGAAATCAAGTAATATTATTATTAAAAAAGAATGATTTCCCCGAGAAAATCATTAAACATCTTTTTGTCCTTTACCTTATAATTACGGTTTTAACTTGGGGGCTTTTTTCTAGCCTTTTTTTACTCCAAACTTTTTCTGGTCCCAACACCATATTCTTACACAACTTGGAGGAATATATAAAATTAAAGTTAAATGAAGGTAGTATTGATGACGAAATATTAAAAATTATTCGTCAAATTTTTAACTATTTTTAATGGCGTTGACAACTCATTGCGACATCGTCTACCTGATATTAAGAACTCTTTACAAAAGATACACTTTTTTTTTCAGTTAATGATTCTTTGAAAGTTACAAAGCCGAATGTATTTTCTCACTTTCAAGAAGAAAAGTCTAGGTATTCTCCAAGTCAAGTAGCATTGATTGAGCTTCAGTGGCGAAAGCTAATAACCGTACAGTGGACAAGTGTGACCTCTACCATTGTATTTTGTGAACATAAAAGTTCATTAAACGAACTCCCTTTTTTAGAAGTGGTAGAATTCGTTTTTAGCTTTTTGGTATTATCTATCAGTAATGCGGAGGTTGAAAGAATTTTTAATGCCATTAACATTTTAAAAACTAAGTTAAGGAACAGATTAAGAATTAAAAAAATTAAAACCTGGAAAGAGAGTATATACAGGAATACAGGAATTCCAAATTAGGATGTTATTTTACGCTAGGTACGTGGATGATATCAAATGCGTTTTAACTACCAACAACGAAGAGCAAGTACTCAACAAGCAGCAATGGAACATAAAATTTACAATGGAAACCGAAAAAGACGGAGTAATCGATTATCTGGACCTCACAATAAGTGTTGATAAAGCTACCAATAAATTCAACTACGACATATATAGGAAACCAACGGCCACCGACACAATAATACATAATACCTCGAACCACCCACACCAACATAAAAATGCAGCGCTAAGGCACTTAGTACAAAGATTGGAAAGAACACCTCTTACACAAGAAGCATATAGAAGAGAGCTTGGAATAATATATAACATCGCTACAAACAACGGATATAAAAAAGCACTAGTAGATAAACTCAGGAGAAATCTTATAGAACAAAAAAGAAACAATGGAGAAGAAAGTACACAAACCTGCACGACAATGACATATACTGGGAGGGCAACACATAAATTAGCAAATTTCCTTAGAAAATACAACATCAACACAGCGTTCAAAACATCGAACAATTTAGGACGGAGGCTAAGAACCAAAACTAACTCAGAAGATCCGGTTGGCAGCCATGGTGTATACAAGCTCACTTCTGAATGCCAGCACAGTTACATAGGACAAACAGGACGACAAGTAAGAACGAGGTTCAGAGAACACATTAGAGATTACAAAAAAAAGACACGGAATCCAACCATCATACCAGAGTCCAACTTTGCGAATCACATGGTGGAGAAAAAATTCCCCCCGGAAACATCAAGAAAACAGTCAAGGTCCTACATTTACAAGCAAAAGGCCGACGTCTGAACGTACTCGAAAACATGGACATCTACAAACAAAAAACAAAACATTCGACGGCAGAATAATAAACGAACAGACAAACACTGTTCCGACACAATATTCGAACCTTTAAAATTAGTTTACAAACAACAAAGCAATCACTCAGGTAAAACAAACACACCCGCAACGACAAATGAACACAAAACAGCAAATGATCAAAACCAACAAACGAGCAAAAAAAGTCAAACAACAAAAATCACCACCTTTTACCTGCCTCAGTCAACCACACAAAAACCGATCGTTTCTGAATGTACACACACAACACATACACACACGTACATAAACAGACACCCATGCTGACGTTACCTGCTACCTACTATAAATACAAGACAAACGACAACAACAGATCAGAACGAAAATCGACACTGATGATGGCACAACGCCGAAACCGGTTTGATCAAAACCAAATTGGACAAGGGATGATCGTTCCAATATACATCAAAATTAAAATGCTTAACTCGCTGCTTAATATTAGATGTTCGTTAAAACGCTTATACAAATGTTGCACTGATTTTGAAATTACCGATGATCTCATCTTTATGAAAAATACCCAAACTTTGTACGCATACTCAAGCTCTTCTGATTCATCAGACGAAGAAAATATTATAAAATTAATTAGTTTGTAGTGATTTTTCTATAGTATGTATTTCTTTGAAAAAATTCCTAGTCAAGGAAAATTTGCCTGATATGTGTTGAAACAAGAATAGTTCCTTTAAGTTATGTCTACAGCTTCATATACCAAAAGTTTAAACTAAAATAAAAGATTTGAAATGGATTTCGTAAAAAAATTTCTGACTTTGTTTTGTTTCTTTTTTTCTTAATTTTAACCTTTTATTACCTTTTTTCCGATTTAGCCTCTGTTTTTCTATCACCTGGTCACACTTATTACAATTTGAAACACGCCTACATAAATAGCTAAATTCCACATTGACTATGCCAGACTATGGTAAATATATTTCGCGCTGGCTATTCTAATGGAAGACAGATTTTACTGGCTCTTAGTAATATTTATTTCTTCTTCTTCTTCTTTAAATGGTCATCTAACCGCCTGGGCGATTTTGACCGTCCAACATAGCTCGCCAGTCGTTTCTTCGTTGCGCCAACTGGCGCCAATTGGAAACACCGCGGGATCGCAAATCGGTCTCCACTTGGTCCTTCCATCGGAGTGGTGGTCTCCCTCTTCCTCTGCTTCCACCGGCGGGTGCCGATAAGAATACCTTCTGGGCTGGAGCATCTTCGCTCATTCGCACTACGTGGCCTAGCCAGCGAAGCCGCTGTGTTTTAATTCGCTGAACTATGTCGGCGTCTGCGTAAAGTTCATACAGCTCATCATTAAATCTTCTTCGGTACTCGCCGTCGCCAACGCGTAGAGGTCCACAAATCTTTCGAAGAACCTTTCTCTCGAATACTCCCAGAGCCGCCTCATCAGATGTTGTTAGTGTCCACGCTTCTGCACCATATAGCAGGACGGGTGCGATGAGTGACTTGTAGAGTGTTATTTTCGTTCGTCGAGAGAGGACTTTACTTTTCAATTGCCTACTCAGTCCGAAGTAGCATTTGTTTGCAAGAGTGATTCTTCGTCGGATTTCTAGGCTAACATTATTGTTGGTATTAATGCTGGTTCCCAGGTAAACGAAGTCCTTTACTATTTCGAAATTATTGCTGCCAACAGTGGCTTGGTTGCCAAGGCGCGAATGCGCTGACTCTTTGCATGATGACAGAAGGTACTTCGTTTTGCCCTCGTTCACCACGAATCCCATTTTCTCCGCTTCTTTTTCTAGTTTGGAGTAAGCAGAAGTTACGGCGCGGTTGTTAAGGCCAATGATATCAATATCGTCAGCATATGCCAACAGTTGGACGCTTTTATAAAATATTGTTCCAGCGCGGTTAAGTTCTGCAGCTTGTATTATTTTCTCCAGCATTAAATTAAAGAAATCGCACGATAGGGGGTCACCCTGTCTGAAACCTCGTTTAGTTTCGAACGGCTCGGAGAGGTACTTCCCAATTCTGACCGAGCTGGCGGTGTTGCTCAAGGTCATTTTGCATAGCCGTATAAGTTTTGCGGGGAAACCAAATTCAGACATAGCGGCATATAGGCAGCTCCTTTTCGTGCTATCGAAAGCGGCTTTAAAATCAACAAAGAGATGATGCGTGTCGATTCTTTTTTCACGGGTTTTTTCCAAGATTTGGCGTATTGTAAAAATCTGGTCGATGGTAGATTTACCAGGTCTGAAGCCACACTGATAAGGTCCAATCAGTCTGTTCACATCAGGTTTCAGTCTTTCGCACAATACGCTTGATAGGACCTTATATGCGATATTCAAAAGGCTGATTCCGCGATAGTTGGCGCAGTTTGCAGGATCGCCCTTCTTGTGGATTGGGCAGAGAACACTTAGATTCCAATCTTCAGGCATGCATTCATCCGACCAAATTCTGCATAGAAGCTGATGCATGCGCCTTACCAGCTCCTCGCCTCCGTGTTTGAATAGCTCAGCAGGCAAACCATCAGCGCCAGCTGCTTTATTGTTTTTCAATCGGGATATTGCTATTCGCACCTCATTGTAGTCGGGTTGTGGAACGTCAATTCCATCATCTTCGATTGTGGGCTCGGGTTCGGCATCTTCTCTGGTTTCTTGCTCAGTTTCTCCATTTATTTATTTGCATATACATAAATCCCTTTTTAGTTCGTATCTTCATTTAATTGTTTGTACTACATTATGAGTTTCCCACTTCTTCTGTAAAGCCAGGCTCTAGTCTAGGCATACAACTATGTACTCGTACAAATATATGTAAATCAAGTGTTGGCCACCTGCAACGATCTGCGATAACTTCAAATGTAAATGAGCCAAACACCTCCCTGCTTGATTGTCATTTGGATCATTTATTTTTCACTCGTCGCCTCAAGCAATTCATTAGAGTCAGTCGTGATTGAGCGGTTTTTGTAGTGACAACAATAAAAAAAGGTTAGGTAAAAAGTAATGTGTGAAAATAAAGGGAAAATGGAAAATAAATAACAAACAAAAAAAAATTGTTTAACAACAACAACAACATTTGTGCTAATTAAGCGCTACAACAAATACATGAAAAATAAATGAAAAATACATGAAAAATAAAAATAATTATAAAAGCAGATGAATTGATGCAACTGCGGTAATTAACTTTTGTTGTGTTTTTGTGGTAAATGAAATTGCTAAAATTACAATAACAACAAAAGCGCTGATTTATAGTCTTTGTTTATGTTTATGTTGCAACTGCTGAACTAATTCATTATGCGTTGCTGCCCTAGGCGTTTTTAATAGGTCTATTGTGCAGACACAAACATTTCTTATTTAATTTTGTTGTTGTGTTTTTTTTTCTTTTTTTTTTAATTTTTGTCAACTCATTCGCTTATCATTCATGTGATCTATTTTTTTTTTTTTTTTCATCATCAATCCAATTAATTTATTCATGCTTTGTGCAAACGCATTGTCTACCACGACTGCAATTAGATCCTCCTGTGTGCGGTGTGGCGCATTCGGTTTAACTGAATATTTCAGACAGACAGACGATCTTGCAACACAACCTAGACGTTCATCTTTCACAGCAGCATAAGTAGCAGGCTGCAGTCGCAACTACTGTTTGTTGCATGCGGTGTATTCCACCACCACCCGCTAACAATTTGCTTTGGATCAAATTGAAGTCAGCAGCACATCTGGCATGGCCACATACTTAAGCGCGTACCTTTAATTGGTTTCATTTTCTTTGCGTAAATTTTGGAAAATAAAATTAAAAGCAAAGAAGGATGGGTGGTCTCCCGCTGTGCATAGGGCCTTATACCTTTTATAATTATGACTGAAATTAATCAGTTTTTTTAAGGTACCTTGAATTCTTATTCTCACTATGAATGGGGGTTAACCCCACCAGTATAACTACCATCATTAATGACCACTTAACCAAGGTGGCGAAACATCCACATTGCGCCCATCCAGGAGCCCATATAATATACATTAAGAAAACAGGAGCGCACTTGCCTTTATACCCATACGCTGTTAATCATGCACTTTAATCGAACATCGACCCCAGGGACAATATATTAGAATGTTAAGGAATTTTTGCCTGCAGAGTTTATGCGAAGAGAACCGAGCAATCCTTGTTAACTTCAATGCACACCACGACCTTCCAGTCTACCCGCAGATGGTAGGCGATAGGTGATGGGACATTCAGCAGATATGTTGTTGTTATTTTAAGCGAAAACCCCATTCACCGAAGGTTTTGGAAGAGTTGCAGAAAGTGACAGTCATTTGCCGAATATGAACCCGGTACTCTTCGGTTCTCCCTTGCTGTACATGCCCCACTGTCGCAGAAGCTATTTGGTATGAGCAGGGCAACCTTCTAGGTCATGTCACTCCGCCTTCCTTAGCAAGGAGAATATGGGTGATGAGACGTGAGAGGCATTATATCCCTAGATCAACCACCAAGATGCATCACCTCTTACGACAGTTATGGCTACCTTGGGTATATTCTAAGCCCACAGGGGGGGTACAGCAGACATCACTATCGTTAGCGCAGACTTACAAACTGCGTTGACTAGCGAACGATGTTAACAATAGAATCTGATCATCTACCCATATTTATATCAAATGATGCCACAACCGACTTCAACACCTCACATCGTCACACCGAAATCAACTGTAGTAAAGCTTATTACGACGAGTTCTGAAAGCTTTCTTAGAACGCTTTTGCTGAATTTCTCATTCTAATTTTTCCTATTTGGAACCGACGTTATGAGTGCAAATATTGCCTGATGACGAGAAATTCAACAGAATTGGCATAAATATGAGATCAAACATCATGAAGAATAAATATAACGCTCTAAAAGCTTATCACCACACTTGTCCTGATGTAGGCTGAAAATCATGGAGAGTGTTCTAAGGAAGATGTTTTTGGTCCTTCGCATAATGCCGGTATCTTGTAGCGAGGAAATATAACTATCAGCTGTACGAGCTTTACGCATAGTACAGCGAATCAAAGTCCAAGGGTTAGGTTATGTTGTACGAATAGACAAGGGCGTTCAGGCACAGAAAGTGTTGCTATAGACAGAGAAAGAGAGATTGGACAGGGTTACACTGTTAACAACAACAACAACAGAGCGAGAGACTAAAAGAAAACGAAAATGTGTTTCAGTACTAAATTTCGTCCAAATATCATAAATATTGAAGGAGTACAGACTGAACTGGTAGAATCGATTCGTCCTAATTATTTCTGTATACTCATTTGAGTTTATATCTCGTAGGCTTTGAAACAGCTGACCAAAGTAAATATATCATTTCATCTTCATAAAAGGTATAAAAATGTCAAATGCGCTGTCTCAACCACCAACCACTCTTGCGATGCTTAGCATGCGTGTTGTACTTAGTAAGTGCTTACTTACTTGGTTGAGAAATTTATGCGGTGTACGGGTTGCTTTCGCAAGTGAGCCACTTTTATTTTCACAGCGCTAACTTTTACATACTATGCTAAATAATAGGTTGTGGCTTTCGGATCGTCTGCATATTTTTAATGCAAATTTTTAAGCAGATTGTAGCTAGAGTATGAACGCTTGGCTGATAGAGCATTTACATGAGAACGGCGCAAGTCGGTGTTGATTTTGTGATACGAAAAGCAGTTTTGTTTCAACTTAATCAACGCCAGGCTCACCGTCGGTCTTGGTAGGTTGCAGTATACCTTCACTAATTATTTTGCTTGACTGCGCGATTCCTATCTGCATCCGCTTGTAATATAAACCATCTTGAAGGCGTTAAACTATTATAAAATGGGTTAACTTCAATTTCATTTCCCCAGCCAGCAGGACAGCGTAAGTTTAGTGAGCATTCCCGAAACTGCTTAACATTAGAAAAAGGGTCGATTATACATAAAAAATTATAAAGAGACCAAAGAACGTAGAAGATAAAAAATTTTTTTAATTCGCGAGTTTTAGTGACATCAAAATTTTTATCTTAATAAAATGGTTGGTTGGAGTGGCGAGTCTCCTTTGCCTCTAATTAAGACCAATGAAAACTGACAAAAAAAAATTGATAGCATTTGAAGGACCTTGGTGGGGCTCCCATCCTACTATATCCATGCCGTTGGGTTTAAAAGTTTTTGAAGCTCCGTTGGCATACTAGGACTAACAGCAGAGAAGCTGTCAAACAGGGTTTCCCTAGAAGTTTCATTTTGCTCCGGCAGTGCGCTGTACATTCGCAGAGCAGGTTCACCACCGTATCTTCCATCCCCGGAAGGTAGCAGCTGCAGCACAATGTATTGTGTTCAAAACCCATCCGTGCTGCGTGCACCCCAATATTCTGATGCCCAGTGAGCACCGCAACTAATCTAAAGAGTTCCCTTCTATTCACACTCATATTAGACGGAGATCGTGTTTCATTTTAGGAGTGCCAGATACTCCTTGAAACTCTGCAGAACTGCAAAAACGCTTCCATTACTAACCATGCTGAGCCAATGCTGATATATCCGATATGAATACCTCCTTTGCCCCTGAGACATCCAGAGCCGATCCAAGCCATGCTACCTTGTCGGCCGTCCCGTTTAACTGTATATAACGATAAGTCGACCTGACAGGTTCATAATCCACTGCACTGATGACCGCCTGGTTGTCAGAACTATTACCGGATGTCCGTATATAGTAATGCGATGCACGTCTCCTCACGCCGAGTCTGAGAGTCGGATAGATACGCATATAACGCGGGAGTGTTACAAAGATGCCAGCTCCGACTTCATAGACCATTTTGGATCCATGCGTGTAGACTGATATGTCGAATCTCTGTGTGAGTTTCTGCTCTTTTCAATCCTTTCTCGACCTAACCAGCTCCCATCTTTACGCTTATCACTCTTGACCGCAGTGCCGTCACTATCCAATTTACTATAACTAGGGTATTCGATCCAAGATAATAGAGGGCCTCCAAAAGGACGTTAGTTTGCCTGAGGTGACGTCATGATTGAAAAATTTTGCAGGGGCTGTAAGGGGCCTGCCCAAGTTCCCACGACTGTGATACGGTGTTGCACGAGTTCGATGCTACCTCAGAGGCAGTGCAATTTTTTTTAAGTTTGGCATTGCCTTGGAAAAACTAGCCAGATCCATAGATAGACATTACTACCCAGGCCCTGTATTAAAAAGCATTAACAAACGGACTAGGGCCTGCATATACTTTCCTTGCCAGGCCAATGATTTTAAAAGGGAAAGTCTAGCCAGGCTTTGAGCAAAATTCAACATATTTTCTACCCAGGAATGTACCGCTGGACGCCAAAAGATGTGTATTAATAAAGTCCACGTTCTGCATAATAGGCTCCAGAGTTTTCCCTGAGTTATATTAGTAGTAGCATTTATTATAATCTGTAAGTCGCATGGTCTCAAGCGAGTGCGTGTCAGAACCTGAGCAAGAACTATAGAGGGTATAGTTTCACTTGATTTCGGAGACAGACGAATAAATTATTGGGGTCGTCAACAATCAGACCACCGTCGACCACGGAATGTGGCCGAATGACTGGGACGGCCATGAAAAGATCTCCGGTAATACAGTTTGTTGCTGAGAATACGATGCTGGTAGTAGGTCAATGTTATCCCAACTTTGTTTTGGTTATTATTACTTTTTGTCACAGCAGCCTTCAAAAGCATAACTGTATAACAAAATTTTTGTGTAAAAAATTTTAAATAAATAATTTGATCCGTTCATTTCCCAACACATTTTTCCACGCTTCAATCCTTGTCCGTAAACACCTTCAAAACCTTTCACTTTGAAACAATTACTCTAACCTTGCCTTGCAATGCATTATCATATTGTGTTTGGAACAAAAACAAATTTTTCAAAAACAAAAGACCACACAACACATCAAAATCCATCAGCATGACTTTTTTGTTTTTGAATACACAAATTATTTTGTTGTCATATTTTTAATGTTGCTGTCGTCACTATTGTCGCTTCTTATTGTTTTTGCTTTAAGCAATTGCTTTTATCAACCCAGCACAAAAAAAATGTTAAAGGAAGGTGGAACTATGAAAATCAGTAAAGTAAAAGCGAAATAGCTTGAAGAAATAATTTAATTTGTACTTTCTAAGTAATGGCATCAAATTACTATGCAAAAGTATAAAAGGAAGTAAATTTGAAATGATTAAAACACATTTTGTTGGAATTAATGAGGAAATTGTTTTACGGATCCATTTTGCTTTTAAGGGTAAAACGATTGCCAAAATTATTAAAAACTTTGGTTCACGCTTAATAGCAAAACATTGTGGGTTGTATTCTACCTTGGGATATATATAGCAAAAAAAAATTCCCCGCAGGTTTTGGGGAGTGTTGTCGAAAGTGGCAGGCCTTTGCCGGAGATGAACCCGGTAAGCTCCGGTACTCCCTTGCGGGCCCGACTGTCATGGCCCGACTGTCATGGTAGCGATTTGGTATGACCAGTGCAACCTTCTAGGTCATGTCACCCCTCCTTCCGAAATTAAGAAGATGGGTAATGAGAGGTGAGAGGCATCATATCCGTAGATCAACCATCGAGTTGCACTTCATTACCTTTGTGCATATTAGTCGCCTTTTACGACCTGTATGCCTACCTCGAGCATATTCTATTTATGTCCCTAACATGCCCTTTTTTTCTCTTTTTTTCTTCAATATACTTTCCTTTTATTTACTTTCTTTGTTTTTTAATTTCCTTTCCAAACCACTTAATAATACAGTTTCTATTTTGATTTCTTTATTTTATTATATTGATTTTACTTTCCTTCATATTAATTTCCCTGTTCCTTCTTGATGCTGTTTTCTTCCCTTCCTTTCCTTTCCTTTCCCCTCCTTTCCTTATTTGGTTTTTGTAAACACTGTTTGTGTCATCAATGAAGTTTACGGTTCGCTCATGTCTTGTATTGCTGGCTTAATGTCACCAAAAAAGCAATTATTCGTGCTCTCGGTGAGAGCCGCTCACACGATGCTCATCATCGAGTAATACAATAACATGCATGACATGTCCACTCACACAAGAACGTCTTTATAGTGTGTATATCTGTTTGGAATTTGTAGTAGTGTCACTTTGTAACTTATTCTTCTATATTAAAGCTAAGTTTCTTAAATTTTTTTTTGATTGACGGCAACGCAGCTTGAGCAGATTAATCGATACATATGGAATTGTTTATACTTTGGATGTAGAGTTTGTTCGTAAAAGGGGACAGAATTTTTAAACTTGCGCATTTATATTATAGAAGATAACTTTCAAACAGTGAAAATTACTCTATTTCTCGGAACTATTAGGGAGAGAAGATGAGTCCAGAGTGTGAACATTTCATATCGCAATGCTTTTGAGATATGGATACAAGTGAAAACTCTTTCAACGAGGCAGCTGTGCCAAACAATGGTGGAAGTAAGTATATCCCTCTAGTTTTTTTAACATAGTGCATGGGCTCTGCATATGTCATCGGCACTAAGGGCACGATGCAATCCGAATGAGTAAATGGATGAAGCTAAACGCTATGAGGGGGAGAAGAAACGTGGTGCTTCGAAGTCGTTTACCCACAAATCGATGATGGGTCGATATTGTGGCAAATTTCCACAAGTACGTACCATCCCTAATTCCCCTAGAAGTAGCGATGGATACACTCATGCATGTATACAGGAGTAAGCGAGATAGCAGTAGTGTTACGAAAATAAGGCGATGAGGAGTTCACGGAATATCCAAGACACAGCATGCAATGCCGCGTTTTTTTTTTATAATTTTTTTGATATCACATTACGAAGGCGAATTAATGTGGAGAAGATGAAAAATGCCAGCATAATTTCTGACGAAGGGCGAAAAATGTTGTAACTGCCTGCATTTAGAGAACAAACCGCTGTTGGCCTTGTGAGTTACACTCAACTGCAAAGAAGCTTTGCCTCTTGTTGATGTTCTATTCAACGGTAACACTAATTTTCGAAATGGCTTCAGAAAAAAGGGTAGGGGAAGGTATCACTCTCATAAGTGACGACTAAAATCCACATTGTGCCGGGGTCGTTGCTGCGGGGTCCTAAGTAGGTCGGGCTAGTACCACAAGGTGCTACTAGCGGAGCGTCCCGGCTTCATATCTGGAATAGGACTGGCAATATCAGTAAAAGTTAAGTTAAAAAAAATTATCAATCGTTTCTGAATGTTATTTAAGGTTTGCTGGTTGTAACTCTCTGAATATAGCTTACTGAACTTAAAATGGAAAGCCTGATTTGCAATATTCCTAATATAAAATCCGACTATCTGAATTTGAACTGAAATAGGTGTAGCCCGAATAGTTAATAAGAGCTATTAATACTCACGGTAATATGAAAATAACCAAAACTATCAATAGTACTTTCGAATTGTAGTTAACAATATAATTTGTACCAGACTCAACAAATATAGCCAAGTTTAGTTTATTTTAATTTTTGAAACGTCTAAATACATTGTTAGAGATCATCGATCTCCTTAATTTATATGATCGATAGTTTAACATCTCTATAGCCAAGTAACAATCCTAGCTCCAAAAAACCTAATTTTCGTTTTTTATGGGCCTAAGATACTGGTAAATTTTCGACCTTGAATAACTTTGTAATGTTGACATTAATGAAAAAATTATGTCAGACCACATCATTTTCAAAGAAGCCTAATGCGAAAATGGAAAGTCCCTATGAGCACCTCCCTCCCATTAATATAAAATACTCATATTTGGTCATTACACTCAATTTTTGACTAAGAACACCTTTTCCGTATACCATTAAAAAAATCGATTTTTTTGGCCCATTTTAATGTGTACTCCAAACGCTAACAGCTTCAAGCGCTTGTATAAACCCACCCATATTTTAAAAATCGAATCTGGCTGGTACTTTACATGCTTGTACCAGCACAAATTCAAATGTTTAAAAAAATCGAATAAATCTGTGCCAATCAAAGTGCGCTATTGATGATTTCTTAGAGCCGTGCCCTTTTTGAGCTTAGTCTCAATATCTAAGCGCTTTATGCTACATGCACGCTGCACCAAATGAGTCATTTCGGGCGAAAAAATCCAAATACGTCGCATTTCCCCATACAAATCGCATTTCCCAAATGACTGATTTCATCGCATTCGCTCGAATTTGCTCTCATTTTGGCCGCAACAACATGACATTTTTCTCGAACGCATTGCGTTTGAAGTTTCGCCTAAAGGAAAATGTCAAACAAAATGCAAATGAGCTATGTAAATGGGTTTGAAATGACTCAGAGAGAGAGAGAGAGAGGTCTAGAAAAAGAGTGAGAGCGAAAGACGGTGAGGGTGTGAGAGTGAGAGAGGACTAGAAAAAGCAGGAGAAAGATGTTGAGAGGGTGAGAAGGTGAGTGGTTAGGAGAGGTATGAAAGGTAGTGAGAGATGGAGAGGAAAAGAGATATGAACTTTTGTTACAGAAGTAACAATTTGACCAGTGTTTTAGTTTCATGGGAAAGTAGAAAACTTCGTAGGGAGAAATATTATAGGGCAGCACAACGTCTGCCGAGCTTACCAGTAGATTATAAAAAACGTTAAGTGTGGAAAACTTGACGGACACTTGGCGGCTAGCTGTTGGCAAAATGGTAGTCTTATAAGTCGATAGAAATATGCTCGCTCCACGAAATTAGTGATTGCATTCTACGAACGGCTAGCTTTCAAAGTCTTCTGTAGGAATTGCTGATAGACCCCGATGCTTGAACTCAATGAGTAAAATACTTGGGTTTAAGTAAAATCTAAAACTAAGCTAAGAGTAAGAACTGGTTTATGTTGTTGAGATTAAGATATTGGAAGTACCGCGAGAAAAGAATGCTTTCGGATTATACTTGGTACGAACTAATTTCCGGTATTGTACCAGGCGATATAAAACTTGACGAAGCTTAATCGATAATCTTACGGAATTCTCGTTATACTTTTAGCCTATCCGACGAATCGTGGGCGCCAAAGGCGTTATCGTAAAAGACACTTGATTTTTTGTTGTTTTTTCACAGGGTTTACAAGTGCTTAGGTGCTCTTCCATTTGGTCCGTTTGTACTGGGCGATCAAACGTCTGACTTTCGTGTGAAGGCCCATATTTGGGGTTTTCTTTTTCTTTCACTGTGTTACGTTCGGTCTCAAAGCTTGTGTCTCGCCTGGTATATCAGGACTAATTTCTGGTATACCAGCCGGTGTAAGTTCACGTCCTTACTAATAAAACTATGGATGGTTTAATATAATAGTATATTATCATTACTTTGGTGCGATATACGACTGAGGAGATTAAGGCAGAGCTAATTCTCCAATTTATGGTTTCTGCTCCTAATTTTTTCCAAGCGACATTTGCCAAGACAGATGAATTTTGACTGAGAAGCTTTTTCATGGCAGTGAAATGCACTCGAAGGGTTGCCGACCACTACCTAGGCGGACCCCGTTTTAAAAATACTTTTTCAATCAACTATTTTTGATCTTATTCTTCCGGGTACTTGAAACATTAAGCTTTGGATATGGTTATTTTCTATGACCAAAAAGTGGGTAAGACATATCCACTATAACTTTCTGACGCAGACTTTATGACTTATCTGTCCCATACAGTTTTTGTTTGTGAGCCAAATTTGAGTTCATCGGGTAGATAAATTTTAACGTTTTCAAGAGAAAATGGCCCTTAATAAGAACACACATCCAGTAAACAAATAATATGAAAGTTTGAAAAACATATTTTCCTAATTTTTTTTTTGTATCAATTTTCCCAATAGGCTGCCTAAACAGGGCTTCTGTGTTCACTTGTATAATCATGCAAGAGTAATAATTTTATAATGAATCTGAAAGTATGTGCAGCTTTCGAATTCCTTGCTAGACTTATATGTAACTGTTTGGTTACACGATCGGCATACCATGCCTCTGAAAGGCATATAAACACAACTCTCTTAACCGCTTTATCTTATAACTTTAAACGAGTTATTCTTGTATATTTGTATATCCACTACTATCTCAGGAACGACTTAACCGATTTGGATGAAATTTGGTATATGTGTAGTATCCTGTGTTTTAAAAGTTTCTACTTTGGTGTTGCCACTTGGGGTGGTTCACAGGGTTGCCACCTATATCAATTTTTTTTTAAATACTAAGCAATATATGGGAATATGGGTATCAAATGAAAGGTATTTTAGGCCGTATACCAACCAAAGTATTTTCGAGTGTGGCTGTCACCTAGGGTTGCCACCTGACTGCATTTTAATTATTCCTTCTTATATCGACCACTATCTCGGGAAGGGTTTAACCGAACAGGCTCTTAGTGACTTTTTGTGGTTAGTGTTCGATATTTTGGAAATCTATTTTGGAAATTTATGCTCTTGGTAAGTAAGATTATGCGACAATTTCGAAAAATACCGAGCAAGGCTCGGTCACCCAGGTACTTAAAAAAATTATGTAGGTAAGAAAAACTAATTAGTGGAAGCAAAACTCTAAAACAAATTTACTCTTTTACCATAATTTATAAAAAAAAAAACAAGGAGAGCGATGTCTTCTGTAATCTTGACTGACTTTATACCCTTCATGAATAAGAATCACGATTTCTACGGAGCTACATTTTAGATGGATACGATTTTGTTAGTTCCGGCCGCATACCAAATTTTAGACCGATATTTCTTAAGCAGAGGAATTAATTTTCGTTCAAACAGACATAGACAGACATGGCTAAATCGACTCAGCTCGTCGCCCTGATTATTTCGGTATACTTTTCGGTGGGTCTATCTCTTCTTCTTTTCATACTTACAAACATCTTACCAAAGTTTTTATACCATTTCATGTTTATTAAAGGTATAAAAACAAAAAACAAAAAAATAAATAATATATTATAGATCCTCGAACATTGCAAATTATTTTAACTCCATGCAAGCATAGCCAAAAACCCAAAGCGCATATCGGCATGAGTCACGCCTATGGCGACAATGTGGTTACAGCCTTATATAGCACAAACGCACACCCAAGAAAGAAAGTAGAAAATATAAAAGTTTTTGTGCTTCCTGATCGTTGTTTGCGCTACTTCTTCATTACAATTGCTTGCATAATACAAATTTGGATGTTGTGATTTTATCGGTGCTGCTGATGACGTTGTTGTTGCTGTTGGAAAATTAGTTACTAGCCACCCATAACGTTTGTACATTTAAGAAAACTCATTTTTCAACGACTAAATGCACATCCAGTCGGATAGTGTAAAATATATTTTTAGCTGAACTAATTGGTCTTAAAAAAAAACGAAACTAGAAAGCAACTAGTGCAAATATCTAATATGTTTGTATGTATGTGTAAGGGTATACATTTCATGTAATTTTCAGTAGTAATTGCTTTTATGTAGATATGTATATGTAACTCAAACTATGTGAAAAATACCCTGCACTAAAATTGCAAATCATTATCTAAAACACGCAAGTATTGGCGCTTTACGCTTCGTATCTAGTTCTGTACCGGTTACATAAGCGTTAGTTACAACCTAATTCTAGTGTGGCAAAAACAGACTTTTTACCGACAATGAAATCATCTGACAACTGTTACATCCCTTTGGCTTTCTTCTGCCTAAAGTTTAATTCTAATTTCGTAATAACCAATATAGGGTGACAACGTTCAACAGCGATTATTCGAAAAGTCGACAGCAAGCGTTTATTCGAATAACGGATTATGGACTATGGACGAATATTCGCATTTCAGAAATCGAATTTTGAATAATTCGAATATTCGATTAAATAATTATCAGGAGCCCTAATACGCATGCTGAATAACATGAATTAGAACACGTACTATCACTTTTTAACTCAAAAACTCGTTACAGTTTTCACTTTATTTTCTATTGCGCATTTAACGGTTTTGACAGCGTTACAATGTTCTTGGGCCGGCTATACATTCTTTTACAATTTTAACATTATTTAGAAAATTAATGGGGGGGGTTTTTAAAGCTTATTGCAGTGTGTTTTTATTGACTGAATGTTAATGTTATTTATTACAAGAAAAATTATTCAAAATGATCGCCTTTTGCTTTAATACAGGCTCTTAAACGGTCTGGCCATTTGGCTATAGCGCCACGTATATTTTCCGGTGCTATAGACGAAGCTGCCGCGAACACCGCTTGCTTGAGACTCTCCAAATTTCAGTGGCGAACTTTGCAAGAAATGTGCTCTAATTCCGACCATAGTTCGAAACCCAGAGAATTTACGTCGGCACTTCTCGACGGCCAATCTTCAACAAAAAAGAAAGCGATGACCAGTGCTCCTTCGAATAGCCTTGATGTGGATATCAGCACGGATTAGCCGAGACATAGGTCTGAAGGACATATGCAATTCTGTGGCTATTATTTTTTGTGTCCTTAAAGGATTTCGACGAATTTGCTCTCGTAAGTTATGGCTGCACTCGTACGAACAACACGCAGACGCCCACTTCTGGCCCTGCCCTTAACTTAAAAAGCTTCTAAGAATCGATCGATGGTACGATAAACGAACATCTTGGATATACCGAGTTTTTTTAACGACGTGAATATCTGAATCGCGCTATTTCAGCACTTATGTAAAGCAATTACCGCAATCCGATATTCCTTGTTACCCCACTCCATATTGATTAGACGAAAGTTCAAGCCAAACTGATTTTAAATACATATTGGCATAGTACATTTAATTAAAATGCGGAATATGGGGGGCATACAATTTAAAATACCAAAGCCTGCTGCTTTGAAAATTTTGGGACACAACTTATAGCAATACTAAGTAGGCCAGAACTGCGGTTACTTGAACTGCGTTACCGACGATAATGATTATCCTCTAGGTTTGAAATGACCGTTTACGCTATGAATAAGGGCGGTAGGCAACACTTTGAAGTATCGGATATCGATAATCGATTATCGATTATCTATCCATTATGTAATTTCAATATAATTCAGAAAGGAAATAGTTTTAATTTTAAATGCAAACTAGGGAGTACCCGGCGCCGCTCGTGATGCGTAGTGATATAGAAGTGGTCCTTATTTTTTCAAGTGTTCAGCACAACAAATTTCAAAACACCAGCAAACCTTAGGTAAATTTGATATACAAATCAGGGTTGTATGGTAATAAATAAAAAAAATATATATTTATAGGATCTATCTCCTTCAACGTCAGATTTTCCTAACCCCACTTCCATTAGCCGATTTCTGCATCTGGATGTTTCGCACTCTTTACCTATGTATTTGGATCACACACATTTACTTTAATCTGGCTATACATCCTCATCTTCACCCATTTTCCACGCATCTCTTTGCTGGAGTACAATTGTCTCCGTTCACGCTCCTTCTTCATCTCATATTCATCATCTTGTTAAGAAACCAATGGCATTTGCTTTATATAAATTTATTTAAAAGGACATTTGTCGTATAGATACCTCACTCAAAATAAGTATATCTCTTATCTTTATCATGAGATTTTGATACAGCAAAGTTTTGCAAATGTCCCTGGTTACAGGCTGTTCAGTAGTGATAGTCTTATAAAAATCCATTCCTTAGTTTCCCAGATCTTTGAGTTCAAACAGACAGACAAATATTCTAAGAGTGGTTCAGATGAACTGCACAACATTTCCTACGTCACCTTCAATAATTTTTTCAAAGAAATATTCATAGTACAGGCTCGAGTTATCTAGAGTTTTATTATTTCTTTATTTTATTTTATTTTGCTTTTCCTATTCTTACAAAAGTAGTATTTTTTTTAATATGATAAATTGTCCGGCAAGTTCGGATTCCGGGTATACATTTACTGCATTCTCTTGAAATTGAAAGGCTGTCAATTTATACAATTGACTTTTTCGAAACTAAACACTGAGAGTGGCGGAAAGCCGAAGCCCGTTTGTTCTAAACCCAAATTTACACAAAGGAATGCCGGAAAATCTTTCCAATATACTAATAATGAATACTTTACCGCTTCTGTTTGTGGAGTTTGATACAATACTTTCATATGGCATCGTTGTTGAAAAATTAATGCCTCATTTCTTGTACAGTCTATAGAGGATAAAGAGTACTTTATGCATTGTCAAATATTAACTTTTCCAACTGGGTCTTTTTCGGAAATTGCCGTCCTCGCTCGCACATTCTCTTCAACAGCATCCTTCGCATCGCTTCAACAGCATCCTTAAAAATGGCGACCTCTCCCGAGAAGACGCTGAAATGCTAATTTAAATTTCATGCTAGCTCCAAACTCCTGTCAGAAAGCTCCAACCTCCCACTCAAAAATCTAGTTCAGCGCATCTTCTTCAAGGGTATAAAGGTAGTAAAGTTAGCCATTGGATATATAGAAAGCTGGCGTATCCATGGTGTGAAAGAGAATGTAAAGCATTTTTTCCCAACCCGGTCAACCGGGTATGGATTCAGTACAACATTCTATGCCAGAATAGAAGTTATACACAAGGCCCCACTGATTCCGACCAGAGCATCCACCAGAACAATACTCCATAAAACGGAATAGGTTTTACCATAATATTGCATAGCCAATGTTTGACAGTGATCCCGCGGCACCAATACTGGATCTGGATCTAGATCGGTTCTCAGCAATCTTTCATTCCGCAATTTTGTACTTCCTCGTAAGGAGAACAGCTGCTAATCACAATATCGAGGAAATCTTGCAGAATGTCCCACAGGGTATCAAGAAATTTCCCCCAGAAAGGATTGTCAGGTAATCCCTATAGGCCACAAGTTGTCATGGAGCAAGTCGTTTATGACTACGGCAAAGGGTATAAAGCACACCTTCTTGTGGCCGACTCTTTCACACCCCTCAAAACAGTCGCTTGAGAAATACACCCAAAACCGCATCGTCTTTCAATAAGGCTTTTTTAATAACCACTGGCAAGACTTTATTCAAAGCTACTTCTATATTCAGAAAGGCACCCAGCACATGTTCTTGTGCTCGATTGATCCTCCTATAAGTTTTACAACCCACTTGATATCCGTTTCAATAGACTTGCCTTCACAATATGTATATTGAGAAGCCGTAACACGCTCCGTATTAGTTCGACTGCATATGTAGAGAAGGAAAGAAACGAGTAGAACTGATTGAGCCGAAGTATTTAGAAGATGCATGAGAGCTGTTTTCTGGCTTTTGGAAGAAAGGTAACTTCGAACATATTCCAACAATTGGACACATAACCCAACCCAAAGAAGTTGGCTTGAATGGGAACCAGCCAGCTACAGGAATTCCGAAGAGATTTCTGTAGTGTTACAAGAGTTATGCCACCGGCGGAATGCTACCGTCAAGTAAGAAAATGAAGCAAGTGGTAATAATTACTTGGGCTCAGATGTAAAGATTAGAATGATGTAGGTAAAAGCAAGGATAGAGCAAATAACTTAATTTTTAATGGGTATCGCAAAAGCTTTGATCCACTATGTCACCAAAGAGAAAAAAATTAAATAACAATGACTGTGGCGTAACGAAAAGCTCTAAACTTTTTTTTTCTAAAGATTAATATAATTTTCTCGATTCGAGTTATTTATGATGTTAAAGACAATGTGGATCATGTAGTGGTTTCTATGGTAGCGATTTACGCAGTAAACTGATTTAATTAATCGAAAAAATTACTTATTCTTTCTTCTGAAAATATGAAAGGATACCATTTTCAAATACCGAGAAAACGTGAATCAGCCTGATATTGCTTTTGATGCGATAGTTCACCATAATAATCACAGCGGTGATTTCGTATCATATGATTAAAAATTATCACACTGTGGTCATCACATCATCAGCAGAAAAAACAAAGTAAAATTCATTACCAACAAAAAGTGTGTTATATTAATTCAATTAACAAATCGTTTCCTAGGCCAGGTTACGGTGCATTATTTACTATTTCTACCATTAAACTATACACTGTTTACTTATAACTAATTAGCACTTAATGTGACTTCCCTATTCCTTTCTGTGATTTCCACCAACATCATCTCACTGATGGACTTCATTCGTTTGAGCCTTCAACTGCATGCTAAGTAGTGTTAAACTATACATTTATAAACATTACTACTAAATTGTATTTGCATACAAAAACAAATTTATATCGCTACGTACAAACAGACATTTAACACCTGCTCTTCAAGTAAAACAATAAAAAATAAAAATAATATTAAAAGAAGATAAATACTTCAAGCATGAAAATCATCAATCTCCTTTTGCCTTTCACTGCGCGAAGTCATCCAACTTTATGAACATGTGTACTCGTATTTGACATATGTATGTTTTTATAACTTTTTGCATGCATCTGCTTTTTTTATATTAATGTACATGTGTACATCCATTTATATATAATACATACATTTCTTGTAAATAAGGAAGTTAATTTGAACATTGTGTTGTCTTCCGATATAAATTTTGCAAGCAATAAAATGAAATGTAAGCGAAACTTTTGAAATGAATAATAAAATAATTAAGCAAAGCACAAAACGTTTAAAATTTTATGGAAAAAATATTCAATTTTGCCAAATGCTTGGTAAAAGCCCACTAGCATGAAGCTTTAAAATAACATTAATTATTGCTTTGCGCCTTAGTCAGTCAGTGGAACAAAAAGGAATTAAAAAAGTAAGGAATACCCGGCTGTGTGCTTTAACTCACAAACTACAAGTATTAAGCAATAGGCTAAAGCCTAGCGTCAACAAAGTGACAGTGAGACTTACGACCTGGTAAAAATACCATCGACCAGGTATTGAAGATACGTGATTTACGGGAGGAGTTGATCTTGCGGTGACCGAAGACAAGACTGTCAACAACTAAAAAATCGGCTCGCCCAGACCAGTTAAATTCCGATCAATTGATGACAATTTTAATTATTTTCAAAAAATCGCAATTGAGGAGTGTTTAAACGATAGGCCGGTTTTCCATTTTCCACACGATGCGAGATTTTAATGACATCGGCTTATTAAGACAAAATTACACATGTTGTCTGCAGAGGAAATTACTAAAACACCTTATTTCGTTTAAAAAAAATTCTTCTCTATTCCCATTGTGAAAAATCCTTAAAAATTTTTTACTTTAAAATGGGCTAATACTGGTTTAAAATGAGTTTTAAATATATGTGTTTCCACCTCAATCTGAGATCATAGTCAGGAACTGTTGATCAGGTGCAGTCAAAAAGTAGTCAAAGAGGCTTATTTGCAAAAACATGTTAAGTAAAAGGCCATATTTCCAATTATTCTCATACAAAACATCTTATTTCCTTGAGTTGCAACTAAAAAGGCATATTTCCAAATTATAAAATTAAAAAACTATATACTAGAGATAAGAAAAAAAAAAAATATGGATGTCAGTTTGTAGTAGCTGTTTTATTTTAGTAACATCATTTAAAAATTTAAATTTTGGCTATTTGACTTTGTCACATTTTTTTTCGGTTTTTGAAATATTTTTTAAAATGGAAATACGGCCTTTTGTTTAATCACTTCTCAATTACTAATTGATTATCATTGGAAAAAATATAAAATAATAAGAAGAAAAAAATGTTGTTTATTGTTTTTGATTTATGGTTTTTTTTTGATTATTTTTATAATTTTTTTTTTATCTTCTTTTAAAATTTTTTTTTTATATTTAAATTTTTTGACGCATGTTCTTATGTTTGAATGCAACAATACCAAAAAATTATTAAAAACAATCAAAAGTAATAAAAAAAAATATTATTTTTGATTTTTCTTGATTTGTTTTATTGTTTATTTCATTTTTATTATTATTTTTTGTTATCTTTTTATTTGGAATTATGTGCTTATATGCTTTGCTGCAACAATACCAAAATATAATTAAGAATAATAAAAAAAATGTTATTATTATCTAGGATTTTTCTTGATTTTTTTATTTTATTATTATTATTTTTTTTTAATATTAGATGTTCGTTAAAACGCTTATCCAAATGTTGCACTGATTTTCAAATTACCGATGATCTCATCTCTATGATAAATATACATACTTTGTAAGCAGACTCAAGCTCTTCTAAATCACCAGACGAAGAAAATATTATATAATTAACTGGTATGTAGTGATTTTTCTATAGTATGTATTTCTTTGAAAAAATTCCTAGTCAAGGAAAATGTGCCTGATATGTGTTGAAACAAGAATAGTTCCCTTTAGTTATGTCTACAGTTTCATATACAAATAGTTTAAGCTAAAATAAAAGATTTTAAATGGATTTCGTAAAAAAATGTATGACTTTTTTTTCTTAATTTTAGCCTTTTCTAACCTTTTTTTTGCCGATTTCGCCTCCTTTTTTTTCTATCACCTAGTCACACTGTAGTAGGGAAAAGGGTCAAGTTGACTTGACCTTGAGCGATGCCATAGATGAGCAGTTTTAAATATCACTAAATATTCAATAAATAAAAATCGGAATGCTCAATGAAGCGAACGAGTGATAATATAATGCCTTTTTAAGTTTTTATTATCACCAAAAATAGTATTTGAGTGAAACTATCATTGTCATTAAATCTTGATTTTAAGTGAAGTTTCATTTTATTATCACTAAAATTTACATTTAATGCAAGTTCATCTTCATTACCACTCACATTTATACTTAGAAAATTCACAGACACTATCATTCAATTTCGTATTATTGAATTGAATTTCGAAGCGTTGAACACACACTTTCACACTTACATATAGGAAATGGAAGAAGAAGGGGAGTAAATTTGAAATGGAGAGCATATGTTAGAAGAAAATGAACAGAGCAAAGAAGAGGAGCGGGATATGATGGTGGAGGGAAAGAAAAAGGAAGATATAGTGATAAATGAAGCGGAAACACCATATGGGAAGGGAAGAGAGTACAATTTGTCAAATGTAGTCAGGTCAAATTTTAGGCAGGACAACATCTGCCGGGTCTGCTAATAAATATCTAAAAAGTAGGCATAGGTATAACTCGATACCGCAGACTTGAAAGACAACTTAGTTGTCCCCTTTGGCGAGTGTTTTTGTCGTTACAAACAACAACAACAACTTACACCTGTGTACCAGTTCCTGTTCAAATACCTCAAATTAATAGATGTGGCATTAAATATTTTGCTACTAATTCCATGATTGCAACTATGTACTAATGCTGCTGGGTATACAAATTTAAATAAATTAATTAAAAGGCAAAATAATATAAATTAATTTATGTTAGTATTTTAATTTCGTTTCAGCGCATGCGCGCCACGTGCTCCACCGTCACATATCTGTCATTCCTTTGTTGGCTTTTTATTTACATTATTTTTACAGTTTTTTAAATTATTTTTATTTCCATTTCTACGACTTTTTTCATCACCTCTTTTCTCTTATATTTCGCTCCAACCATAAAAAGTTTGCCGCTTTAATCGTCATCGTCAAATGTCAATCGTTAAATTGCCCCTTGTCAGTCTAATGCGATCAACTTGTTTGCTGTTCGTTTCTGTTTTTTTCCCTAACTAATTTTGTTGCTGTTTGTTTTGTGTTTCTATCAGAGTTTGTGGTAATTGTTTTGGTGTTGACAGTCACAGTGCGTTTTCTGTTTTTCCTTGTGGAAATATTGCATTCTCTAAAAGGCTTTAACTAACAATTTAAAATCATATTAAGTTCAGTGAGCAAACACTATTTCCGCAATTGTGCAACTTTGGTTTAATATTTGGGAGCAATTTAAAGTAGTAAACGTTGATAAGAAGTTTAGGTCTATTAAGAGCTTACGATGAAATCCGTATACTACATTTGTGTATGATCATAGATATATTCTTAGTTTAAGAATTTCCGGAAGACTTGTGTATAGAAGATTGAACTTCACCAGTTCAAACACCAATAATTGCGGGTTTGGTATAGGAAATCTTTACAGGCTGGCCGGCACAGTTTTCATATACAAACCGTTGTTGTTGTACCAATGCTTTGTCCTGCCTAGTCACCACTTTCCAGGAACCTCGCGGCTTCAATAGGGTTGGACCAGAGTGAGATTAGTGTGAGAAGAGTGTGCGCTCTTGAGTAGATAAACAGAAGGTTGGTGTCATAGGGTTAACGCATCGGATGCCGGGCAAACATTTGGCATGCCAGGGTTAAGTCTGGATAGGTAAGAATTAAGGCAGATCGCGTTCTTCTTCGGCAATAGGTATAGTGACGGCATTCACTGGACGAGAGCTGACAAAGGAGTTTACCGACTATGTGTGGATGTTGTTAAAGGCCGGTCGATGCACCTTTGTATCAAATGGCTAGAATATGTGGAAGCGGATTTCATCATAGTGCTCACGGAGATTTTGCCCTATTTTCCTGTTAGGAGGATTTTCTTCAAGCAAGTTGAACAAGACTTTCCTGGTTAGCATATCATTATGCTACCAGCGAGCATTTTGGATCACTGTGGCGACTCGTAGCTCATAACCGGCTAGCCAATTGCCTTGTACCTTGTACCTTGCCAGCAACGTTTTATTAGCTTTTCCCCAAGTGCTGCTAGCCAGCGAAGAAACCGGAAATGGACGGAAGATAACATTTAATTCTTAAGCACAGCTCATTGACGGAAGAGCCACTTGCCACAGTCGTCCAATCATCAGCTTAAAAGACGGTCGAGACACTCTCTGGTGGGGACGGGAGCCTCGATGTGTACTAATTAACGAAGAGCAGGGACAGGACACCACCCCGTCCCTAGTGTGACTTGGCTTTGATCGTTCACCCCTGATCTCCAGCGATGCCAGCCGAGCACTCGGGTAATTGGTGGTCCAACACTCTGCCGTTAATTAGTTGCGCCTCCCTCAAATCTTGTCGGAGGCTTTCGATAGGTTAAACGCAACCATCACAGTCCTATCGTTTGAACGATTTTGGTTTAGACCGCCATTTATCTGAGTGTTTATATCGCAGAATTTTCACGTTGGTTGTGCTGTGTATTTTTCGGAATCCATGCCGATGTCCGGCAAGCCTTAGATTTGCGGTGTAATAAGGGAGCAAGACCGTATCTAGGATCTTCATTACCGGCGAGAGGCCAGATATCGGGCGATATGACTAACCTTCGTTAATTGGTTTCTCAGACCTTAGTAGTGGGACCACCTTTTCCTGATTGGATTTCTCAGCAATGACGAAAGTGTTCATGGACACGTTAAAGATAGATGTTAAGTATCTTACTCACTCGTCTACGAGGTGTTTTAAAATTAGCATGGATATTCCGTTTGGGCCTATGGATTTGGATCATTTAGACTTTTCAAAACTACATTTATCAGTCTAAACCTGATCTCTATAATCTGTCTTTGAAAAGCGGCCTCTTCCCAGATGCTTGGAAATAATCTTCATTTAGAATTTTTGGAAAATCAATACTATCGTCACTTGACCAATAATAACTTTATAAACAAATGTTTACTCTTTACAATTGAACTGATTCTTTCACCATTTAATTAGTTACTTATATGTTTTAATCTTCATGTTACTTAGCTGAACAGTTTTAGATTTCAACACTTAACAAACCACTGGCTTTATACGACTCGGCAATACATAAAAAAAACAAGCCGTGCGTTTTGCAGATTCGCCCCTCGTGTCGGTGGGGCAGGATTTTGGGTTATACGCTGGGAATTATTATTAACACCGAACAACTGTTTTGCCGAAGAGTCCCCGATAATCACGGAGTTGCTAGGGAATTTTAAGAAAAATTTTAGAATGAAATATAAAAAAAAAATAAAAAAATTTTAAAAAAGCTCGAGTACCTTCATGTAATTCAATAAACCTCTTTAACCCCATTATTAAATTAGGGGTATCTACTTATATAGAAAAACGCCAAATGAAAAAATGTCAACTCCTTTTTGGTCGAACCGTTTGACCCATTTGAATGAAATATGCGCCGATCTGAAGAAAATGTCATTATTCACTGCTTAGGGAGTATCTTTTATATATGGGAGGCGTGGCAACCGCCATATAGAAAGAAATGTAAAAATTATAGTATCCCCAAAAACAATAAAGCCGGAGTAATAATTTTTGGCAGAAAGATGCACAGATATTGATGTTCAATATGTTATTAGATGAGAAAAGGGGATGATATTGGAAAAGAGGGCGTGACAGCTGCCATACTAACTCAAACTTTCATATCTTATCTATCCGTAGCCGCTTAGGCTTCATCAATGAAACTCCGTACAGCAAGCTTATATGGCTAATATGCAACGATCTAGAGCGTAAAAGCTGGGGCCTTTATCACTCTTACGGGTATCTGGTAATATTTACTTTGGGCGAGCCGCTTGGGCGATTTTATGGGAATACGCACCGATCTGTAGTAGTAGAATTTTTCAGCGTTTGCAATTAAGCAACAGAAATATTATATCTTGAGCCAAATATAAGAGATGTTACGTTAGGGGGTGACATCCCTCTCTTAACCATTGCTACTTTATCTTTAAAATAAGATCGACTTAAGTTGAATTTTGGGCGATGGAAAGGAGGACTTAGAAGCTTAAAATTTCATACCACATATCTAAATAAAAAATAAATAATTGGCGCTATGTAACTATACCTCCTGGGGACACTACTACCACATCATGGCGGCCGCCACACATATCTAAGTAATTATTTTATTGGTAAAATTTTCGACAGCGGGCTATACTCGTATGGAAATACAACTTTCCTGCCCTTAACTGTCTCTTTAATTGAAGACACTCCCTCGATAATACGTTTTTGAGAAACAGGATAATAACGCCAATCTAATTAGCACTCCAATGCAGCACAAATTATGATAACAAAAGCTAGATTCTTGCTTTCTGCTACTAGCAATAGGCTGTGAGCATCGAATTAGAGAGAAATAAATAAATAAAAAAGGCTTTAGTCACACGCAACAATGTATGGTATTCAGTTACGGTGCAACTCGCTTGCCTGCTGCTAATTTTCCGGCCGCTTTGCACGCAACTAAATATAACGGGAAATGCATGGAAGTGCGTCTATGTTGCATGCAACATGAGCCCACACTAAACAAAAATATTATCGGCTGCACTTTGTCAGTAGCAAATGAAATACATCTCCACATACCGACTTGGCTGAACAAATCGCCAAGTAAAATGCGCGAGTAATTTGTATTGCCACTGGCTGCTATTTGTTGTGCGTTGCGTGCGCGCATATAAATTGCAATTTTTTGTTGTTCTTGTAACGTTTCATTGTCGGCAGCATGTGCATGTGCATTTGATTTGTTTGGTAGTAAAAACACTTGGCAGCTTCAAAATGCATGTAACTTCTTGTAAAGCAAAATTGTTGCGCGTTTTAACTCAGGAAAGTATGGCGTATGTATGTTTGCTTGTATGTATGTAAGTTATATTTCCACATATATGTAATTACTTTATTAATATGCATAACAATTCATTGAGGTTTTATGCTATTTTTATCGGCACAGATGCTTAGTATAAAAATTAATTTTATTCATATTTCAAAACGTTTTAATGTTTCCTATTTTGTTGCCACTCTCCTTTTAACAAATTTCGGATTCAACACTTCGGATTATGGCGCTATCTGAAGAAGACGTATTTTAATGTTTCTTCAAAGTGCCAAATAAGAACTAGTTCGATTGCAACTATGTTTTTATTAGTAAAAAGGCCACACTTCAGTTTCCATTTCAAGACATTTTGAGTTGCTTCGAAAAGAAAAATTATTGTGGTCGAAAATTCTCCGAATAAAATAATTTCTTAGATCCTCGAAATGAAATTTTAAGCTAGAACGGTCGGCTCTACGCCTTCCTTTCTATCACACAAATTTCACCGTAAGTTGGTCCAATTTTCTTTATAAGGTTGCAGTGGTTGAGAGAGGGATGTCACCCCCCCTTCGCAATAGCACTTATATTCGACTCAAGATATGATAATTCTGTTGCTTAATTGTATGCGCTGAAGAACTCTACTACTACAGATCGGTGCGTATTCCACTTAAATCGCCCACGCGGATCTTCCGATATATATATACCCACCTATACGTATGAGTGACAAAGGCCCCAGCTTTTATAGAAGGTGACATACTCTCTGCTTCGCATTTGGTTAATCTCTTGATATTAGCCATATAAGCTTGCTGTACGGAGTTTCATTAATGAAGCCTAAGCGGTTACGGATATATAAGATAAGCAGCTGGCACGCCCTCTTTTCCAATATCATCCATTTTTCTCAGGTATTACCATATTGAACATCAATATCTGTGGGCTTGGCACCACCCACTTATGAGTCAAGCAAATTTCAAATTCGACTGTTAATAACTTCACAACGGTGTAGGATAGAATTACGAAACTTGGCACGAGGTATACTATAGATATGTAGAGTACGCTCACGGAAAATCGGTGGACGACCACGCCCACTTTTGGACCAAAATTTTCCAAAAGAGAGGTAGGAAAGCGAAACATGCAATATCTCCTTCAGTGATGCAGATAAAATATTAAGATTTCGTGGTTACAATGACCTGATAATTGTATTAATGATTTTTTTTTTAATTTTTGAAAATGGGCCTGGCACCGCCCACATATAATATAGTATATACGAGGTATACTATCAACGTTTTCCAAAATTATATATAGCCTATGCTGTAACCAGTGAATCCAAGAATCAACTGTAAAAATTTCATAAAGATCGGTTGAGTACTTTGGACGCCTATACCAGATTAAAATTTTATAAAGCATGGTCGCGTGGCACCTCCCACTTTTCCAAAATCATATAAGCTTATACTGTAACTAGTAAACCCAGGAATCTACTGTGAAAAGACACACAGACACACATTCATTATTTATTTATAAGATTGCCACATGGTAGTTTGAAATCTCTATAGGTCATAACTGCACAACAATTTACCACGACCACTTCTACACAGCTGGGTATTTAATGTTCGGTTCCACCCGAACTTAGACTTCTTTACTTGTTAAATATATTATTAATTATAAAACAAAAATCGTTTAAGATATCATAACGTGTTACACGGATTACAATTTTCACCAGGATTGTTCCAGAGAAAAAGGAACTAAATCGGTTAAGGACCACGTCCACTTTCGTGTCAAATTTTTTGAAAGAATCAACGCCGAATATAAAAAACTATATCTCTACGAAAACTAACTTTATATCAATTTTATTTCAAAGTATTCGTGTACGATTAACGCGAAAAATATAAATTTTCGAGAATGGGTGTGGTCTTGCCCCTTTTATAGTGGATTATTTCACAGAGCTTTTAATACAATAACTCAAACAAAACTCTAACTGTCGCAACAAAATATTTTTTTTAAATGTTGATCTTATTACGGCTACAAATTATTGTAAAAAGGAGCGAAATCGTATGAGGACTGCGCCCACTTTTTTCACATAAAATTGGAAAAAAAATTGTTTGTTAAATTAATAACGCTATATCTCTGTTACAGTAGAATTTGAAGCTGATTCGGAACTATCGAGATATTCAATCGGAACGCACTGGTTTTAATACGTCTATTTGTAGCTTGGTTCAAACCCATAGCATAGTGAAATCGTGCTGGAACCACTTCGTAGATTGTTTTTGGAATCAACAAAATAGTAACAATAAACTGACTAGTTTTCAACTGTAGAATTATAAAATATTTCGGAACAATAGGGAAGGTAATGCGGCAGGTAAATTTAGACCACCCAGGAGATGTAGTGGTTCCCTAGTACAAGCATAACAGTATTAATTATTCTATTCCACAAAGCTTTTCAATACATATCCGAATTCGCCAGCAGATGAAAGCGGAGGCCTTAACTAAGTAGGAAATATAATGTGAATTTCCGTCATCACTATGAAGGAATCTAGGCCATAATCAGGAACACGTTTTTTTCAATTGGACATACCAGTGTGGAACGACAGCCCATTTTTGACTTTATTACCGCATTACTCTCTTTTCATTATTTCATATCAAACCAAGCTAGAAAAGTTGTACGATTGTTGTTGCTAAAGTCTTTGGCAATTTCTTGATTCATTTATAATTTTTTAGTTTAGCTCACCTGTTCATTTGCTATTGATTGTCCACCTAACCCACATCAATAGATCAAATGAATAAAAAATTTATTATTTCCCCTGTCAATTTTTATCCACGTATTGCGTTGTAAGGAATTGCTATGCCTCATAATTCTCTACTTGCTTTGCTCCACTTAAAATTTTGGCACACTTGCTATATTAGTGCAAGCAGTTTGATTTATTATATCCTCAAGGGAAGTTATCGCGTCACGTCAAGTTTTATGTTGTAATATCAATAAATATGACGTTATAACTTAGTGTAATTCTTTTGCATTCACTTCCTACAAGTAAACTGAACTTGACTGTTCATCGTGTTTGTCTGGTAGACCTACAGCTGTGTTCAATATAATAGTATCTTTACATATAATAAAATTGTAGCAGGTCGATGTCTGTACATTGAAGATATTCAAGAAAAACTGATAGGAGAGGTCGTTATTGGACCAGCGGAACCCAAATCTACAATTTTTAGAATTTTTGTCTGTCTGTCTGTCTGTCTGTCTGTCTGTCTGTCTGCCCGTCTGTATGATTGTGCGCGTATCACGCAAAAACTACTGAATAGAATTGCATGAAACTTTCACCATTCTATCACTTAACGTCTAACTTAAAATTTAGGACTACTTTCATTTGGATATCTCATCCAGTTCCCGAGTTATTGACCAAAATGTGGGGAAAATGTGACCAAAAATGTGGTTTTTTTACCATAACGCCCGCGTCACACAAAAACGACTGCATAGAAATGAATGAAACTTTCAATAATCATTCTCTAGACGTCTCTTCTAAAATTTAAGATATCTTTCACCTTGATATTTTACCCGGGTCCCAATTTATTGACCTAAATGTGGACCCAGGGTGACTGTATGATTTGTGCTTTTAAGACGGAACAAAGTTCGGCGGGTCACCTAGTCGAAAATAAAATGAATATCGTTCGACGAAATAAGAAGAAGCTGTGATTTTAATAATTTTCATTTAAAATATAGCGAATTCCATAACAGAAACCACATAAAACGGACATTCAAAGTGTACACAAAGTTCAGGAAATTTAATTAAAATTAAAAAAATGGCCATCGAAATGTTGAAGTTTTTTGGCAAAATTTCTAGAAAATGTTTGAGTACGCAATTTTGTAGAGCAATCGATTCTATTATAACGTTGTGGAAGTAAGAACACACTCAAAAATTTCCCTGAATTTTCAGAACAAGGGCAAGGGTGTTGAGTGATTTCTTCCATACAACGCAAAAAGAAAAATTAGTTTCGTATAGAAAAAAATACCCAACATCCTTGACAAAAAAAAAATCTAAAAATTCAATGGAAATTTTGGGGTACTTCTAACTTGCACATCATGATGCTAAAATTAAATAAGCTATAAAGTGGCGTACTCTAAGAACTCTTCCAAAAATATTGGAATTTTTATGTAAATAACTTTCCTGAACTCTGTGTAAACTCTGAAATTCCTTTTTATGTGGTTTCTGTTATGGAATTCACTATATTTTAAATGAAAATTATTAAAATTACAGCTTCTTCTTATTTCATCGAAAGATATCCATTTTAATTTCACTACTATTATATTGAACACAACTGTATCCTTGCACTTTTGTGTCAAGTGGTATTCCCAAAACATTTTCCTACATATTTTATTTTTTTATTTTTTCCATATTAGCAATCACTTACCTTGGTGCTTGATACTCTGGCTCTGGTGGTGGCACATGCACATACACATGCTTATGCACCACAGGTGGCTGTTGTGGTGGACCATAAACTGGTGGTGGTCCATAGCCGCCGCTAGGCGATGATGGCTGATAACTGCTTTGTGGTGGCGCGCTATAACTGTCACGTGGGGGCTCGGGGCGTGCTGTTGTCAAACCAGCCGCTGCCAAAACAAGAAAAACCTGAGTGAACAGAAAGGGAAGAGAATTCAGTTAGTAAGCCTGTGAAGAAGAATTGCAAATCCTAAAGCAGACCTGTGAAGTAATGATTAATAAGCATAATGATTACCGGGTTGCTTGATTACTTTTTGGAAAAGCATATTAATGATTCATTACCTATTGTTTTCGGGTTTTATTGATTATTTTAAAAAGCAATCAAAAAATCAAATCAAAAAAGCAATCATGACTTTTTATGATTTAAAAAGAAATCAAGAAAAATGTTGATTCTTTTTGATTACTTTTAATTTTTTTGTTGTTGATTTTTTGATTTTTTTATATTATTCTTTTTTCAATTTTTTTTTTCAATTCTAATCAGTTAGTAATTGCCGATTTCTGAAAACAATTCAAATAATCATTAATGATTATAAAAACTATTTAATTAATTGATTACTTAATTCTAATAGGAATTTAACAGGTCTTTTCTTCAGTCCAGTAAGGCATTTATTTAGAATTATATGACATTAAAATTTTGAGAATTTTTTCCATAATATCCTCATAACTGCACTAAGCCGAAGAGAAATTGTGTTTAACATATTATTTCAAACAAGTTTTATTCTTTCTAAGACTTATTACGAGCAGTTTAAGCATGTAAATTTATTTGATTTGAACATTTTTTAAAATTGAATTGAAGGAATCAACGGATGAGTGGAAAATCACAAATATTGTTTAAGAACACATTCAGTTTTATCTATAAAAACACCCTATTTTAGAATTTGGTTGACGAATGCTTTTCCTCAGCGTTTAAATCAATAATCCCCTATTTCTGCTGAAAATGTATTGAATATTCCTTCAGATATGGATTCCTTTAACTAAATTCTGAGGCGGCGTGCTTTTCAAAAATATTTTGAAATAGTCAGCCTTCGACATGTTCACGACTGCTACTTTTTCTAAATAATTTTTGATGATACCTTATAGAATGGGGAAATGGACTTCGAAATCAGGTGATACCAAGATGCGCTCTGAGATAATGGTTTCAGCTTTTGTAATAATTTTTTTTGCTTCATATTCGAAAAAAAAAATTTCAACATTTTGCTTTCATGCACAGTTTTAAAGAATAGAATTAGAATAGACAAATATTGCTGCAGGAAGAAGAGCTTAAAAAATATTTTCTAGTTTTAGATGGATATTCCTGCTATTAATACTGCACAAGAGTACTCTACCCAACATCAGTATCATTTGGATTATTCAACTGTCAATTAATAGAAAAAACTTTACTAATCAGCAGCTGTTAAAAAATGTTGAATAGTATTTGTTTTTGTAAACTTCGGAAAGGTATAAAGTGTAATTTTTTTTTTTAAATATGTATCTTTAACAAAGAGAGTTAAGATGTTACACTTAAACGCCTTTGAACATTTAAAAAAAAATTGGAAATAGTCAAAGCAAAAAATTATTGGGTTTTCTACTTCATTTCAAATTAATGAACTTATTTTGATTCCCATAAGTTTTCTACTATTCAAATGCTAACGGTTCTGAAAATATTACAGACTAAGACTTTTAAAAAAATGAATTATCTAGAAATATTAGTTTTTCACTTTAACGGCAGCTAAATTTCCGAAGTCAAAAGTTATGTTTTAATAAGAAGGGGAAACCAACTATTTAAAGCAACTTTTTTTTCTCAATTTGAATAGTATTTTACATATACACATATTTAATCAGACCTGTTAAATTTGATAAGTAATTAGTAATGAATTACTTAGACGACTTTTTTTAATTGTTTTTCAAGAAAAGGTAATTATTAATTGCTTACGTTTAAAAAAAATCACAAATAAAAAAAAATCCAAAATAATAAAAAACAAGTAAGGAAAGGGTTGTCTTCGATTGCGCCGAAGACTTTATACCTTTCATGAATGCGCATCACGGTTTTAAGTGTCCGATCCTTAGTCACAATTAGTACAAACTCTGCAAAACTGATCATTTCAAGATACATAGCCCAAAACCCATTTATTGGAACAATCGATTGTATGGGAGCTATATGTTATGTTCGTCCGATCTGGGGGATTTTCACTACACTAATCACATATGTAATAAGTACCAAACCTGCAAAATTTTACGTTCCAAGCTTTTTAATTGCAAAATTTATAAGCCAAAACCCATTTATCGAAACTATCGATTGTATGGGAGCTATGCGTTGTATTGCTCCGATCTTGCTGATTCCGACAAATGATTAATCTCATGCAAAATGGCGGCCGCATACCAAATTTTATTAAGAAGTCAAAAACTGAGGGACTAGTTTGCGTACAAACAGACAGACGGACTGACGGACAGACGGGCATGGCTAAATCGACTCAACTCATCGCCCTGATCATTTCGGTATACTTATTGGTGGGTGCATCTCTTCTTCTTCTCATACTTACAAACATCGGACCAAAGTTATAATACCATTTCATGTTCATGAAAGGTATAACAAGTTGTTCTGATTACTTTTGATAATTTTGGATTTTTTTTCATCATTTTTGATTTTTTTGAACATTTTTGATTTTTTTCAGTATTGTTGATGTGTATATTTATATAAAAAATAATCAACGAAAAAATCAACAAAAAATCTAAAATAATCAAAAGTAATCAACACAACTTTTTTTTGATTATTTCTGATTATTTTTGATGTTTTTTAATAATCGCGAAAAATCAAGTTTTTTTTTTAATTATATTTTTATTTATTTGAAATACATAGTTACCGACCTATTTAAAAGAAAATTTTTATACCCAAATAAAAGACTTAAGAAACGAACTTGGTACGATCAATCTGTAAAGCAACGGTTGTAGGCAGGTGAGCTTGTGTGAGGCTAAACCTCAGGTATAATTCTAATTGCAGAAATAAATGATTTGCAAAGATAACCTTTGCAGCGCCTTTTTAGGCAAAACAGATTATTAAAATACCATCGTATACTCGATTTAACTTCTGTAATAGAAGGATCTGTTAGTTGTGCTTGCTGAACTAAGCCTCCTATTAACCTAACACCATTGCTGAGAGTCGACTCTAATTATGGCATTTGAAGTACATAAATTAAATTTTGTTCACTTTTTTGGTTTAAGAAACAAAAAAGTTGGATTATGCCACCCTGTACATTGCATTCAGTGAAGTAGACATCTCAAAGGTAGAGGCAACCTACGCTCCCTTGAGGAGTAGTTGCTGTTGTCATAACTTTTGCAGATTTATTCAACGTAGTTAAGTTTATTTTTGATGACATCAGAAGCTATAAGTTCTGTAGAAGCTTAAATCACTGTACAGGGCATTTTTTGTAGTATTCTTCATTGATAACAGCGCTCCACCTCAACACTTGAAATGAAAGCTAGATTTTCGTGGTGAATTTTCATTATTAAGTATTTCAGTTTTAAGGAGTTAAGCATATTCAACAAATTAAACACCCATTCAAACCTTTTGGAAAATCTGCATTTAAGGGGTTTATTGAGGAAATCGACAATTTCAGTGTTGATTTCAGGCGAATTTAGGAGAATAATCCAAAGTATTTTTTATTATCTGGGTATTTCCTACTTATGATCAACAGAGTCGCCCCTCGGCAGTGGTTTGGCAAACTCTCCAAGTGTATTTCTGCCCTGGCAGGCTTCCTAGCGAAAATTCATCAGCTTTACAGATGCCGTTCGCAGTCGGTAGGTCCAGCCAATTTGTAGGAAAAATTAGAAGCAGCAAACCACAAATTGGTAGAGAAGCTCGGCCTTAACCTACTCGGAGGTATATCGCGCCAAATATTTTTTTATTTATTTAATCCAACTAGCCCTCACAACTATGAATCAGGTACAATAATATTGTTTCGCCTTAATAAGTAGTATAACTGTTTCGTGATTTCGTAGAGTATCCCTCACAAATCTTATTTTTTATGAGTGGACATTATCTTAGATTTTACGAAGCTAGTTGGTAATTAAGAAAGCTTATGCAACTCGAAAACAGATTGAAGGTTTTAGGTTTACGTTTACAATTTTTTTTTTTTTTTTGTATCCTGGGTTTTTTACTTCACTCTAAATAATTCCTTTTCCTGTAAACAAAGATATTTTGAAATTTTCAAGGAGAAGTAAGTTTTCATTTTTTCTTTGGTGGATTTATTTTCTACTTTGTTGTGTTTATTTCCTTGCAATATTTTGTTGCCTTGCTAAAAAGTTTAAAATACATTTTTTTAAAATTTTTTTTTTTATAAATTTTGTAGTAAGAAGTAGCTTCAAAATTAGGTATTTATTTATCACTCTCAGTCAACTTTTTTATGAAACTAATTGTTTTCTAATGTTTTACAGTCCTCAAGAGTGCTTGTAGTTTTGTTATATTATTTTTTTTAAGTTTTTAGGATAACACTTTTCTAAACTTTTCTAGCAGTTTAGCAAAAAACATATAATTTTCTTGTAACTGCTTCAAAAGTTCTTAGTTTTATTTTTTTTCGAACATTTATTTTAATAGTTTAATACTTTTTTTTTTTTTCTTGAATATCTTTTGTATGTTCTGATGATTTTATGATTTCGTCTACGTGCTTCAACACTTCTTGCTTGATTTCTTATTCCCATTGTATATTTTAGAAAAAAAAAATTCTTTGCTTTAAAAAAAAATTAGATTTCACGTACCGCACAAAAACGTTTCATTTTATTTGTGTTTTTGAAAATTTAATTTTTCGTAGGAGCTGTAAAGGGTCACAATGAAACCCAACGTTTACTACCAACACAAAATTCACCAGTTGACCAAATTCACTGTACGGCGCGGCGCGTCTTTCTGCATGATTCTGCTGCGGAGCTTATCGTTTATATAGCTACGCGTCGTAAAAAACCACCACAACGGACACAAATGCAGCAACCAAGTTAGCAGTGCAGACGCGCTCAAAGCAAACAATCTACGCATGCGTAGCCCCACGCTTGTGGGTAATAGAGGCGTCGAAGACGTGGTGGGCATGCGGCACAACCAGACCGTCCAACTTCTTTTACTTTTGCTGCAGATGAAGAAGACTTTTAGCGCTTTGGGTTTGTTTTGTTTGGCTTTTTCGCTTCTGCTTTTGCACTGGTTTTGTGGTTTGTTTGCGATCACTTTCGATTTCATTGGAACAGCGAAGTAATGAGCAAAAGACAAAAAGATTAAAATGCTTACTCAAATTTTTTTTTGTCTTTTTGTGGTTTGTGGATCGCTCAACGTTGGCGATTGCTCTCCATTTGCTTGATCGTCTTTGCTTGACGTTGTTACTGTTTTCAATTTCATAACTTTTTTTTTTTTTTGGTTTGAAGTTCGTATTTGTGGTCTTCTGCCTTGCAACTTAATGATCATTAACTCTCACTTCATTAACCACTCTCTTGGTTTGTTTTGATCAAAAGCTTTTGTTTCAATTTTGTCTCCCAATTAATTTACTTTTTTTGTTTGTAGTGTTGTTGCTGTTGTTGTTTGTTTGTGCATTTGTATTTATTGTTTTTTTTTTTTTTGTTGCACTACAACTCATTTTCAGCTGCATCTGCAAACACAGATCTTCGTCATGCACCACATTACCTCAAGCCACTCTTGCGGCTGGGTGTTGGACTTTGGCTCATGCTAGTTGTCTTCTATTTTGTTGTTAGTTTTCTATTACTTTGCTGTTTGAACGCACTTACACTCGCGCGCCTATTTGACCAAATGCTACAAAGTTGCAGGTTTGGCGCGCGGTCAAATGGCTAGCAAACATAAAGCCAATTCAGTCAAACAGATGCTAGCATTTTGGTAACAACGTTCATTGGCAGCACGATCGCACTTTCGCTAAATTAAAGATACATTTTTGTTGGTTCAGCACGACAACTATGGAAGCTAAAAAATACATCAACAGTTGTGATTATGTTCCAATATTATCTCGGTCTCGATTTGACATCAGCGTTTTACTTTATTTAGTTTAATAGTTTTGGTTACTGCAAGGTTAAATTGTTTATCTAAAAATGGTAGAGACCTCATTTGTTCTATTGATTGGTTGAAATCGTTTTGAGTTTGGCTGGTAAGAGTAAAAATAAGAAAACAGTCGATTATGCAAGCCAACAACTGATTCTAAATACCGGCATGAGTGGGGTTTTATCGGACTACAACCCTACCTAAACTTTTGACAGCGCAAAATGGAGCTTCGTGTATGTTTCTATGTCTGAATTTTACTTCAATGCAAAGCTTATACGTTTATGATTAACTACTTTCGACAACATAACAGTGAGGTGGTTGAGACCTAATTTTTCCACTCTATTAAATCATTACTAACCCAGATTATCTTTCTCCTTCCTGGTTTCTTGTGAACCTTGGGGGTCCAGGGGGTAGGAACTTCACGTTCTAGCTAAAAATAAAGGAAGATTAGATATTACGTTATAAATGCACTAGCTTTTTGGAATTGTCCTATCCCTATCCAAATCCATGTCCCTATCCCTATCCCTAGAACTTTTTTCCTTAATAAATCTTCAATACATTGCTACGTACATGAAATTTGAAATAAATATGAACTTGTTTTGTTACTGTTCTTCGAAAGAAAAGCTACTTATTTTTGATATGTTTTCTCTAGGTTTTGATAAATTTGGTTTGTGCTCCCAAGTAGTGTCAAAATGAAACTGCAATTTCCATTTTACACACAAAACCGTTATTATGGAAAAAAATTTGAACCCCCCCAAAAATATTTTCTGTATCCGATCCTGATAAAAAGTATTCTTAACACAATCATTACTCTTGTCCAACCTCGTTTAAACCGTTAGTTTTCTATTACTGATGACAGTTCAAAGATCGGGCGTATCACCTCAGTACTGTTACAACATTAAACTCTTAAAAAAGTCCTCTTTCGAGGGCTTATAAACACCACCAACCAGAGTTAACTAAGTTGCACGCTTGCCACTTTTTGGATAGTACTTACGATATCTATCTCGCTATATCAGACCTCATATCGCCCGCATGTACTATGCTACCCTGAGTGAGAGCACAAACAATAAAATCTGTCGACAGCGTTAAAAGGCACCCAAATTATTCCAAGGCCCGTTAACTACATAAAGTTTTCAGAAAGCCTACGATTTTATCATTATACCAGCGTGAACTCTTCTCTTTTAGAAACTGAAAATTTAATTGAATTGACAGCTGGTCGATACGATTAGGTCAATCTACCCCTTTCGTTTTTCAAATTTTTTTAAGCATCCTACCCAGAAACGAAACTGAAACACTTTGAGAAACAGGAACGTAAATACCTAACTTTATTGGCTGTTTAGTCATCCGTGTAGGATACATGTAGT